>VDFB02168118.1:209679013-209747274 GCA_007258455.2 Sequoia sempervirens
TTGCCTTTTTTTCCTCCCTAATTTTTCTATTGGTTAACCACTTGATTGTTTTGTACGTTGTTGGGAGCATAGCTTGTTTGTGCAAATTTTGGTTTTTTTTGAGGTACATTGGTATTTTGTACATTCCATACAACTCTAGCATCAACTACTCCATCGTTTGTAACATTTTTATTCTTCGCCCAAATCTTAGGTTTCTCATTTGAACTAGAAGGGTTGTCTTTTGAATTGTTTATCTTAATCACTCCCCTTGCTATGAGAGGTCTTTCAATGTGTAGTCCTTTTTCAATGTTCTCTTTGAATTTATTGGGGCACAACATGGTGAGTTGGTAATTAATTTCTACTTGGACATTTGAAACAAAGATATCCACTAGTTCTTTGTCAAGAATAGGCCACTTGTACCTACTATCTTTATGTCTCCATTTTTTTAGGTAGGATATAAATGATTCTCCTTGACTCTATTTAATCTTGTGGAGGTCGGTGATGGTGATATCTTGTTCTATGTTGAACAAGAAGTGATTCACAAACTTTTTAGTCAATTCATCAAAACTCTTAATACCTAGTGGTAGATGGGTGAACCATTCCATAGTGTGACCAGTAAGGCTCCATGAAAAAATTCTCATTAGGTAGGAATCATTATTTTGCACTTCCATGCAAGCTACTAAGACATATTGCACATTCTCTATCAGATCACCTTTTCCTTTGTACTTGTCAAACTTTGGTATTTTGAAATTCTTAGGGAATGGTTGCATGGTAATAGAATGTTGAAAAGGGGAATGGACATATATCTTCTAGGGTATAAGTCTTCTTTGGTTTATGGATTGTAGTTGCATATGTCTACCTCTATGTTTGGTACATTTATTTGTGGACCCTATGTGTAGTAGCCTTGTCCCATAATTTTTTTTTGGTCATCTAGGTTGGGTATTGTGGAGGTACAAGACCTTGGTAACCATGTGGGATGGAAGGAGTGTTAATTCCTTATTTTATGAAAGAAGGATTAAGTCCTTGTTGATTATAAGGAGGGTTAAGTCCTTGTTGATTGTAAGGACCTGGTTAAGTCCTTGTTGAATGAAAGGAAGGTTAAGCCCTTGTTGTGGGGAAGGGGGATTAAGTCCTTGTTGTATTGAAGGAGGGTTAAGTCCTTGTTGTGGGGAAGGAGGATTAATTCCTTGATGAATGTAAGGAGGATTAATTCCTTGTTATGGGGAAGGAGGATTATTTCCTTGTTGAATTTAAGGAGGATTAATTCCTTGTTGTATGGAAGGAGGGTTAAGTCCTTGTTGTGGTGGATGCTAAAGGGTACCCTTGTAGTGTAGTGGTGGTACACCTTGTTGTTGGGATGAGTAGTTTTGTAGGTTACCCTAGTAGTGCATTGGAGGTACACCATGTTGTTGGGATGAATTATATTGAAGGTTACCCTAATAGTGTGTTGGAGGTACACCTTGTTGTTGGAACTCTAGTTGGGAAGGGTACCATGTGGCACACCTTGTTGTTGAGATGAACTATTTTGAAGGTTACCCTGATAGTGCATTGGAGGTACACCTTGTTGTTGAGATGAGTTGGTTTGAAGGTTACCGTGATAGTGTGTTGGCGATACATCTTGTTGTTGGAATTGTTGATTGGGAAGGGTACCATGTGGCACACCTTATTGTTGAGATGAACTATTTTGAAGGTTACCCTAATAGTGCATTGGAAGTACACCTTGTTGTTGGAACTATTGATTGGGAAGGGTACCATGTGGTACACCTTATTGTTGAGATGCACTATTTTGAAGGTTGCCATGATAGTGTGTTGGTAGTACACCTTGTTGTTGGAACTATTGAATGGGAAGGGTACCATGTGGCACACCTTGTTGTTGAGACAAACTATTTTGAAGGTTACCCTGGTAGTGCATTGGTGGTACACCTTGTTGTTGGAACTATTGTTTGGGAAGGGTACCATTTAGCACACCTTGTTGTTGAGATGGACTATTTTGAAGGTTACCCTGATAGTGCGTTGGTAGTACACCTTGTTGGATTGTCATGTTGGTTGAAGGATAAATACATGATGTATTTTGTGCCATATATTGTCCTTGTTGTGGGTTGTTACCTTGTGGCATGTATTGAGATGGACCTCCTTGATATTGTTGGGCCACTGCTACTTGTTCGATTTGGGTTAGTTTCCTAAACAAAGGATTGTCCATTGGTTGTTGTTTAGGTTGATCATTGCTCTATGAGAAGATTGGTAGCATGTTCAGAATCTCTACTGATTTAGGTATTTCTATCACAATTGAGTTATCCCTAAGGGAATGAGTTGAGGATCTTTAAGGCCTTCCACATTAAATTCTATAGGGAAATTAGCATCACTTTGTGTTAATTTGAAGTAGGTATTTGGATCCTTTCTTAGGATTTTGTCCATCAATTTAAGTACCTTAGGATTGTTGGAGTGTTGAAACAATTCTTCATTGATCATTTATTTCTTCCTCACTATCCAATTCTACTATGACCATTTCCTTTGGGTTTTGGTTTGATCTATCCATCACTACTTGTTGTCTATGAATTGCTTCTTCATTAGTAGGTGATTGGTTTGATGTTTCCTTAAATGTGGGTTCCTTTTGAGGAGTTAAAATGTCACTTGATCTATAACCCTATGGGTCACTTCCATTGTTTTTGGTGTTTGTTGGGGGAATGCTAGTGCTACCTTTGTTTGCTTCCATATTTTTTCTATGTTATGATCGTGTGGTTGTCATAAACAAGTGTCAAGATTTTGTGGAAGTTTTGGTGATTTCTAACTATGGAATAAAAGAATGCTTTGTTTTTGGGATTTTTTTTTGTTTTAAGTATGGTATCTATTGCCACATAGGAGGTGGTAATGCGGGCCTTCCAACCGCAAGATCCACTCTTCGTTCTTGTTTATCTAGGATCATGTTTGTTGCATTTCTCCACTATGTTGGTGTTTATTTTGTCTCAAATATGAAACTCCTCAAACTACTGATAATTTATGTTTGTTTACCCTCAATTTTCTTAAATTCTATTCGTGCAACTAGAGCTGCAATTAGATACCAAATGGTCATAAAGTGAATGGTGTTTTGATATGGTTTTTGTGATACTCAATACCCTAATATTTGAGCGATTTCTTGAAAATAATGCTAACTTTTGGGATTCAAAAACATTGATAACTTGGATTGATATTTCACTTCCTTTTCTAGAGGATATGTTGTGAAGAATCTACTTGAACTAGCCTTGAGGTTCAAGAAAATTTTGATATCTAAGAATTTTGAGTGAAGGGATAATCCAATGTTGTTTTGATTTTGAATCTTAAAGTTAGATTGGAGTGTTTTGATTTTGTAAATGGATGATGGACTGATGTGGTTTTATGACTTGTTTGGGAGTCTAACTATTTTTTTCTCACAAGATTTTGTAACGAATTTATGATTAGGTTTTGATCTTTACCAAAAAGCAGGGAAAAAGCGATGATTTTAGAGAAAAGGTGGTAATGTTTCTCAAAAGTGGCCAAATTTTGGTCAACTACGACCAATTCTAAAAGTTAATTGTGTCAAGATTTGTTAAGAGTGACTTCTATTTCAAGTTTTTTTTCTGGTAAACAATGCAGGAAAAAGTGAACTTCTTGGTCAAGTGTGGCCAATTTTTAGTCAACTACAACTAGAAAAATATGCCAAGTGTGGCAGGAAAAGGATCAACTGCGATAATTCTAAGGTCAACTACATTCTGATTTGCAAAAACAACCAGTTTTTGATGATGTATGTCAAAATCTAGAGAGAAAAGGTGATCTATTTTAGGTCAACCATGACTAGTTTTAAGTCAAGTGCAGTAGAAACAAGAGCAATAGTGGTATTCTATGTAGATTTGTTTTCTAGTTTCTATGTTGGAAATAGCTTGGATAGATTTGTAGTTTTGAATGACTTCATTTAATCTAATTTGAGATTTGGAAAGTGATATCATGTAACACAAAAATCAAAACTATTTGACTCTAAATGTCAACAAATTTTAAGCATGTTTCTTTCCACAAAAGCTCAAAGTTCGTAAAAGTCGAAATGCTAAAGTCATAGTTTCCAATATTTACTTTGTCCTTCATGCGACTTGAAATGTGAGCCTAAATATCCAGAAACCTTTAGGGATATTGTTTTAAGATATCCTTAAGGAGTGCAAATATAGGGCTCTTTTCAAAGGATTCACACTAAGTCAAAAGGGTTTGAAGTTTGATAACCATGTTAATGCTTGTTTTGATGTTTTCATTTTAATTCAAGAATTTTTTTGATGTTTTAAAGTAATTGAAAGATTTGGCAATTTTGTGAAGACAATTTACACCTTAGGGATAGACACGTTCTTTTAGATGGGCTTACCTCATCCCCCAAAGGGATGATTGTACATGCAACGAATGGAAAGTGTTTTAATCTCAATCATTCTTGTCAGACTTGGTAAGTAACTTCTCAGAATCAAAGTTCTAATGCACCACTTCAAAGAATGTTTTTAGCTAAAAGGGGTGGCTTCTACAAGATTGGTTCTTAGTCAGTGTTTCAGGATAATCATATGATGTCTATACATGCAGTGGTTCACTCATTTAAGAGTTCTCCCAGACCTTAGAATGGGTTTTTATGCATCTCATGGATATTGAGGGAGAGTTTCATCAATATAGAACATCCACACTAGATGGTTGATGACTTTTGTCACACCCATAATTATTTATATAACAAACCAAAACAAAAGTATCGTTGGGTTGTTCCCTCTCACAAATTGGGAGGCAGGCCCTCTAAAGGTAATGCTTTGAAATGAAAAACAATGTGTGAAACTCAAGATGCTTTTCGTCACCCAAGATTGCTGAAAGGTGTGAGGGGAGAGGATAGACACCTAGTTTTCCAAACATGAAATATGTAGTGTAAAATTCATTGCAATGTTCTTTTTAAGCCCCTTGAGCAATGCTATCCAACCAAATAAAGTGTGAAAAAGACTAGAAAATTATTTTTTATGTTGTACCAAAATTGAAGTGTTCAAGATATCAAGCAATGTAAATAGCAATGTGCAAGTTAGAAAATTGATGTGTCCAATTTTAATCACCAATTGAAGTGTTTCTCAAGCCTTATCTTAGTTGGTCAACAAAAGGAAATCACTCGTTTCGTCAACATACTGAAAGAATTGGTAAAAAAGATAAGCATTTTCTTTTAGAGCACCAAAAATAAGTGTGGTTCTAATCTAGAAAACTCTTGAAATGTTCTTTTTAGAGGACTAAAACAAAGGGGTGTGAATTTGTGGGGTTCATTTTTAGGCACCAAAATGGAAAATTTCCTAAACTATGAAAGCTTTTGAAATGTTCTTTTTAAAGCACCAATTTGAAATTTTGTTCTAATCTAGAAAGATTTTTGAACATTCTTTTTAAGCACCAATTGAAAACATACAAATTGTGGGGTACATTTTATGCACCAAATTAAATTTTCCTAACTATGAAATCTTCTAAGAAAATTTAAAACTTCGACCATTCACCTTATTTGCAATAAAAGTGTTAGTTAGTTCTTGGATAAACTCATGCCATGCTTCTAAAAATCTTGCATAAACAACATTAGCACCCTTCAAACATCTAAACCAACAATTGTTAGCATTAGAAATTGAAAAATAACTTGCAAATTTTTCAAATTAAACTAACAAAGAGAAAAAGTGAAAATTTAAAGCAAGAGCAACACTTTTAAGCAAATGCGCCTTTGTTACTTTTTGGAAAATGCATTCAAGAGAAGCAAAAGCAGCCCTATTATGGGTGATTGCGTTAATATTTTTCAAAAGAGGTACTTTTTTAAGGAAAAAGTGGTTAGAAAAAGCACAAGTGGCTGGAAAAAAGTCAAGTGCGATAGAAATGATAGATCAACCGCATAAATTTCTTGTAGCTTGTGCATGAATATTTTTCAAATGTGTTTTTGGAACCTACAACTATTCAAAATTCACTCATAAAATAGTTAGTGCTAGAAGGACTATGGTCCCATTGGGCATGCTAGAATGTGCAAGGGGGAAATTGAGTGTGCAATAAGATCAAATGTGAATGAATTGAAACTAATCTAATTAAACACAAAGATCATGATTCATGCCCATTGCTCACAAAATGAAACTACAAGAATAATGAATTCAAGAAAGCAATCGAAACAAAACAATATAAAATGAATTCAAAAATCGCAGTGTTACCATCCCATCTCGAAGTATATTCACAAAGATGTTGGATCGTTGTTGTATCAATGTGAAACCTCCATTTGTGTGTAGAAAAAGCTTCAAAGTTGTGTGTGTGTTGATCAAAAATGTGTGTAAAGCTTTGTTAAAAGATCGATTGTTATTTTGGCATTACTTTGTTGTGCAAAAGACGTTGATTCTTTGATCATTTTTTAGAAGAAATAAAGTTGTTATATAGAATTTGTGTTTTGAAATGAATTGTAGACATGTAAAATATACTAATTGAAATTGTGCATCTTACCCTGACTTAATAACAACGTTTCTTCCTGAATCATCCCTCGGTATAACTATTTAATCAAATCTCCTCATCTGATTAAATTCATCAATATTCCTCTCTTAATTGAATAAATCATTTTATCTGATTAAGTCATCCCTTTTGTTAATTAAATCAATTCATCTTATCTAATTATCCCTATTTAATTAAATAATCAATTTATTTGATTAAATCTCCAAAGTTTATCCATTAAATTAAATAAATTAAAACCTTATTTGATTTAGTCTAACACCATCTCTTTTAATTAAATAAATCAAAATCCTTATTTAATTAGCCTCTTATCATATTCCTCTCTTATTTCATTTAAATAAATCCATAAATTTGAGTCAAATAGGTCACATCATCTAACCTCACTCATTAAATTAATTAACCCTTGATTAATTTAATCTCATCTGATGTCCCATCCTTTAGATAATGCAAGTTGAACATGAAAATAGATTTAATTCATTTATTAAATCTCTATTTTCCTCACAAGGCATCTTTTGGAATATTCTCTCAATTTGAATTCAAAAATTCCAAGTCAACATGTACATCCAACAAGGCAAAATTCATCTTACATGTCCTTTCCTTGAGCCAAGTGGCATTTATTGCATTTTCCCTTCCCTCTTGCATGTCATTTCAACAAATTTGAAATTCAAAATTATGCATTTATTGGCACAAACCCCAAATCTTGCACATCCTTCATCCATTCATAGATTGACAAGTGGCATCATGCCATTGGATGAATGTTAGTACCACATTGCTCAAATTTGGACATTCATCCATCTTGGAATTCTATAAATAAAGAGCCCATATCCTCATTTCATCATCCACAATTTATGCAAAGTTACCATGCTCAAATATCCATCAAATTTCATCAATCATTCTTGAATCATAGTTAGGTTTTGCAGATTTTAGCTTGGAGCACTCTTCAACGTCAACAAAGTGGATCAATCATCTTCAACACACCAAGTTTGCATCTTAGGAATTGGGAAAGGGCCAATTTTCACATCAAATTGGCACCAATTCCCCCATGGGATCATGAGTTTGCACATCTAATTAGGATTCAATCTTTGTTTTATCATTTCCATTGTGTTCTTTAATATTTTCTTCCTAGTTTGAACATTGTAAATGGATTTCAAGGGGAATCCTTGTTTTGGCTTGCAAGCTCTTGTCTAACTTGTTTATTCCTGTTGTTTTGCAGGTACCAAGGTTGGGGTTCGCACATTTGGTGCTTGAAGGAGGGTTGGATATCATTCTTTCTCATCTTTTCTTAAAATTTATGTGTTTTCACTCACACACAAAAAATTCCAACACTGGGAGCTCTGCGTCATTGTTTTGGCACCACTTGAAACTAAAACTACGATGCTGGACTCATCCCACCAAAATATTTGAATTTCTAACTCTGCCGCTAGACTCGTTGACTTGCAGGAATTTTCAAAAAATTTAAAAACTACGATGCTAGAAGGAAACTGCGACACTAGACGAAAAGTGTGACACAATTGAGCTCTCTGTCCCGACACAAAGCGACGCTGACTGGTAAGCGGTGTTGTGAGGGCACCGCTCAGAAATCAAACTATGACATAGTTACGAGTTGTGACGCTGGAAGACAGTAAAAAGGGAAAATCTAATTTTAGCATGTGCTTTTGATTTATGATTAAGGTGTCTTTTGTTTTCTACTTTTTAATTTCTATATTTTCTAGAATCTGACTAGTTTTTTTCTTCCTTGTAGGTTGGAAATCGAGATCGAAGGAAGGAGAAGTATGAGGAGGATGTTTCATCAAATCAAAGTTTTTTTAAACACTTTAGTGTTTTCTTAACACTTGGTTAAGAAATTTTTAGCACTTCTTCTTTAGGACACTAATTTTTGTTTGGGTTTAGAAAGAATTTTTCAATTTCTTCTTGCAAAGGCTAAAATGAACTTTAGGATCACAACTTACTAGATTTTGTTTCTCGGATTAACAATTGAACAAAGTGTTTCTCACTTGTCTTTTGGTGCTTAAAAAGAAATCACAATTGCCTTGTGGATTTAAAAAGAACAAGTGTAACTTTATTTTCGTGAAGGCTTACTTAAACTAAAGCCATTGAAAACAAACATATGCGCTTCTCTCGCACTTTATAGCGATCTTGAGAATCAAAAGGCCTTTTTCATGACTTTAGGGTGAGACAAAGCAATCACCTCCACACTTCGATTTAGGTTTAAAATTGAACAAAATCTTGTGCGAGTGTGAGTGGGGGCATTATTGCGTATATTCTCTCTCCTTGTTGCCAACAAGGATTGATCGAGTTACGAATATTATTCTTCATTTTCTATCATTTATCCTAGAGGGCCTACCTTGGGGAAAAGTACTCACCCAAGGGAATGACTCGACTGGTAACACTCTAAAGCCAAGAGTATTTCCAACCAGGATATAAATGTGGATATTGGAAGAAAAGCCAATATCATGCGGTTAATTCTGACAAGATGGATCTGAAAGGGGACTCTCGTCATATGGGTCAATCTCCACGAACGGAAAGTCCTTATTAAAACCCATGTGCTAGAATTTTCCAAAATCCTTTAATCTATTTGTTGGTGCAAGAACAATCGTTCTGAAGCCGCCCCACACTTTTATGGTCTTTTAGTAGAAATGGAAAGCATGCCATGGGAGTTTCATGGGTGTTGATGCTTGGCTGCCCTGATTGACGTTAATGAGTCATGGAGGGGAGCCAGTGGGGTCAATCATCTAACCATTCGCTAAAGATAAGCGTAGCTGGACTTGTCCAAGTGGGAATCCAACAAATATTTTCTTACACATCCATAGGATTGTACTTATTCTTGGGTTACAAAATTCATTGCTTGATCGAAAACATCTTGAAAACCAACACTTAACATCATCATCCAAACTTCAAACCCTTTTGAAGATAAATACAATTGACTCAATCCATATGTTATTGCTTTCCCTTGGGACTCATGTCCATAGAGGTTTCTAAACATTGGATTATATCTCGATTTGTCTCCTTAAGTAGACAATAGGAAAACTCTTGTCTTAAGTTCATTGAATTTCCACATAAAATATCCTATGGGGTTTGAAGAAATTAAGACATTGGACATCTTAATTTGAAAACTTAAATCGAAGAAAGTGTTTTTGGTAAAATAAAGACATTAAGCAAAGCTAAGCAAAATGAAATTTCATATGTGTTGAAGACTCACAATCCCAAAGCAAAAAATCATTGGTTGGAAATCCGAAAATGAATGTTCAAATGAAATCATTTCTTGGTTACAAAGGTCTTTAGGAAGCATTTGCATGATCTTCAATACCTAGGTCTAGGCAAACAAAGTGTCTTTTGTTAGGTTCATCTTAGGATAAAAAAAAATCAAAATCTTTTTCATCCATCCTCCAAAACATCAAAACAACATCATCTCATCATCCCCTTTTGGAAAATCTTGAAAATCATCCTTAATGCTAGGCTTTTTGGCAAAATCAAAAATCATCAAAGTCATTGAGACTAAATCCTTGAAAACATTATAAAAATCACCTTTGGCTAGGTATGTGTAGATGTATCCTTTTTCCATATGCTTAGTCAAAGTTATCAAAACCATCTTGTTTAGCTTAGTATATGTGGATGAATCCTTCTTCATATGCTTAGTGAAACTATCATCTTGTTTGGATAGGTAGGGGTAGATGCATCCTTCTCCCCACACATATTCAAATTTTCATCCTTTGAGAAAATCTATCCTTTAGATCATCATCCAACATCTTAAGGTATTTTTGTTCAAATCAAGGACAAAATCCCAAATCCAAAAACAAATCAAAATCAAAATCCGCAAAAGCCTAGTATCTCCTTCAAGACCTACCAAAAGATCATAACATCTATATCATCCATCCCTAACATCATCATCAAATCATCACCTTTGATCCTCAAGGCATCCTAAAGCTTTCTACTTTAGACATAAAATAAAGATCAATCCAAAGAATCAAGAGATTCATCTATCCGATTCTCAAAAATTGATCCTCGTTTTATGGTTCTAACTAGATCTCAATACAAGAAGAGTATGGAAGCCAACAAGGAAACACCCGCTTCAAGTGATCTTATCCAAACAAACGTTGAAATGAATCCTGTTGAATCAAGTAATCCTTTGACTCTCTCATCATTGCAAAATCCGCAAGAGGAAAACCAAGGAGAGGATCTTACCTTTGGAATGTCTCGCAAAGAAATGACTGAAATGCTCCAAAATCTAGAGAACCATAAAATCTTTAACATCATGATGAGACTTAACCCTTTTTTATACGTGCTTGAGCTAGCAAAACAAGGGGCCAAGTTACCTTCGGATTTTGATGTGAGTACTATAGTAGAGACATCTTTTTCACCAATTTCATCCACCATTCCCATCTCATCTACACCCCCATCTCAAAACATCATGCAAAAATTTCTGCAAATCACATCATTTGCTCCAACCCAACCCAGTGTTAATAAGGGAAGTGCATTTCTCAATGCAATTCAAACACACCCACTTGTTAATAATCAAAATTTGGATGCAAATAAAACCTTGGAACAAAACATACCCCAAAACCCATTACACAAGAATGTTCCTCTCACATTCCATCATGATCCATCATCATCATTTTTTCACGCAACACCTCAAACACCTATTCTCACAAATTCACAAGAAGAAGGAGATGTGTTCGGACCAGGGCGTATATTTGACACCACAACATTCTCACAAGAGCTTGCACCCCTCACATTTCCACCCCTCCCACCATTACCATTATCATCCACACCACTCCTTGGTTTAGGGCTTCCTCCCCTACCAAGTATTAATCAAACCTATATCCCAACTATCAATCAAAGCATTATGCCAAACACTCAAAATTTGTCGTTGATATCGCAACAACAAACGACAAATGCACAAGTAATTGCAACACCATCAAACACCCTTCTAACATCACAAAGCATAGGACCAACCACCACACCAATATCACCATCCACCACTCAAAATATCAACACGACATTATCACTCACCACAAACACTATTCCAAATCCACCCCCTCCCCCACCACCACCAACATCCACCACATCAAGTCAATACAACGCGACCTTGCAAGCTTCTTTTCAAAGGGGATACCAACAAGTGCAAAAAAAAAAAGTCGTACAACTAGCTGCTCAAGCTGCACAAGTTGCCCAAGCAGCACAAGTCGCATTACAAGCGCAACAATCCGCGCAAGCCCAAGCTTTATTGCAAAAACAACAACAACAAGCCGCTCAGGGTGCACAAGCCGCACAAGCATTGCAAGCACAAAAGGCCACCCAAGAACAACTTCTATTACAACAACAAGCAGCACAAGCACAAGTTGTACAAGCACAAGCTCAATATTAGGCACAACAAGCTCAATATCAAGCACAACTTCTTGCACAAAGACAAGTAGCGCAATTGCAAGCATATCAACAAGCCATAAGGAAATACCAAGAGTAGCAAGAAGTAGCAAAATTGGCAGCCCAACAACAAGCGTTGTTGGAACAACAACAAGCATTGTTGGAACATCAAAAAGCACAACAACAAGCACAAATCTCAGCACAACAACAACAAGATCAACAACAAGCACTATTCATACAAAAGCAAGTGGAAGCCTACCTCGCTCGAAAAAACATACAGATGCCATCAAACAACACACCGACCAACCCACCCATCCAACCCATGATTGAAACACCCCAAAACACTTTCATCCCACCCCCAAATCCCCAAAATGATGTGACGACACAACTCAGGTTGCTCTCGCATCAAGTGCTCAACCTTCAATCAGGGCGAACAACCAAAACTCCAAGCAACTTGTGTCCCTATCCATTTGATAGGAGCTTCATAATGAAACCATTCCCCAAGGGATTCAAAATCCCCAAATTTGACAAATATCGAGGGATGGGAAACCCTGAAGATCACATCAGGGAATTCTAGGTTCATTACATGGAAGTCGCATATGACGATACTTATTTGTTGCTTCTATTTCCTAGGATTTTGGTAGGCCATGCTATGGAATGGTTCTCTCACTTACCTTTGGGTATTAGGACATTCCAAGAAATTATAGATGCATTCATTAAAAACTATGCATGCAACATTGCAATGGATGTTAGTCTAGAAGAAATTTTAGCTCTAAAACAAGGAAAGGGTGAATCTTTCACTTCATTCCTACAACAATGGTGATCCAAGGCCAATCGGAGCAAGTGGACCATACTAGAGGAACAAAAAGTTTGCACCATCATAGCCAACCTTGAAGGCCACTTGGCATTTCATCTTAAGGTTCAAGGCATCACCACATATGATCAATTGATCCCCAAGGTGCTTAGCATCAAAAGAGCCCTTGTGACTCAACCTGTGCAATCAACATCATACCACGAACAAAACAACTTCCCACCATCCAATTACAATGATAAAACTCGCACATGGGCAAGGAATAAAAATGTTACTAATGATGGTGTCATCGATGCCAAGGTGGTCATTAGTGCTCCTCGCCAAAACACACCCGCACCTCAAATCCAAACACAACACCAAAACAACCATCACACAATACACCAGGAAAACAATAATCCAACCATCAATAACCTTAATGATCAAAGGGGACCACCCCAATGCAAAAGTTATCCCAAACAAAAATACACTACTTTGGGGGAACCACTTGAGGACATAATGAAAAAGTTGATAGATGAAAAACTCATCAAGCCTCCTACATTTGAGAATTACCAAGAATCCAATGTCAAACCTCCTTGGTATAACAAGAATCAACTTTTTGAATTTCATAAAATCAAAGGCCATACCACAAATAGTTGCATGAGATTCAAAAACATCATCCAAGATCTCATTGAAAAAAAAATCATAAACGTGGAACAACCTACAGGAAATCAGGAGCTTAAGATATATACGAATCTGATGCCGAATCATGGCAACAAAGGAAATAAAAATGATAAAGGGAAGGGCAATGTAAATCATGTGTATGAAACAGTCGTTGCCTCCCTAAATGAAGACTACATGGTCATCACCATCAAGGGCACCCATGCCGAAGATTGTGGAGTCACCACAAGAGGCAGCAAAGTAACCATCACAAGATCATCCCAGCCAAACAAAGCCCTCGCATCTAGATCCGTTCCTAATGGCTACAATGTCTTAGATCAACTCAAGAAAACACTAGCACACATCTCCATCATGGAGTTGCTAAAAATATCATCAGCTCATAAGAAGATCCTTGAGGAAGCATTAGCCTCATCCACTGTCCCCACAGATCTCGATGCGGAGCAATTCCAAGCTATGGTCAGAAATATCATTACGCCTAACCTTCTTACATTTTCTGACCAAGATTTCCCCGCTCAACCATCTCACAATTGTGCACTTCACTTGGAAGCCATAGTACACAAGAGAAAAATCAAAAGGGTCTTGGTGGATGGAGGTGCAGGCTTGAACATATGTTCCCTAAGCCTCATCAAGCAGTTGAAAATATTAGAAGATTCCATCGACAAAGGAAAGAGCATCACGATAAGAGCATATGATGACCAAGAAAGATTGTCTCAAGGCACGATTAAACTCCCTATTCAAGTAGGGCCAACTCTCATGGAAACCACTTGTCAGGTTTTGGACCTCAACTTGCCATATAATATCCTCTTAGGATGTCCATGGATCCATGCGATGAAAGCGGTAGCATCAACTTTCCACCAATGTGTGAAATTTACACATAATGGACAATAAGTTACCATCCATGGAAATCCCGAACCTTTCTCATATTGCAAAAATCTTGAAGCAAAGTATTAAAAAATCCCCCAAGTGCCAAAAAATTATGAGGGCCCATCCACACCATACATCGACCCTGCCACTCTCACATCCACTTCTGTGATAGAGACACCCGTCATTCCCACCATTTCTGACATCAAGCTTATCATCTAGGATGACGGTTGTGGAAGCTACAAGCTCCCTAACAATGCTTTTGTGATAGGAGAGTTACCACAATCTCCTAGATCACGAGGACGTCCACAAGAAAATCAAGCTTCCACATCACAAACGTCTCCTAAAGACTATCTCAAATTCATAAGATGGGGAGACCTTGGCCAGGAGGTTATTGAAGCAAATCCATCTCACATGTTATATCAAGATGAAAGACCATCACCTGAAGTACCAACGGATGATACAAGCAAGGGCCTACAAATGATGCTTACAATCGGCTACGATAGAAATCAAAGACTGGGACAAAATGACAATGGACTCATAATACCTATCATGCCAGAGACACAACACATAACAAATCTTGGCCTTGAATGTACCCCTTCGAGTATAACCATACGTGGCTGAAGTCCTCTAGTTAGAATGGTTAACATTTCTCCTCATCCAATAGCAGCAAAAGTATGCTCACCAATAATCTAGAGGTAGAGACATACATAACTTTATAACTGAGATCTATAATAGTAGCGATGATGAGGACCCCATATCCAATCTACCTAGGCTATTCGAAGATACCACTCTTTGCATGATTAGCACCCTCTCCTTTGAAACAGACCATCAAAAACATGAAATCCATCTAGTCTATCCCCAACTCATCAACTACGATCAACGAGGACCATTGATTCTCGATACATTCAAAAATGATGAGGTGCTTTCAGAATTCATGGTACTATAGGATAACATTCTAGATGGGGATCACAAAGCAGGGTTTATAATGGAGTTGGACACACATGACTATTATGGGGAAATGATTGCATCCTTCAATTGTAAAAGTGAGAAACTAAGAATCATATCCAAGTCCTTTAGTGAAAACCACAATATGGCACTCTCTGACAAGAAAAAAGTAAAAAGAAAGGACGTATCCAATGGTGAAAACCTCTCTGAGGCACCTAAGGATGAAGGATTCAATCTTCCTTTAAGAGCTATTCATCAGGAGAAGTCAGTAGTCTTGGCCAAAAAATGCAATCCTGTTAACCTAGGAACATAGGAGACCCCGCATATCACATTCTATGTGGAATCACTATTACCAGAAGAGCAAGAACTCCTAGCGGCATTCCTAAGGGAAAGGAAAATAAACTTCACATGGAGTTCTACTGACATGCCAGGGCTTGATCCAGAGACTGTGGGTCATCACTTAGCAGTGTATCTAGAAACAAACCCGGTCAAAATGAAGCTTCAAAAAATGCATCCTCAAATCACTCTATTAGTCAAAATGGAGCTAAAAAAGCTATTGGACACAGGATTCATACGACTAATAGATTATCCAAAATGGGTGTCAAATTTGGTACCTATCTCAAAACCTGATGGAGCCATTAGAATCTGCACAGACTTTAGAGATTTAAACAAAGCATGTCCGAAAGATGATTTTCCGCTTCCAAATATTGACATGATAGTAGACATGACAGCAGGACATGAGATGCTATCACTAATGGACAAATTTTTAGGATACAATTAGATCATGATAGCAAAAGAAGATCAGCATAAGACGACTTTCACTTGTCCATGGGGGACCTACTATTGGAACATGATGCCATTCGGCCTAAAGAGCGTAGGAGCAACATATCAAAGGGCCATGATATTGATATTCCATGACATGATCCATAAAATGGTTGAAGACTATGTTGACGATATCCTAGCTAAGTCCAAAAAGAGAAATGATCACATAGAAACCCTAAGTGCTATCTTTGACAGACTAGAGGAATACAAAGTCAAACTAAATCCCAAGAAGTGTGTCTTCGGTGTACAATTAGGTAAATTGCTAGGATACATTGTGTCCATGAGGGGTATCGAGGTGGATCCAGAAAAAGTGAAAGCAATCCTTGAGATGGAAGCACCAAAGACATTAAAACAATTGAGAGGCCTCCAAGGCAGACTTCAATCCATCCTATTATGATTCATAGCACAACTTGTAGACAAGAAGAACCCATATTCTCACCTACTCCACAAGGGGGTAGCGTACAAATGGGATACAAAATGTGAAGAGGCATTGAACAAAATCAAGGAATACCTATTGACACCACCAGTCTTAATGCCACCCATCCCAAAGAAACCATTGATCTTCTATGTATCAGCAACACCAGTAGCCCTTGGAGCTCTCCTAGCTCAGCATGATGAAAATGGAACAGAAAGGGATATCTACTATATCAGTAGAACAATGGTCGGGCATGAGCTAAACTACTCATTCATCGAGAAAGCATGCCTCGCAGTAGTGTGTGCATCACAAAAATTTATACATTACATGTTGGCGCATAAGATAAAGCTCATAGCCAAAATTGACCCCCTCAAGTATCTATTATCAAAGGCAATGCTCATAGGAAGAATGGAAAAATGGGTTATGATATTGTTAGAGTATGACATCAAGTATGTAGAGTGGAAAGCAATTAAGGGCCAAGTTATTGCAGATCAACTAACAAAAGCACCTATTTATTCTGAGAACCCTCTTGTCTTAGAGTTTCCAGATGAATCCATTTTTAACCTCAACGTGGATGACTATTGGAAACTATACTTTGATGGCTCATACACACAACACGGATCAGGAGTTGGTGTCTTCTTCATCACCCCACAAGGGGATTTCATACCAAGGTCATACAAACTGACATTTCATTACACCAACAACATTGTCAAATACGAGGCTTTGATTATAGGTCTCAAGATAGTAGTGCAATGGAACATCATGGCTCTCAAAGTGTATGGAGACTCTCAGTTGATCATAAATCAGGTCAATAATGAATATCAGACCAAGGACGACAAGCTCACTCCATACAAGAAATTGGTGGAGACCCTAAAAGAATCTTTCATTGAAATCACATTTGAGTAGATACCTATAGCCAACAACAGAGCAGCAGACGCCATGACAACAATTGGGTCCCTACTAGACATCCCCAACAATGTTCCAAAATATGAATTTCTGATAGAGTAGCTTCTCGTTCCCGCATTCGAGGTACCAGAATCAGAATTCATGTGTGAAATCATTTGTCCCAATGATCCTTGGTATCATGACATTTACACATACCTTCGCATAGGAGCCACACTTGTCAATTTATCCTCAAACCTAAAGTGAACCTTCATAAAAAAGGCATCTAGATTTGTCATCCTAGGAGATACTCTATATTGTAGGAGCATAGAAGGAACCCTACTACACTGCCTAAATGTTGAGGAGGCATTAACCGCTCTAACTGAAGTTCATAATGGTATATGTGGTTCACACTCGAGTGGAATGACCATAGCCAAGAAACTGCTGAGGATTGGGTATTATTGGCCCACAATGGAAAGAGAAGCACATGATCATGCTAGAAGTTTTCTACAATGTCAGCAGCATGGGAACCTCATCCACGCTCTAGCTCAAGAGCTTCATCCTATCGTCACACCATGGCCTTTTTCACAGTGGGGACTCGATCTCATTGGGAAAATCACACCCACCTCATCCAATGGTCACAAATTCATCATAATGGCAACTAAGTACTTTATAAGTGAGTGGAGGCCATACCCATGACATATATAACTAGGAAGCAGGTTTCTAAGTTCATCCTAAACTATCTCATATGTTGCTACGGTGTTCTACAAGCCATTATCTTAGATAATGGGACACCATTCAAGAATCAAGAGGTTTGTGACTTGTGTGAGAAATTCAAAATCCAACATCGCTTCTCCACCCCGTACTATCCCCAAGGAAATGGCCAAGAAGAAGCTACAAAAAAAACCATTCTGAAAATCCTCAAGAAAATAATCAATGACACAGGTTGTGACTAGCATCTACAGCTTAATCCCGCCCTCTGGGCTTATCAAACCAGCATCTGCACACCCACTAGCACCACCCCCTTCTCCCTGGTCTATGGATCAGAAGTTGTACTCCCCATTGAGATTGAGCTCCCATCCCTTAGGATATCACTACAAAATCTCATCACAGACAAAGAGTACTTGGTATCAAGACTAAATGAGCTAGAGCTACTCGATGAGAGATGGATAGATGCTTTAAATCACTTGCAAGTCTATCATATTAGACTCAAAAGGAGCTACAATAAGAAAATCAGAAGCAGGACGTTCCAAGTTGGAGACTGGTCTTAAAAGAAAATCAGAAGAATGTCCCAAACCCAAGTAGCAAGGTAAGTTTGAACCCAATTGTTTGGGATTGTTTGCCATAACAGCAAGTTATAAGTCAAGGGCATATCATTTATCAACACCTGAAGGGGAACCTCTGCAAGATCCCATGAATAGCTCTCATCTAAAAAAAAATTATGCCTAAATATTTCAAGGTATAGAACCAAAAAATCTAAAAAAATGAGAAAAAGTCCTAAAAAAATGGTTACTTTGGCGAAAACCTGGAAAACAGGCGTCTTAGTGACAACAGAAAAAATCCAAAAAAATGAGGAAAAGGATCAAAAAATAGTAAAGAGAAAAAATCATCCTCTAGTGAAAACCACTTTGGTGGCACTTTGGGCAAGTACCTTGGTGAAAACCTAGCAAACAAGCGCCTTGCATAAATAGGAACTTTCCATCCACCAGGATCTTTATGGATTGTTCAGGAATCATCCCTCCACTTCGCTTTCATCATCCATCATATCCAAATCTCCATCCATCACCCATCTACTTGCATCTGCACCATAGCTTGGTCCTGTGTTCATATCATGATCCCTCCTAGTACTACTCGACCCATCCCTAATGTCAGTTTGTCCTGCCTTTATCAGAGTAGTCTATTGCATCACGCTGGGGGAATGTTCTTATTGGATCAGGATGTTTTATGATCTTAAAGTCCTCAAATCCAAAAATCCAAAAACACCAGAAAATCCAAAAATCCAAAAACATCAAAACATATCAAAATCCAAAAATAGGTCAAAAAGTCATTCAAAAAGATCAAAAAATAGAGTCGTCTTGTCAAACTACATCATCTTTGAGCTTGAACATAGGAAAGGTTGATCTTTGATTATCCCCCGAGACACTTAGGTCAATCCTTTAGCAGTCCATCATAATAAGCTAACATCTCATCATGTATATCATCATCTATAAATCGTTCAAGTCGTCAGTCGAACTACGTGTTCTCTACATGTATAACATAGGAAAGACTCATCTGTTGATCATCCCTCAAGGCCCCTAGGATAG
Source organism: Sequoia sempervirens (assembly GCA_007258455.2). Classification (NCBI taxonomy): domain Eukaryota; kingdom Viridiplantae; phylum Streptophyta; class Pinopsida; order Cupressales; family Cupressaceae; genus Sequoia; species Sequoia sempervirens. The sequence goes on from VDFB02168118.1 coordinate 209,698,521, forward strand.
GTCTTTAGGTTAGTCTCTTGGTCAAAATCTCAAAAAAACCCAAAAACACTAAAAAATCAAAAATCAAAACATTTGAAAATCTTGAAAAAATACCAAAAACAGCCTCAAAACATTGCAAAACTCCAAAAAAATCCAAATATTTGAAAAAATCCATCCACCTCATCTCGCTTGCACCCACAATAACACCATCCATAATAAACTGATTGTCATCCTCAACCTTTGGTGAAACAGTTGGAAACAAGTCTAGCAGGTCGAAAGTGAAAACTCAAAATGTCAAGTTTCAGGTCTAAGTCAGTGCATAAGCAATTTGGTCATCTCTTCGTATTGGTAACTCATCATCCAATCAGTCCCTTATCAATCATCCCTTAGAACGCTTTGGATAAATGAAATGATGTGCCACCATCCACTAACATGTCCTAGGATGAATCCTTCCTACAATGGCCATTATCTTTTGGAAATAAGTTTCAGTTCTTATCCTTAGAAAACACATCCTCTTTCCATTAGCAGTATTGAAGAGCATCGATTTGTTTGTTTACTTGGTCTTTATCTTTTGACTTATCTTATTGCACTCAGTCCAAGGACCTCTCGATGATATCATAACGAAGGATTTAGAGAGATAGGAATGGGGCAATGATCATTATCTTTTGTCTGCTATGCTTGTTGGACATTCTTGTAATATAACCTTAGTGAATACTTGCTTTGTTAGATATGTATGGAAGAGGTCTACGGAAACTTGTTGACTATTGCATGGATAGGTTTACCTTTCCGTGTTTTGGTCCGAGGTGCCTAAAACTTTTGAAGTGCATCCTAGCAAGGTTTTTGTATGTCAGGTGTGAACAAGAATACTCCTATCTACTTGTCAAGTCAAATTTTGTCACACTGGGTACAACGCCATCCTGGTTTTCTATACCTTGATGCATCATACCACATGTGTTATCAAACATAAGAAAATTTGGCCCTTTGAAAATCCCAATTCCTCAGCAAGTAATCATTATCATCATCATTTGCATTTGCATCATCTTGTGTCTTGTTGAAATGACTTCTTCTTTTCTTACTAACTGCACTAACAAGGTACTATAACAGTTGATCATCATCACCATCATCGTCATCGATCCTGCATCCACAAATCATTAGCATATTGCATAAACATATCATGTAGGAAACATACGCATTGCATTTTAATCATCATATAAACAGGTTATCATAAATATTCTTCATAGACAGGTGCATACATGTCATTGCATTTCACCCATTACATTGCATCGCATGCCATTATATCAATCATCGCATAACATTCATTTTCATTTTATAACCATTTCGCATTACCATCTATCATATAAATCATTGCATAGCATCTATGGAAGCATTTCATAATCATTTTTGCATAATCATAAACAATAACTATATAGGCATTTAATTTATTGACATACATACTTGCATAACATCATGACATCATCTTACCACTTTACATTCACATTACATTACGCATTAACATATCTTTGCATCACATACATCATCATTTATTACATTTAGGATAATAACATTTGTTATTCTAAGAATCTCATAAAACCATCTCATTATGCATTAACACCATTTCATTTACATCATATCACGACCATCGCATTCATATTTCATCATCCATATCATCTCATAAATAACATCATAAAACATTCATTGCATAAATCATTCCACATAGGCATAGACGTACAAAATTCATTACAAACAAAACATATACACATCCATTCATAAACATTTCATAAGCACAATTTACATATCAGTTCGCATGTGCACCATAGATCATATCAGTTCACATATCAGACCATCACATTTGCATTATCATAAATAGACCATCACATTTGCATAAATACATCCATAGAGAAATCATTGCAAAGCATATAGAAATAAACCATCTATGCATAAAAGAGAACACAGTACATTGCATCAAAATCATCATTGGATATATATCATCAATAAACATCACTTTCATAGTACAAAGAATAAATCGGATCACTCTACATGTGTTAGTCAATATAAAAGGTCCATCAGGCTATCAAAAATGAGCCCATAAGGCACAAAAAAGTATATCATGGCATCTCGATCAAGCTTGATCCATGTGAATGCTGCCCTCGCCCCTGTCACCGTGAGCCTCTGCTGGTCTGTGGCTGGCCCGCTCTGAGTACTCTGGGACCCACTCTGCCCTGGGTACAGCATCGTGATAGGCCCGTCGGTAGTACTCTGCCTCTCAGACGGCATCCCTATAGGATCGGACTGGCACTGTACCCTAAGACGAGGAGGCTGTCATACTCTCTATCTGCTGCCTATGGCCTAGCTCAGTGGTTGCCTATAGCTTAGCAGCATGTCTCTGCTGCACGGCCTGATCCCTCTTAGCTGTCATAGCCTAAATCTATGCCCGTAACTACACAATCAGAATATCTCGTGCATCTACCTATCCTACTGGTTGTACCCGTGGCTGCACATGAGGCTGATCCTCACCCTCAACTCATGGTGGTGGAACTGGCAGCACCTACTGCTGATCCTACATGTGGACATCCCCATGCCCTGGCGAGACTGGGGGCATGACCGGTGGATCTCGTCGAACCTCAACTCTCTGTCCTCGGCCTCCCCCTTTGCCCCTAACTCTTTGCACATCTGGGTCAACACCGGGAATAGTCAACCAAAGTGGAGGTTGAAACAGTCCCTATAAGCATAAGTGGTGCCTGGATCTACTAAACCCTGATCATAAGCCCATGGTCAGGCTACCAACTACCAGAAACTATCGACTTCCTTTGAGGCAAGAATGTATTGTCCCCATGACACCTATGTCATGCTGCGAGTAAAGACGACTACATAGTCATCATCAGGTCGATCTTGTGGCTCTCCGAATTGATGTTGCACGCACCCAGGCAGGTACCTCTCAATCATGGTATGCTCCCGCCCCTGCATATACCAGTCCTGGCAGCAATAGAATAGCTAATCAGCATCGTCGGCCCATGCAGGCTGACCAAGGTATGGTCGCCATGTGAAAACCAGCATCTCATCTAAGACCCACCTCCAGTAGGGGATCCCGTGCTCACTGGTGTGTGTAAAGGACACACTACCTTTGTATCGTGCCACAAGGGGATCGTCTACCCCCATCGAAACTAGAACGACATGTGGAAGTAGCACAGAAATGTGCTCCCATGCCCAGTTGTGAAGTCACCCCAGCACCCAACGCTCTACCATCTATGTAAACATACTCATGGAGGTCCCTATAAAATGAAGCTAGAAGAATAGGCCCCCATGCCAAATGAACCGGCCTGTCTCGGACCATCCACTCCCAGCAATACCCCCAGCTGAGACTGAAGTATCACCCTCGTCTATCTGGGGCAACAAGACCTGAAATGATGGTAGCAATCACCCAGCGGTAGGGAGGTGTTATGACCTTGTATCGCTTTAGCTCTATATGTCCCTCATAGAAGATGATGTCCCGTGTGGCGAAGACTCTGTAGCAAGCCTTGCACCCCTCATCCATATCAAAGATTGCTCATTGGCCATGAATCAGAAATCATAAAATATGTCAAACATCCTCCAGAGTGATGGTAGCCTCGCCAGTGGGGAGATGAAATGAGGACATCTCGTTGTGCCACCTCTTGGACAGCACTGACAACATCCCTAGGAGATTGCACACGAGCGCCACGTACGCAATGTGCCACAACCCCACAACCTCGAGTCGATCCTAGTCCTTGTTGCTTAGGTCTCGCAACACACTAGCCAAATCTCATGACCTATGCTCCTAAGAGTAGAGCTCTCTCACCACGTCCTGCATTAAGGAAGATCATCATGATAAAAAAAAAATTGCAAAATTCTTTGCCAAGCGTTCAAAAAATTTCCCCAGCAGTGCAACTCGTGATGAAATCGCAGTTTGATTTTAATCAAACTCTGACACTGGAGCTCAAAAAGAGAAAAATTGCACAGCCGCGGTGCACTTTCCCTTCCAGCGTCACAGTTTGGGTGAATTCAGCGACGCCGCGTCACACTTTTTCAAACTAGCCTGCTAACCCCGAGCTTAGCGTTAGAGTTTGTAAACTCTGAACTGCACCGCTACAGCGCAAAATAGCACCGCGCAGTGCAATTTGATTATCAAGCGGCACCATATAGCACTGTTGTAGGCGAACCACCCCTTTAAAGAATTAAATATGGCATTAAATGAAATGACGAAGCTTGGGTAAGGGTCACATACTAGTGCCCCGATGCCAGGTGGCCGCTAGTATGTCCGAACTCGATCAGTGATGTGTAGGGGAAGTTGTTGCACCATATCGCCGGAGAGTCAGAGCTCAAATCTCAAGGTTGCTAGCGGAGGTGTGTGAAAATGACTTGAAAGTGACCCCTCGGGCCCCTTTTAAGCCTAAAAAATTAGGGTTTTTTAACCCTAAATGGCTGTCCTGCTAAGGTTTTGGACCCTCGAACCTGTTTTTGTCTGATTGAGGCTTTTTTTCATTGTTTTATTGCATTTGGACACGTTTTTAGCCTCCCAGAGCCCTTTCAGACATATTGGATACTTTGTAATCTTTTTTTGCGAGATTACCCAAAAAATTAAAATTTTCGTCTGATCTCTCGACGGGGCATTATAATGGAATGTTTTCTCTTGCCATGCAATAGTGGGGCAGGTTTTAAAAAAATATCAAAAATTTTTGGCTTTGATCGAGATCGTTTATTCTTTGAACCAACACAACGAGTGCATTGCTTCAAAGAGGGGAAAAATGTAGACACGTAAAATATACTGATTGACATTGTGCATCTAACCCTGACTTACTAATAACGTTTCTTCCTAAATCATCCCTTAGTCTAACTATTTAATCAAATCTCCTCATCTGATTAAATTCATCAATATTCCTCTCTTAATTGAATAAATCATTTTATCTGATTAAGTCATCCCTTTTGTTAATTAAATCAATTCATCTGATCTAATTATCCCTATTTAATTAAATAATCAATTTATTTGATTAAATCTCCAAAGTCTATCCATTAAATTAAATAAATTAAAACCTTATTTGATTTAGTCTAACACCATCTCTTTTAATTAAATAAATCAAAATCCTTATTTAATTAGCCTCTTATCATAATCCTCTCTTATTTGATTTAAATAAATCCATAAATTTGAGTCAAATAGGTCAAATCATCTAACCTCTTTCATTAAATTAATTAACCCTTGATTAATTTAATCCCATCGCATGTCCCTTCCTCTAGATAATGCAAGTTGCACATGAAAATAGATTTAATTCATTTATTAAATCTCTATTTTCCTCACAAGGCATCTTTTAGAATATTCTCTCAATTTGAATTCAAAAATTCCAAGTCAACATGTATATCCAACAAAGCAATAAATTCATCTTACATGTCCTTTTTCTTGAGCCAAGTGGCATTTATTGCATTTTCCCTTCCCTCTTGCATGTCATTTCAACAAATTTGAATTTCAAATTAGGCATTTATTGGCACAAACCCCAAATCTTGCACATCCTTCATTCATTCATAGATTGACAAGTCGCATCATACTATTGGATGAATGTTAGTCCCACATTGCTCAAATTTGGACATTCATCCATCTTGGAATTCTATAAATAAAGAGCTCATATCCTTATTTCATCATCCACAATTTATGCAAAGTTACCATGCTCAAATATCCATCAAATTTCATCAATCATTCTTGAATCAAAGTTAGGTTTTGCAGATTTTAGCTTGGAGCACTCTTCAACATCAACAAAGTGGATCAATCATCTTCAACACATCAAGTTTTCATCTTAGGAATTGGGAAAGGGCCAATTTTCACATCAAATTGGCACCAATTCCCCCATGGGATCATGAGTTTGCACATCTAATTAGGATCCAATCTTTGTTTTATCATTTCCATTGTGTTATTTAATATTTTCTTCCTAGTTTGAATGTTGTAAATGGATTTCAAGGGGAATCCTTGTTTTGGCTTGCAGCTCTTGCCTAACTTGTTTATTCCTGTTGTTTTGCAGGTACCAAGGTTGGGGTTTGCACATGAATGATCAAGATTGCATAGTAGAATATCCTAATCAACGATTGAAAACCGTTGAGAAGAATTAGATGGGAAGAATCAATGGATTTTGATTACGTAATCAGTGTGATTGAAGAAATCAATTTGAGTGTTCAGTGGAATTGAGGAAATAGATTGAATAATTTATGAAATTGAAGAAATCATATTGAGCCTTTCGTGAGATATAAGAATAGATTGATTAGTCTGAAATAGATGGATCAATCAACCAATCAGAGTGAGCAATCAAGGGATCATAATTTACTCAATCATAAAAAGGTATTGAAGGTAATTAATTAATTAAGCCCCTTTGAGTTGAATGTGCAAATCATATTTAAATTTTGCAAACAAAGTTGTATTTGTTTGTTTTGACCTTTTTGAATGATGTTTGAATAATTTATTCAATTATTCATGTTTAGGAGAAAGTGATTTAATTAAACAATTATTTTTTAACAATTTAATTGATTTAGGGGAATAAAGTGAATTAGTGACATAATTAAATAATTGATGTTATTTAATTAATCAAGAAGAATAAAGTTAGATTAATATTTTATTAAATAAATAAAATTTATTTAATTAGTCAAAAATGATGAAAAAGTGAATTAATTAAATAATGTAATATTATTCAATTAATAGAGGAAATTAGGGTTTTTGATGTATTTGATGTGAAATGCAATGATATTAGGTGATAATGATGTCGATGATGAGAAAATTTTATTTAGGATGTGTGATATGTTTTAGGTCATTTTTACATGTCTACACAATTTGGTAGAATTTTGTTGAAACTGCTTGCAGTTAATTATAATTTTATAATTCTCTAGCAGATTCTTGTATAAGTCGATATGATATAATATTTTCATATGAGCCAATTTTCTTTGGTCTTGGCAATTTTTTTAATCAATAGGCCACAACCTTCCTACTTTGGTAGTATTGTAATATTTCATTTATATAATATAATTTATAGGCGAAATTCCTTTTCATTAAAAAAACTTAACTGATGCTCACTAATTTCAAATAATCATGTTAGAATGACCCCAAATCTAAATGGCCATACTAGAATACCCCTACATCTAAATTATCTTTCTAGAATTTCCCCAAAGGGACCTCATGAGAGATCATAGAGAAAAGAAAATTACATGAATAGAATAAGACGTACAATTATGGAGTTCAAGATCATAGAATCTACTACTTGACAATAGAAAGAAAAATATATATCATAATCTATTACTGCAAATGAGAGGAGATAAGCATGGTCATGCATAGGAATAATAAAGAAATTGATAAATAGTACAATATCATAGAGGTTTAAATAGTAGGAATGGAGACAAAAGAGAAGGAATTATAAATATAAACTTAAACAAAAATTAAGGATACACACCTATATGGTACACAAAGGGACTAAAGGGTAAAATTTCAATATTATGTTATATTTAAAGCTGATTAAGGTGTTTAAAAAATAACTACTTTCTCAAAAAGGTTTAACCTAAAACCTTTTCAACCATACAAAAGGAAAATAAAAATAAAAATGAGAGTGTGGGTGTTCTTTTTATTTGTTATTATAGGTACTAATGACAATGTAAATTAAATCTTAAATTAAATGGTTTTAACAATAGCAATTTTTCATTATAATAGAGTTAGGTCTAATACATGGTTGTGATTCATTGATAGAAATAATAAAAAAATAATATGCCAACATTAGGCTATAAAACTCAAGAAAAAAGGAATGGATATATATGCACCTCAAGAAACTAGGAATCACTAGATGTGGGTTGAGGGCTATCTAGAGAGTTTGTAGACCAAACTTCATCAAATTTGGAGCTTGGTATCTATTCTAAAAACTTTTATTAGAATTATAGGACAAAAAAGTCTTACTAGGAGAATTCCTTAATATCAAAGAATAACCAAAATTTCTAGGCATGTGAAAAGTTAAATTATAATAATATTTTTATATGGACAAATATCATGAAATTGAGTAGAGAATATAATCAAATGGAAAAATAAGTGAAAATATGATAAAAACATAATACAAGAAGGACAACAGACAAACTTGGAAATTAAACCTATATTTAAGACTTGGAACTAACCAAACTAGAGGAATTAGGATTTTATTATGGGGTCAGTGCAGGATCATGGGGGTCCAAACTAGGCCTCTAAGTGACGATGAAAATTTAGAAAATCAGAGTTAGGCAACTTGACATAAAATTTTGAATAGGTTGTTAACATAATTTGAAAAGTATGTAACAACAAAGTTGTAGCAAATTGAATTTAGTTTATATGCTACTAGTCCTTTTTTGGAAGAACATAAATCTATTTTGTGAAAATTTGAAATTTCAATGGAGTGGTACTAAACTTTTAGGAAAAATATAAGAAGCAGGTGTATGTCTAACCACCCTAAGTACAAGAAAAAAATATTTTTTTTCTAGATCTTTCAGTATAAGTAAAGGACACATGCCTGGATGTGCCAAATTTTTTTTGTAATTTTTTTCCATGTAAATAATTAGTTATGATTTTTTTATTAGAAATTTTTAGAATTATTAAAGCATTTGTGTCTGACCACCATAACTTGGTCAAAAATTTATGAAATTCAATTTTTTTTTATCTTGTAGTATGCGAAGTATAGAATGTGGTGCATCTTGTAGGTTCAAAAAATTTTAAGTAGTTTGAAAGTTATAGAATTTTTTCAATCAACCTATCACTCAAGACTTTAGTCATAATTATGTCAAAAATCAATAATAATTATTTATTAAATTCAAAATAAGGCATAACTTATATTAGTGGAAAGATGACATTTTTTCTATAAACCCGTTTCGTTTCATGAAATTTAGGTCAAAAAAAGTCGTTAGCCACAAAGGAAAACTTCAAAAAACTAAGCAAATTTTCAAAACATGTTTTTTGGGTTGACTTTCCAGATTAGGCAATCCCGAACCAAATCCTAAGCCAAATACCAAGCCTACTGATTATGTCAGAAAAAATGGATATCCATTTATAAACGAATATCTGTTACTAAATGGAAATCCATTACTTGTATTATTTATAATACATAATATTATATAATATGTACTATATTATATATTATTATATTATATACTATTATATTATTATATTATATATTATATAGTAAATATATTAATTATTATATATTATATATAGTATATATATGAAATATTTTATATTATATTAATATTATTTAATATATATTATATATATTATATATATTATATAATATATTTAATACATAGTATATATTATACACTACATAGTATATATTATAGATTTATTGATGTGCGGCCGATTCACAAGAGAGAGAGAGAGAGAGGAAGTGGAAGGGACTTGAGAGAGAGGGAGTGAGAGACCTGAGAGGGATGGGGAGAGAGAGAGAGATAGAGAGAGAGAGAGAGAGTTGAGAGGGAGAGTGGGAGGGAGAGATTCCAAGAGAGAGAGAAACTTGAGCTCGAGAGAGAGAGAGAGACTTGAGAGAGAGAGAGAGAGACTTGAGAGGGAGAGAGAGAGAGAGAGAGAGAGAGAGAGAGTTGAGAGAGAGAGAGAGAGAGAGGAGAGAGAGTTGAGAGGGAGAGATGGAGAGAGAGAGTCTTGAGAGAGAGAGAGAGAGAAACCTAGGACGGAAAGAGAGACTTGATAGGGAGAGAGGGAGGGAGAGAGGAAGCTCTGAGAGACTTGAGAGAGAGAGAGAGTGGGAGGGAGTTGAGAGTGAGCGAGAGAGAGAGAGAGAGTGGGAGGGAGTTGAGAGTGAGCGAGAGAGAGAGAGAGTTGAGACAGAGAGAGGGAGAGAGAGAGTTGAGAGGAAGAGTGTTTTCCCGTGTTAGGACCATCTAGAATAAGAAGTGATGCAACCATCAAACAAAACCAGTACAACTCAATTCAACATTCATGCCATTAAAACCTTCAAGCTTAATAACATGTCATTAGATCCTTCATGTAAAATGTATAAAATCATCATGAATAAGAATAAGTATCTTTCAACCATGATACATGAACAAGAACACTATGTACACCATAGGAGTTTGATGCAACCTTCAAAAAAAATCCTTACAAGAAAACAAGATACATGTTCATTAGATTGTTCATGTGAAATCTATACAATAATCATGATCAATAAATAAGACATCACTCAACCATGATGCATGTATAAACACTATATATGCACACTACATATAAACAAACACTAAATTAATAGATTATTTAATATTTATTACTAAATTTTTGTCTCATCATTATACTATTATATTCATAAGTTCAACACTAAAAATATTCATCCAACCAAATTCTTTATCAAATATCCATCCAACAAAATTCTTTATCAAATATCCATCTAGGGTCAAATTCTTTATAAAAATAAGATCATTGTCTTAATAAAGTTTTGCGGCTCTTTGTTACACCTCTTTATTTCTTTGTGTTTTCTTTTTTAGAATGGGATCATCTCCTTTCCTCTAGCCATTGTTAATGCTTGTCTATGTCCACTTCCATGGATGTAACCGCATCAACAACATTTTGCATATTTGATGCAAAATACCTCAATAATGGGTGAACACATTCTTCATTCTGAATAGCGTTAACTTGATCCTAAATGGTTCTAACATTCATATCTACTTTTTCTTGAAAGCAAGCACCATTGGATACAGGTGGTGGAGGTGGGGGGTTACGAGGTGGAGTGGGTGGAGTTGGAGGGTGTAGATCCATGATTTAGATATAAGTGAACTTGCATTAAATTTGTAATTTCAAAATGTAAGATACATGTTTAAAAATTGCCTTAAAGCATTCAATATAAATGACTTAATTGAATACAAATGAAAAAAAGTGTAAAGCTAATTTATTTCAAGGCATGTAAATGAAAAAAAAAATTGTTAAAGTGATGTAAAATCTCATTTAAAAATACATTAAATTTTTACCTCGTTGCAATGTGGAAGTGTTAAGCTCCAAATTGATTCAACAAAGGTGAAAGTGTTAAGCTCCAAATTTCCAGTACTTAGTGAATTTGGATACATAGTTAGTAATGGATGAACAAAACTTGTTCCAGCAGCCATAGGGAAATGGGAAAAGTTAATGGATAATAATCGATGGGCTATGCAGGAGTCTTCCATACAATATGATAGCCTCCTGCATAGCCCATCGATTATTATCCATTAACTTCGCCCATTTCCCTATGCTTGCTAGGGCAAGTTTTATTTGGACAGTACTAACTATGGATTTAGATTCACTAAATATTGGAAATTTAGAGCACAATACTTCCAACAAGGGTCCCTTCTATTTTGAGAGTTGAGGAGAATCAAAAGAATTAACAAATTAAAAAACAAATTATTTAGCAAAGAAATACTAACTTAAAAATAAGCAACAAAGTAAAAGTTTAAGAAACGCGAGAATAAGTAATAAAGAAGAAGGAAAAATAGACAAGAATGTAAAAAAGTTTAAATAAATACAGAAAGAGGGTAATGAAGGTTCAATTTTATGTTTTTTCTTCAGTAATAAAGGTTCAATTTTTTTCTTTGATGTTTTTTTTTTCCACTAACTAGGGTTTCAAAATTTTTTATAGGTTTAGATAGAAATGAAAAAATTCAACAAAACTACATAGAATGCAAAAAAAAATACAAAAAACACATACTTGGAACACACCGAAGGTCACTACGCATGATGGAGGTTGTTGATCAACTAGTAGCATCATGAAAATGAGGCAAGGTTTAGGTTATAAAGTCTTCAATAAAATAGATATTCATTAAATAAAAGGAAATTTGTTTATTATATAATAAATTTATTATATATAAATATACTATAATATATTTCGCATATACTATTTATTATATAATATATATATTATATATTAAATATATTATAATATATATTATAAATAATATATACTATGATATATATAATTTATATTCTATATATTGTATATATAATAAATATATTATATAATATTTATTATATAATATATATTATATATTATATATATTATAGTATATATTATATATAATATATATAATTTATATTCTATCTATTGTATATATATTAAATATATTATGTAATATATTACATATAATATATTTAATACATAGTCTCCCCTTGAGCTCTCCATCTCCCTCTTAGATCTTTAATATATATATATATAATCATTATATATTAAAGAGAGGGGGAGAGACAAAGACCTAAAAGGGAGAGAGGGGAAGAGGGAAATAACTAAGGGAGAGAGGGAGAGTGGGAGAGAGGGAGAGAGAGTGTGAGAGGGAGAGAGGGAGAGGGAGAGGGAGAGGGAGAGGGAGAGGGAGAGGGAGAGGGAGAGGGAGAGAGGGAGACCCGAGGGAGAGAGGCGAGTGGGAGAGAGAGATGGGAGAGTGGGAGAGGGAAGAGGGAGAGAGGGGAGAGGGAAAGTGAGAGAGAGGAGAGGAGAGAGAGAGAGAGAGAGAGAGAGAGAGGAGAGTGGGAAAAGAGGAGAGAGAGAGGGAGAGTGGGAGAGATGGAGAGAGGGAGAGAGGGAGAGAGGGAAAGACCTGAGAAGGAGAGAGGAGAGAGTGGGAGAGGGGAGAGAGAGGAGAGAGGGAGAGAGAGATGGAGAGAGGGAAAGACGTAGAGGGAGAGAGAGAGAGGGAGAGGAAGAGACAAAGAGTGGGAAAGAGAGAGAGTGGGAGAGAGAGAGAGAGAGAGAGAGAGTGAGGGAGAGAGGGAGAGGGAGAGGGAGAGGGAGAGAGGGAGAGAGAGAGAAAGACTTTAGAGGGAGAGAGGAGAGTGGGAAAGAGTGGGAGAGAGGAAGAGAGGGGGAGAGGGAAAGACCCAAGAGGGGGAGAGAGGGAGGGAGAGAGAGAGAGAGGGAGAGAGCGTGAGTGGGAGAAAGGAAGAGAGAGAGAGAGGAGGGAGAGTGGGAGAGAGGGAGAGAGGGAGGGAGAGGGAGAGACATCAAAGGGATAGAGGGAAAGACCTGAGAGGGAGAGAGGGAGGGAGGGAGAGAGAGAGAGGGGGGAAGACCCGAGAGGGATAGAGGGAGAGAGAGATGGAGAGACTAAGAGTGGGAGAGATTGAGAGTGAGAGAGAGGGAAATACCTAAGAGGGATACAGGGAGACAGGGAGAGGGAAAGACATGAGAGGGAGAGAGAGACAGGGAAAGATCTAAGAGGAGAGAGGGAGAGTGGAGAGATGGAGAGTGGGAGAGAGAGAGTGGGAGAGAGAGAGAGAGGGAGTGGGAGAGTGGGAGAGAAGGAAATACCCCAGAGGGAGAATGGGAGAGAGGGAGAGAGGGAGAGAGGGAAAGACCTAAGAGGGAGAGAGGGAGATAGGGAGATAGGGAGAGAGGAAGAGAGGGAAAGACCTAGAAGGGAGAGAGGGAGAGAGGGAAAGAGGGAGAAGGAAAGACCTAACAAGGAGAGAGGGAGAGTGGGAGATAGACATGTGATGATCCAGGAGGATCCAAGAATCTCAAAAAATATCACAGTCTCAAAATCTCTCAGAACTGACATCATTGGATAGAGCTTGCTAACATGATCTTGATGCAACCTGAATCGCGTCAACAGGAGGTCATATGCAAGAGTTATGCTTGGTCAAAGGTTTGGTCAAACAGGCGAATCAAGCATTCAAAAAGGTGAAAATTTGATTGTCTCAAATCCAAGCAAAAATGACACCAAGTTGTAGTGCTTGTCGTGCTGATTCTAGAACTATCCTCAGTTTCAAAAATGGAGTCCGTATGAGAAAAATAGAGCCAGTCAAAGTTTTAGTCAAAATGATGATGTCAGCATGTGACATGGCAATTGACTAGATGGTGACGTGGGAGTTGCAGGTGATGTGGCAAAAATCTCACAAAATTCACGTACCATGCTTTATTTTTAAAAATAAGGTGTGGAGGATTATTTTATCTCACAAAAATCCATCGGATTTTGTGGGATCCCAATCGGATTTGGTGGGATCCAAATCTCCTAAAAATCAATGAAAATTAACTCATAAAAAAAAAAAAACCTCCTAAAATAACACTAAATTGTTATTTTATTTTTAAACTCAACCCCATAAACTCAAATAGCCCGTGAATATAATAAGATAAGGGATTAAAAAACAAATTCCAAATGTTTTATTAAGGGGTTGTTTAATGTTTTATTTTTAAATGGGGAAGTTATTGTTTTTATATAAACATGTTAGTGTTTTTTTGTAAGGCTTATAATTATAAAAGCCAGAGGGGGGTTAAATTGTTATTTTATTTATTATGGTGGTTTTTAACCCCATATGCAAAATTTATGTATAAAAGGAGGTGATGTGATAGGGCCTTTATGCATTTTTTGTGGAGAAAATATTCGGATGTGTTTTTTGAGAGAAAATTTTATACTCTTTAGAGGAATTTTTGGGAGAGAAATTACAAGGTGTTGATTACACCAAGAATTGTAAGATTGTAAAGAGAGAGATTGTGAGTGATTAAAGCTTGGATATTGTAAGAAGGCTATTGAAGCTTGGCGATATCAATAAAGTGGTCCAACATTGAGAAGCGGACCCGGAGATGTAGCTCAAATTGAGTGAACTCCGTTATCAAGTTGTTTGTGTCTCTCTTCCATCTCTTTCTTGTTCTCTCATTTATTTTGGTGTTATGTTCTCTCATGAATGTTATTATAGATAATTGTTTTAAAGTGTTTGAAAGCATTACTCAGTTTCATAATTTCAACAGTTAAGATACATGATCATGCATTACTATTGGATCGAGAATTAAATCTGTAATTGGATTAAGTTTTGGGAAAATTTAACATCCTAGTTTATAGATCAAGTTGGTATCAGAGCAGTTTAACAGAAAAATTGCAAGTGGTGAATGTTAACCAGGTTGAAATTGAAGCAAGGAGAAGGTGCACTTATACAGTTCAACCCAGAGATTGGAAAATGAAGGACTTTTCCAAGATCAGAGATGGCAGTTGAACAAAGTTCTATAGAGCTTGATGAGAAAGCTTTCTAGAAAGCTTTTCTTGAAATGAAAGCTATGGTGGAAGTTCTTTTCCAAGAGAGGCAAGAACGACAGAAGAGAAAGGAAGATAAGAACAAAAAGGAGGAAAATGAAACTACTTCGAAAGAAGATAAAGGTAAAGGAGTAGGAGGTGGTGGTGACCCTCCTGAACTTCCATCCCCATCCTCTTCATCTTCTTCATCATCTTCTTCTTCTTTGTCTAACTCTTCTAAAAAGAAACAAGTTGTGCAAACCCCTTTGTTAAAATTGGATGTTAAATTTGAGTTGCCTATGTATAATGGTGAATTGGATGCAGAAAAATTGGATAACTGGCTTAAGCAGATTGAAGTGTATTGCAGGGTTCAATAGATCTGGGATGATTCTTCCAAAATCCAACTAGCTACTCTTAGAATGGGAGGCACTGCATTGGTTTGGTGGGAGAGTAAGATTCAAGATGATCTTGCTACACACGGTAAAATCATTTCATCTTGGTATGAGTTTACTTCTGCTTTAAAGAAACAATTTTATCCTTTGGGTTATATGCAACAAGCTATTATGGATTAGCAAAATCTAAGACAGAGTAAAGAACAAACGGTACAAGAGTATACACAAGTGTTTAGGAAGAAAGCACTCACTCTTGTAATTCCTCTTTATACACAAGAAACTTTATTAAAGTATAAAGGTGGTTTGCATTCACATTTGAAACATACAATCTTGATGTTTAATCCATCTAACTTTGATGAAGTGTGTGTACAAGCAACTCATATTGAAGCAAGTGGAAGGAACATAAGTTTCAGTTCAAAGAAGGAATTTGTTCCTCCAACTTAAGGCAATAAAAAGGGAAAGGAGAAGAAAGTAGCCACTGTGAAGAAAGAAGAAGGTGAAAAGCCTACTTGTTCACATTGTCAGAAGAATGGGCACACAGATGCGAAGTGTTGGAAATTGCATCCAGAATTGAAGCCAAAGCGGTTTAAGGATTGTAAAGGAAAGCAAAAGGCTACAACTATCATTCAAGATCTTGGATCAGATTCTAATGACGAAACAAAGATAGCAGTTGTTGGTTTGAAAGGTAAAGCTTTTGTTGGTAATTATTCTGTCACTGATGTTTCATGTACTTCTACTTCTAAGAGTCATGTTGTTCCTGAAGATAACAAAGGATGTGAATTGTTTCATATAAGGGTGATTTCTAAGAACACTAAGATTGATACATTGATAGATAGTGGGTCCCAATTTAATTTAATTTCAAAAGAAGTTGTTGAACAGTTGTGATTGAAAACAAAGCCACATAAGAAACCTTATCCATTAGGTTGGGTGTGCAATGATAATAGATTGCAAGTAACTAAGCAATGCAATTTGAGATTTGCAATAACATCTAAGTTTATAGATGAGGTTGAATTTGATGTGGTTCCACTTGATATTTGTGGCATTGTGTTGGGTAGCCCATACTTATATGATAGAAAGGAAATCTTCTATAGGGAACATAATCAATATCACTTGTTTAAGGAAGGAATTGAATACATTGTGCATTCTCATCCAATTAAGATTGATAAATATTTTGTGACAATGGGACAATTGAAAAGGGTAGTTAATGCAAGCAATAATTTGGCACTTATGTCTATACCACAAGAAGTTTCATTGCCTGAGGTTGTTCCAGTTATGGAAGACAAGCATGATGTTGGTACATACTTTTTCTCATCTATAAATTTAGTTTTGTTATTCAGCCTTCTACTTCTTAGCAGTGTATGGTTGGTAGTAGAAATATTGAATGTGGATGTGTATATGGATAATGTACTTAACAATATCAATGCAGTTTTGATTATTGTTGTGATGAGTTAGATGCATAGGTTCCAAGAAGGAAGGATAGATGATACCGGGCAAGTGAGGCAAAAATTCCCTCACTTAAATTGTAAATAAAAATAGACCTTTTGGAGGTCCAAAAGCTTCTCAATGGGGAGGAATGATCCAGAAGGATCCAAGAATCTCAAAAAATATCACAGTCTCAAAATCTCTTAGAACTGACATCATTGGTTAGAGCTTGCTGACATGATCTTGATGCAACCTGAATCGCGTCAACAGGAGGTCATATGCCAGAGTTATGCTTGGTCAAAGGTTTGGTCAAACAAGCAAATCAAGCATTCAAAAAGGTGAAAATTTGATTGTCTCAAATCCAAGCAAAAATGACACCAAGTTGTAGTGCTTCTCGTGCTGATTTTAGAACTATCCTCGGTTTTGAAAACGAAGTCCGCATGAGAAAAATAGAGCCAGTCAAAGTTTTAGTCAAAATGATGATGTCAGCATGTGACATGGCAATTGACTAGATGGTGACGTGGGAGTTGTAGGTGATGTGGCAAAAATCTCACAAAATTCATGTACCATGCTTTATTTTTGAAAATAAGGTGTGGAGGATTATTTAATCTCACAAAAATCCATCGGATTTTGTGGGATCCCAACCGGATTTGGTGGGATCCAAATCTCCTAAAAATCAACGAAAATTAACTCATAAGAAAAAAACAAAACCTCCTAAAATAACACTAAATTGTTATTTTATTTTTAAACTCAACCCCATAAACTCAAATAGCCCGTAAATAAAATAAGACAAGGGATTAAAAAACAAATTCCAAATGTTTTATTAAGGGGTTGTTTAATGTTTTATTTTTAAATGGGGAAGTTATTGTTTTTATATAAATAGGTTAGTGTTTTTTTGTAAGGCTTATAATTATAAAAGCAAAAGGAGGGGGGTTAAATTGTTATTTTATTTATTATGGTGGTTTTTAACCCCATATGCAAAATTTATATATAAAAGGAGGTGATGTGATAGGGTCTTTATGCATTTTTTGTGGAGAAAATATTCGGATGTGTTTTTTGAGAGAAAATTTTATACTCTTTGGAGGAATTTTTGGGAGAGAAATTACAAGGTGTTGATTACACCAAGAATTGTAAGATTGTAAAGAGAGATATTGTGAGTGATTAAAGCTTGGATATTGTAAGAAGGCTATTGAAGCTTGGCGATATCAATAAAGTGGTCCAACATTGAGAAGCGGACCTGGAGATGTAGCTCAAATTGAGTGAACTCCGTTATCAAGTTGTTTGTGTCTCTCTTCCATCTCTTTCTTGTTCTCTCATTTATTTTGGTGTTATGTTCTCTCATGAATGTTATTATAGATAATTGTTTTAAAGTGTTTGAAAGCATTACTCAGTTTCATAATTTCAACGGTTAATATACATGATCATGCATTACTATTGGATCGGGAATTAAATCTGTAATTGGATTAAGTTTTGGGAAGATTTAACATCCTAGTTTACAGATCATGTGGGTTGTGGGAAAGGCGGAGAGGGAGAGTGGGGGGAGGGGGAGAGAGAGAGGGAGAGGGAGAGAAAGAGAGAGAGGAGAGAGAGAGAGGGAAAGACTTGAGGAGGGAGAGAGGGAGAGAGTGGGAGAGAGGGAGAGAGGGAGAGGAGAGGGAGAGGGAGAGTGGTAGAGAGAGACATGGAGAGAGAGAGGGGGAGAGGGAAAGACCTAAGGTGGAGAGAGGGAGAGTGGGAGAGAGAGAGAAATACCTAAGGAGAAGAGTGAGATAGAGGGGGAGAGGGAAAGACCTAAGAGGGAGAGAGTGGGAGAGAGGGAGAGATGGAAAGACCTAAGAGGGAGAGAGGGGGAGAGGGAGAGAGTGGGAGAGAGAGAGAGGTAGAAATGGAGAGACCTAAGAGGGAGAGAGGGAAAGACCAGAGAGGCAGAGAGGGAGAGAGGGAAAGACCTAAGAGGGGGGAGAGAGAGAGAGAGAGAGAGAGAGAGAGAGAGAGACCTAAGAGGGAGAGAGAGAGGGAGGGAGAAAGGGAAATACCTAAGAGGGAGAGATGGAGAGTGGGTTTAGGGTTTAGGGAGAGAGAGAGAGATAGAGAGAGAGAGGGAGAGAGAGAGGGAGAGTGGGATAATATATATTATATAAATATAATATCAATATATATAATATATTAATATAGAATATACATTAATATATAAGATCTATATAATATATAAATATATACAATAAATTTATTATATATATGTATTTATATATTGTGACATTATAATTTATAACACTAAAGGTAACAAATATCTGTTATAAACGGATATCCATTTCCTTTTCAAGGATTATAAAGGTAGACTTGCAGGCATGCCAAGTGGAAGACAAAATAGATATCCATTTTCAAAACGAATATCCATTTGGATATTTGTTTCGAAAGAGATATCCATTTTGAAATGGATATCCATTTTGTAAGTTATATAAAAAAACAAAATGGGACCATTTTGAGTATTTCAATGGTCCCTACATTATTTATGTCATGATATTATCATGCTTTCTATCTGCATCAGAAAAAATTCAGCTTTTGAAAGATACTCTTGCACTTTTTTTACAATTAAAATTGTTTGTGTGTGTCTTTTTTTTTGTACAATGGGAAGCAACAGTCGCCATAAGAGAAAAGGTAAAAGGAAACTTATAGTAGATGAAATTGAAGCGTATAGAGCAAAAGATAGAGAAAGTAATAGGAAAAGACGACAAGGTATGAAAAATATTCAAATTGAAGCTTCTTTTGCACCGTTAAATGTTAATTCAAGTGAAGATGAAATAGAAATTGAAAATATTGAACATCATATTAAAATTGAAAATGAAAACATTGAAATTGAAAATGTGGAAATTGAAAATAAAAATGTGAACAACATTGAGAATGAAAATGTTGTTGAAAATGAAATTGTTATTGAAAAGGTTGAAAATATTAAAAATAGTGAGAATGAAAATGTTAATAACATTGAACTTGAAAATGAAAATGTTGATAATGAACCTTATGTAACACCTAATTACAAGATAACCCCTAAATGGTTGGTTGAAATAGATGAAAACATAATTGATAATCTTGAAGGAAAAAGGTCACAACAAACAATTCATTTGTGGGCTACCAAAATGTTCAATGAATACTTTTCCACTAAGACATTAACTGAACAATGTCAACTTTTTGTGCAATTACTTAATATTTACAAAATGATACCATTATTAAAAAAAATTGAAGATTCATCTCACCAAAAAAATAAAAAAAAATAGTATTATTGTCAAAAATATTTTTAATGCTCTAACCTCTATTGGAAAGACTAGTAAGGAAAAAGATAAAAGGGTTGCTCATAGAGTGATCACAACCTCACTAGTAAGACATAATTTGAGAAAGGGTCGTTTAATGAGACAAACTTGTATTGATTCAAACTTAAATTGTAAAACATTGAATAGAGCACTCTCAAGAGGAGGAAGACTCGATAGTCCTCTTCAAAATGATACATGGGATTTTAGTGGGAGGCTTCCACATGTTGATAAGAAGCTGGCCGATAATGTAAAGATGCAAATTGAACAACTTTGGAACTCTCACTCTTGAGTATCACCAAATGTAAAGGATGTTTTAAATTTATGAATTGTTAATCAAGATCATACACCGCATCCTAAACATTTTTTGAAATGTAGCCAAACAATTTGGTCAAGAACATCCAAATTTGCAAATGTCACAAAGAGTTTTTCAGTCTTCCAAGCCATTTTATTGTGTACCTATTAATGTTCGTAATACATGATGTTGTGAATACCATGTTGAGTTTTCAATGTATCATGAATTATTATGTCATATTTGTTCTACTATATGCATACTGACGAAATGTTGTAGGAGTGTCATGCAGTGCAACTTCCCAAGTCATCCAAGTAGTTGTTAGATTCATTTTTATGCAGTAGAGGTGATGGTTTCTTATTTTATAGAAATGATTGTTTAAATGGAATGTGTTTGTAATGTGGTGGTTTATCAAAGTTTGTATCATTCTTTCATGAGGGCAGCAATCATGATTTTGGTAAAAAAATTGTTGAGAAAAAAAGGTTTGAGACAGTTAAATACACATTGAAGAGTGGAGGTGAGGGTTCTAGATGTGAGTTGGTTGCAAGAGAGGTTTAAACTAATTTTATTTATAATTTTAAGAAAAATATTTTCTGTAAGTATGCAAGGCATAGCCATAGGTCACAGTGGTTGGATGGGAAATTCAGGATGTGTAAGGACTCTTTCCCCATTGGAACTATTGTATTTGTAGTTGATTTTGCTGAAAATTACACATTGCAACCAAAAAATGAAGTTCAATCACAATATTATAATTGTATTCAAATTGTTATTTTTTTCCACATAACATATAGAAATTCCCTAATAGTATAGAAAAGGAGAGGAAGATAATTAGGGAGTGCCATTTTTATATGAGTGATGATAGATCTCATTCATCTGAGTTTATACAACATTGTTTTGAAAAAAAAATTGAGTTCTTACAAGAAAAAGGAATTGCAATGGGTCAACATCTTATTTGGTTAGATAACTACACAAGGCAATTCAAGAATGCTCGCATGTTTTACTGTTTGAGAAGGATGCGTATAGAGAGTGGTGTACCACATATTTGGATTTTTTTCAAAGCTAGGCATAGAAAAGGCGAGCGTGATAGCGCAGGTGCATGTGTGAAGAGATATTTCGTTAAGGAACAAATGAAGATCAAGGGTGGTACAACATTCAGTGATGTGTGTTCTATTGTTGATTGGTGTACTTATGCACTATCATGATGAGGGATACTTGATTCACAAATATGTAGGTTCTTTTGGTTGGTTGATGAGGGCATAGTGGGAGACAAAATGGAATGTCAAACAATTAGAGATTCTTCAAATATGCATTCATTTCAAAGCTTAGCTCTGGGTGCATGGACCATATGGACATGAGAGATGGCTTGCTTTTGTCAGAATTGTATTCAATATGATTGGGATCAGTACAAATCAAGTGAGTGGGTAGATACATGGATTTCATAGTACCTAACCCCTTTATCTATAGTATAATCCTCATTATAAGATGTAATGGAAAGTTCACTTGACTATGACCATCTTTCAAATCTTATACAACCAGGACATCTCTATGCAATTGTAGCACCGCAGGGGAATGAAGATGGATCATACTATTGGCTAGCACGATGTGTACAGGGAAAGAAAAAGCTAACACAACCAATGACAGATGTTGATGGGTTCATGTATCCTACAGGTTCATTGTTGTTTCTCGAACTTGGTTGCATTACCATTTCATCATCATTTAGGTTGTTTAGAATAATATAGATTTGTTATTTTAAGCATTTTTTCTAGTTTGCATTACCATTTCATCATCATTTAGGTTGTTTATATGAAATATAGATTTGTTATTCTAAGTATATTTAGATGTTGATATAAAACTTATGATCATAGAGGTTCAGTTGTTATTTCTAGAACTTGGTTGCGAACATATATGATTAGAAAGAATGGAATTCCTCTATTTGAAGACTATGAGAAACACAAAACCATTCTCATGTATTTTCACCTTGTTATAGCAATAAATGTTAAGTTATTGATACATCATGCTAGACCAAAAAAAAAAGAACTATGGACAATTAGTAGTGTTGATCATGAAGCATTACTGGAAACTTTGAAGGTAAGATATTTTTTAATCATTATTTAGGTTGTTTAGAATAATATAGATTTTTTATTCTAAGAATCTTTTCTAGTTTGCATTACCAATTCATCATCATTTAGGTTGTTTAGAATAATATAGATTTATTAATTTAAGCATCTTCTCTATTGTGACCATATAGATTTCTCATTCAAAGTATATTGTGATGTTCCTAGCATGATTGATCATGGAGTTGCTACAACAATAGCCAACTCTGATCCTTTGGTAGAGGTATATGACATATTAGAATAATATGTATTTGTTATTCTAAGTATTTTTTCTAGTTTTCATTACCATTTCATCATCATTTAGGTTGATTAGAATAATATAGATTTTTTATTCTAAGCATCTTTTCTAATTTGCATTACCATTTCATCATCATTTAGGTTGATTAAAATAATATAGATTTGTTATTCTAAGCATCTTTTATATTGTGGTCATATATATTTTTCATTTGAAATATATTGCAATGTTCTTGGCACAATTAATCATGCAGTTGTTGCAGCAATAGCCAACTTTGATCCTTTGGCAGAGGTATGCAACAGATTAGAATAATATAGATTTTGTATTCTAAGAATCTTTTCTAGTTTGCATTACAATTTCATCATCAATTAGGTTGTTTATAATAATATAGATTTATTATTCTAAGCATCTATTCTAGTTTGCATTACCATTTCATCATTACTTAGGTTGTTTAGAATAATATAGATTTGTTATTCTAAGCATATTTTCTGTTGTATGTAGTTTAACTACTACCTTAATGGTTTGTATAGGTGCTTGTCACTCTAGAATGTTAATGTGTTATTATTGTGGAAGAGTGTTCTGACCGCAAAGACAACACATGATCTATTTCCTTCCCCTATTGGGAAATGTGTTGGCATATGGCTTGATTGTTGGAATATGGCTCAAAGAGATTATTGGTATGGCTTCTACTGTTGTCATTGATGGCAATTGAAGTCACTATTGTGGTCTGCAGATCTGAACATGGTCAAATCAGTAGTTAAAGTTAAGTACAGTGTATTACCAACAAAGAACATGAAGAACAAGGTATCCGGTTAGTATGTCAATCTGTATGCTTCACCAGATCATTGTTTTGTGTTGCGGATCCTTGGGATAGTTTACTATGCATCTATGCTATCTTGTTGTTAAGTATTATGTTATTGCATTAACCGGTGTACGAGTAATGTGATCTGATGGGATGTTTTTCTGTCTATTTGTTCATTATGGCCGACCTAGTCAATGTTGCATGTTGTGGATGTATAAGGAGTAATTGATTAATTTTTTCTTGTGTTGATTATTTTATTTTGGGTCCCAGCTATGTTGTGGCTGACTTGTATGGGTACACGTTATAAATTGTTCATGATTTGAGCCAACATGTGGAGAATATTATATTTTATTAAAGCTGACATATAGTAATTAAATTCTTTGTTAGCGGATATATATATGAGTTCGATAATTCATTTTGTGGAAAAGAAAAGAAAGTAGAAAAGTGTGTGAATATTAGAAGGGTGATCTATCCATAGTTTTAGAAGGGCAGAAAATTAGAGAAGAGTAGAGCAGAGTAGGGCAGAAATACAGAATCAGTCAGAAGGGCTGAAGATTGTCTATTGAGCTTCATTGGAACTGAATCCAGGCATTTGGAGATGTTATTTTCTCAGTTCAACTTTTTGTTGTAACCATAAACATTTTGTAAGGTAGTGAGTCTTCCTTATTTTGAGCAGTGAACTCTAGGTAGTGTGCCTGAATGCATGTGCATTCTCTTTCATTCATACTTTTAACAAAGTGTAATTGTGGATTAATCTCCACTGTGGTTTTTCCCCTAATAGGATTTCCACATAAAAATATTGGTGTTATGGTGCTTTGATTATCTTGTTCATGTGCTTGCATCTTTATTTCTGTTTATGTGTTGTAAATGGTTTAAGATCTGGATTTAAAGTTTAAATTTGTTGAACACTAATTCACCCCCTTCTCAATGTTCCCTGAATCCAACAAAATGACTATGTATTAGGGTTTTTTGTTGTATGCCTAAACTGCATTTTGCATATCTTATATTTGATAGCAATTCTTTAATGATAATACCAAACATATTGTGTATACTTTAAATGTATTCAAGTGTATACTTTACAACTTATGTGTATACTTTGTCATTTATGAGTATTCTAATGTATACTTTACAACCTACGTGTTTCATGCATATACTTCGTATTCATGTTTGTAGTTCATTACTTAAGTGTATTTGAGTAAATGATTCACTTATTCACTTACTCACGAGGAGAAAAATGAACCCTAAACCCCTTTGCACCTTTACACTGCATCCATCTCACCCTTTTTCCATCAACTAAAAACTCGACACTATAGGAAAATGCCTTAGAGATATCAAAAACTGAGAGAGGCTATAATTGTAGAGGGGCCCTATGGTATCTCATAGACTCAAATGGATTGTTTCTAGGTGACACGATTTTTGAGTAATAGCTCATCAAAATTGCTTCTTTTTAGCACTTTGGACTCTTAAGGGAAATCATTGGTCCAATGTAGTTCAGAGTGATTCAACATATTTGAATGTAAAAGAGGACCATTCCTAGTGTAAATGTACCCATTTGAATGTGTTGGAATAGTCTATTTGGTCATACGAGTTGCAGAACGAAAGTTGCACCACTTTGCAACTTTACATTGCTTATATTTGATAATTTTTTTCTCAATTGAAAACTCATCACCATGGGAAAACACTTTTGAGATAGCAAAAACTGAGAGAGGTTATTGTAGAGAGTCTCAACGCAATCCCATAGCCTTAAATAGAGAGTCTATAGGCATCATAGTTGCTGAAAATAGCTCATCAAATATTACTATCTTTTAGCACTTTGGACTCTTAAGAGAAATCATCTGTCCAATGTAGCTTAGAGTGATTTGGCATGTTTGGGTACAAAAGAGGACCATGCCTAGTGTAAATATAGACATCTGGATATATTGGAATAGTCCATTTGACTGTACAAGTTGCGGAACGAAAGTTGCACCACTTTACAACTTTACACTACTTGCATCTGACAACTTTTTCCTCAACTAAAAACTCATCACCACATAAAAACACCTCTGAGATAGTAAAAAATGAGAGAGGTTATTGTATAAGGTCCCAACAAGATCTCATAGCCCTAGATGGAGAGTCTGTAAGCATCAAAGTTTCTGAGTAATAGTCTGTCAAAGATTACTACATTTTTGCACTTTGGACTCTTAAGGGAAATCATCAGTCTAATGTAGCTCGAAGTGATTTAGCATGTTTGAGTGCAAAAGAGGACCATTCCTAGTGTAAACGTACCCATTCGAACATGTTGGAATAGTTCATTTGGTTGTATGAGTTATAGAACGAAAGTTGCACCACTTTGCAACTTTACACTGCTTACATCTGACAACTTTTTCCTCAAATAAAAACTCATCACTACAAGAAAATGTCTTTGAGATAGAAAAAACTAAGAGAGGTTATTATAGAGGGTCCCAACATGATCTCATAGCATCAAATACAGAGTCTATAGGCTTCATGGTTTCTAAGAAATAGCTTGTCAAAGATTGTTGTCTTTTAGTACTTTGGACTCTCAAGGGAAATCGTCGGTCTAATGTAGTTTGGAGTGATTCAATGTGTTTGGGTGCAAAAGAGGACCATTCCTAACATAAACGTACCTATCTAGACATGTTGGAACAATCCATTTGGTTGTATGAGTTGCATAATGAAAGTTGCACCACTTTGCATCTGACAACTTTTTCTTCAACTAAAAACTCATCATGTAGTACCCCTCCGATTTGCTAATGCTTTCAGATAGTACTTTTACTTTGATAGACCTTGATACTATGTTGTTATTTGATTGTTGACATTGGAGCGATGATGGTTTTTATTTTGTGATATGATGGTACACTATATGGATAATTATATTTTGTGACATGTTTTTTGGTTAGCATAGTTGTTTATTTGAGTTGATATTGATATATGCTCTCTGTAGTTAATTGATATTTTAATTCTATCAATTTTTTTGTGACATTGTATTGGTGAAGGGAATAAGATTGCATCACTCGCTTGTGAGCACCCTATGATTCCGCGATTTTCTCTTCACGGTGTGATTGTTTATGATTTCTATATATATGTACGACATGTGTTTTGATTGCAGAATTGTAGGTATAGGATATTGGCTCCACCTGGATTCATAGGTTTGAGTGTGTCCATTTCCCAACGATACAGTTGATTGGGAGATAGTGACGAGGTTTTCCGAGTCAAGCCAAAACCCTAGTCACAGTGTGTCGTCAGTCCTAGTTCGGTAAGTTTTGTTGTTATGTTGTCCACCTTTTGTTTTGTCATTTGTTATTTATTTTGCAAGGTTTATTCTATGAAAATAAATGTTAAATTAATGTTTTTAATGATTTTAGTGTTTATTTAATTAATATTGCTAGAAGCTTTGTATTTAAATTAATTAATTAAATTTAATTATTTTGTAAAGTAATTTAATCCTTATGGTTAAATTCATTTTATAAAGTAATTAAATTAATTAGATTTAATTTGATTAGAAATTATTATGTGAATTTGAATTATAAATTACATTAAATAGATAATGTTAAAGAAAGAGGTTACTTCACGTGAATGAGGAAAAAGTTATTTTTAGAAATTAGTTGTAAAATTGGGGGAAAAAATTCTTGAGAAGTTTTGTGCTCTAGTTATTATTTTGCATCTTTCTGGAAGTGGTTATTTTTGGTAGAAGCTTTGAAAATTGGAATTTGTAGGTGAAACTCTTCTTCAATCTTCATTTCTTCAAGCTTCTGGAAACATGTTCTTTATTATTTTAATTATTATTTTGCAATATTTTTCAGTGCAAAAAGTTTATGTATTTCTGTAAAAGATTTGCTTAATTCTGTAAAAAATTAAAAGATTGTTTGTACAAAAGGATTTATTAATTTTATAGAAGCTTTAATTTTATTTCGTAAATTTGAAAGGTTGTTCGGGAAAATTGCCATGAAATTTTAGATGCTTCTATAGGAAATTGTTGAAAGCTTCTATGTAGAAAATTGTTAAAGCTTTTGTAAAGAAATTGGTTTTAAAACAATAGAAAACTCCAAAGCAAAATAATAGAGAAATTTATAAGTCTCTATAGGAATGGATTCAAAAATCTTCATGTTAAAACATTGAGGAAAATCTTATTTATATCGAAAAAGATCTTCTTGTAGAAGATTATTATTATTTTTCTTCCTATTAGATCTATTTGGCTGGGAAATTGGAAACCTCTTGTTAATTTGTAAATCTCTTCCTGTAGAAAAAAATTGTAAAAAAATAGCATAGAAAGGGATTCACTAAATTAATCATAACTAAAACTTTACGAACTGGGTATGGCTGATTTTTTATATGTTTTAAACGACTTGGTGGTACACCTTCTATAAAAATTAAAGAGAAACCCAGATCAGAAAATGAAAGTTATTAAAGTTGCAACAAACTAGTTTTATGTTTAGTATTGTTTGAAAATTGCAAATAAAATTTTAAAATATTTAAATATTAAATATATATTTTTAATATATATATTTATTTAAATGTATTTTGATATTAGATGCATGCAAATGCATGAAATGGATCATTTTTAGAATGTTATAATTTAAAAGAGAAAATTGAATTTAAAACAAATGTAATTGGAAAATTGATTCAAATGATAAAATGTAATTTTCTTTATTATTGTAATTGATATTGTTTTAAATTAGATTAATTTAAGCAATGTATTATTGATTTTATGAAATGAAAATTGATTTTTAAATTGATGAAATTGAGAAGTTGATTTAAATAAATAGATTTAAATACTTAATTGTTAGTAATGATATTGATTTAAGTTAGATTAATCTGAACAATGTAAGATTGTATTCTTGAAAAGAATTTGGATTTAGGAAATCCTAATGATAGATTTTATTATTTTTTTTAAATTGCTTATGTAATTGTGATTTATTTTGTTTATGTACGTTGGAAAATTTGGTTTGTTGTGGTATTTATAAGTCTTCCAGATGTTATTTTGTGAGGGGTTTGTTGTGAATTGTAGTTCAACCCTTTGATTTACCTTAGGTAGTGCACGTGGATGTGTGATTTAGTTTGAACACTCGATTACTATGAACGGGATGTGTTGTTCTTTTCAGTATGGTTGATATTTGTTATCAGACTTTGTGCACCTTGTTTACCCATGGTTTGTGGATTAGATCCTTATGTTGTCAGTAGGGGAGTGGTTCTTAGTAGGGGTCTGACACATGAAGGGGCGCTAGTGTAACTCACTGAGGGTTTAATTAAGTGATAACTTAAAAAGAATTAATAAATGAGAAACTCTCCCAATAATAAAGATAATGAATGTCTCTTTCATGGCTCATACGCTTGTTTAGGCTTGAGATGAGATGAAAAGTATAGTTTGTATAGGGGTCTAGTGGCCGGTAGAGGCGGCCAGGATAACCCAAGATGGGGGTCTGGTAGCTTAGGAAAGTTACACCAGGGTAATCTATAGAAAATTATGTGTGACACTCCTCCTATAACAACTATGTTTTGTGAAAGTGATAAACTTGATTCATTTACTCTGAAAGCAATGTAACATTTATGTTATGTTTGCACTTGTGTAGTTTAGTATTGAGTTTTCTTGTGTCTAGAGGTAGTAGATTTTGTCTAGGAAGCCCTTTTACTATCTCCTAGCATGAGGGGTGGGCCTTTGAGTACCACTTGGTTGGGTGGAACATGCACCTTACACCGTTGGGTCCCTAGTTCATATTCGTGATGGCAGGTACTTCTTGATTGGAGAGCTCATGTGTACCAATGGATATGTACTTTTTCTTATGTCTCATTTGTATCAGTGGGATACCTTGTATATGTATTACTCATTTATATTCGAGGAGAATTCTTGTAACACTGTTATTGTGACTTTATTTGAATGTTTTGAATGTATGTAATTTGTATCTTATTCAAGACAACAACTTTATTTGTTCAAATCCACCTTAACCATCATCTCTCACTTTCTTTATCTGCATAATTTATTACCAAATACAAAACCTCAATTACGTTAGGTTGAATGAAATATATGACATCAATTGCAATATAGCAAGTTTGGTTTGGGTCAAGGTTGATTGAAATATATGACAAAATATCATATCAATGTTATTTCTTTTGTGCGAAGTGTGCATCAATCCTATATAGTATGCCTAGTTTTCTTATTGATAGATTACGGTTAGCAGCATTCATTGTTGTGCATTACGATAATACAAATTGCATGTCGAAGGTCAAATAACATGAATGTCATGGAGTTGTATTTGGTTTGTTTAATGGTAGTATCACACTCATTTTGTTTTTTTAATGTTTGCATCATGGTTGAGTTATGTCTTAATTATTGATCATGATTATTGTATAGATTTCACATGAACAATCTAATGAACATCTATCTTGTTTAGTTGTAAGGACTTTGTTTGAAGGTCGCATCAAACCTCTATGGTTGAAAGATAGTGATTCTTATTCAAGATGATTTTATACCTTTTACATGTTATTAAGATTGAATGCACATTGAGTGACATTGATTTTTATCAAGATGATAATATTACTTTTGAATGAACACTATAACATGGCATATATTACATTAAGTTTTATCCATTTGTTTGAAATTTTTAATCAATCAAAAGAATCAATGGCATGAAACTGTCACAAACTACTCTTTTCATCTTTTTTTCCTTCTCTATGAGACCATAATTCTTTGAGGCATATTTTCAAACATTTCTTCTCCACAAATATTATACAGTGTTTCTCATACCATTTTTCATTAATTTCAATTTCTTTTAAAATAAAAATTAGCTGCCCATTTCATTACAAGAGTTGAGAAACAAAATAATGTCAAATGTAAATTCATTCAATAGAGCTTGAAATCATGTGTATTCTCAAATTGAGTGTTTGATAAAAAATTTTTGGTAGACATGTATAAAAAATGTGGTGCAATAGAAAAGGCAGTGAATTGTTTGAAAAAACTCCTCAAAGAAATATGGTCTCATGGAATGTAATGTATGTGAACTTTAATATGAATGAACTCTAACATAGATGGATTACCAATTGTAATTCATAAATTCTATTAAAATGCAATTTCATTAATCTATAACATACATTATCGATCATAACTTTAAACCATTCTAAGATAATTATACATTCCATTTTGAAAATTCAAAGTAGAAAGAAATGCACACAAGGAACAAATTAGATCGAATATCAATTCTTATATATCAAAATGTAGAATAATTGTGTTTGTGCATATACAAATTTGGCATACATGCCTACTTAGAACAAGTTCTACAACAAGTTTTACAAATTGTGGCATATATGCCATCTCAAGATCTATCAAACCCTAAGTACATATTAATCTATATCATCCTAATATTGTGTTGGACCATCAAAATCAAGCCTCCTCGAAGAAGTTAGTTGCTTTGAAGCTTCTTGCATAATAACAATTCAAACCACAAATTAGATTAATTATGTGAATGGTTAACAAGATAAACTAGTAAATAGAAACTTATATACTATCATTTATAAATTATGAATTTAATATCAAAATCATTATATGTATACTATATTATATCAATAATGAAATTTTTGTTTACCACAAGTCTTGCTCTTTTTTCTACAAGACGACCCACATATGATTGTCTCTTAGGAAAATTGGGAGTCCTTGTATAAAGAAATGATTCCGCACTGGTCACAGTGCTAAGTTAGATAGAGGACTATAGCAGGTAAAATAAAAATGATACAAATTAACATATAGTTGTTGAAAAATAATCATATCTACTAAACATATATCTACTCCTATCTAAACGTAAATATCTACAATATAAAATAAACACATACTTGTTGTGATGCTATGACACTAGATGGGCTCATAGTGGATGAAGCGGTTAAGATGTTTTCCTATATAAAAAATGGAAAGAATGTCCCACAATTTAAATGCACATGCACATATAATCATAATGTAGAGAATAAAAAATATATATACCTATTGTGCAACTTCATCCAATGGGTCAGATCCAGTCAACAAGGTTGTATAAGAACCAAGTTGCTACATAAAAAGACAAGATTACATTAGATTGTCAATCTATGTATTACATGTATTTAAACATAATATATTTCAAAAATTAACATCTAAAATAACAATTTAAATAATACCATATACTAATTATCTAGGGAAAATGAAATGGTTGTCTATGCAGCCTCCTGCACTTGTGACATCTACTCCTCTATTAGCACCTGTTAAAGATTCTAGCACATATACATATATTAGTACAAATATCTCTCATAAAATATGAAAGAATTTACATTAAACACACTATGAAATTACTTAAGTCTTACTGGTGCTCTCATATTATCCTTGGCAGTCAATGTCTCTCCTACAAATGGTCCACTCCATGCTCTATCAACTCCTACAACTGACATATCATGAAAATCATAGTCGGATGTGTCTATGGAAGCCTCAATGGACCGTCGGAGAGGACCCAAACATAAATTGTTGCATGCCATGCAGTAATGAGGCACACAAATATGTCCTGAAGAGGATGGTGCCCTAGTGGGAGTTGATGATGGTGTACTAGTGGGAGCTGATGCAATAGGTGCACCACCATCATGTTGGGATGTATCAAGTGCGACACCATCGTGATGGGATGCACCATCAAATGGTTGGCAAATATGATGGCTTTACATGACCAAATGATCACTCAATGAATGTAAGGCATAAATGCTCTGAGTCCCTACATCTAAAACAATCTCAAGGCAAGGTAGTGGAGTTGGGGCAAGAATACGCGGAGGAGGATGAACTGGGGTGACTCAGTGTGCTCTAGGTCTATATTGCGGCATCCCTCTACCAACACCTTGGAAATCTCACATGTCAAAGTAATTGACATGTTTCCCTAGCACAAACTCAGCATATAATTTTCAGAGAAAATACTAAGGGACATCAAGATTATTGTTGGGTGGTTTATCAAAAGCATCCACCAACATCCCCAGAAATTATCTTATATGCCTCTATAGGTGCACCATTTAATTGAAAATTTAGTCTTCCACACATTAACGGATTATCCTATTCTATGATTGATGAATAACTAGTCTAATTGGGCTTTGTCAATATCAAGTTCCCTCACCTCATCATATGACAACCCATTGGCATAAACTTTCCTTTGTTCCTCTCACCACTGTGTAAATCTATTGTGCTGAGTCGCCAAAGTTTCAACATTTGAAATGATCATTTCCAAAGTGTTTTTCATGTTTAATAGCTCAGTGAGTGTCTCATAGATATGACATACATTTCTCAGTTGATCTAATTTTTTATAAATAGATTCATGTATTGTTGGCACGTTTTGGTTTAGAAACAATGGTCACAGTGAAGGAGGATTTAGAGGGTTTTCATCTTGTGCAGGGTTAGGGTTAAATTCATGTTAATCCATTTTAAGCATGTTAATTGATAAAAAAAAATCAAAATTAACAATGATTTTAAGTGCAATAAAAAACCTGTCAAATACCCTATTTTTGACTAAAATTAAAAAAAACAATGCAAAAACAATATAAATTGAATAAAAACATCAAAATCCAAACATACCTTTCAAATTCGATTGATTTTGTGCAAAATGATTCACTAGGAACGAATATTCGAGTTGGAAATTAGAGAGACCTGCGTGTAGTGAGGCAAAAATGAGCTCTCAGGTTTTTTGTTTTTTATTTTATAAAACAAGAAACAGATATTTGTTTCCTTTTTTATACTTTTTTTAATATATGGTCGGGTCTGCGACTTGACCATATATTTATTGGCGATGTTTTTTTGAAATGTATAATATAAAATTATATTATATAATATTTAATATATATTATATTATAATATAATATACATTATATTATGTATAATATATAATATATATTATATTATAATTTAATATAATATTATATTATAATTTAATATAATATTATATTATATGATAATATAATATATTTCATATTATAATATAATATAATTAATTTATTATATAGTATTATATTATTATATATAATATAATATATATTATTATATACTATTATGTTTTGATTATGAAGGAAAAATAGGTTTTGAAGGGACCTGAAACCCTTTACAACTATAGGTACAAAATGTTGCTCAAAAGATACAACACTAGTTAGTCAGTAGTTAACAATGCTGCTAAGTATGATCAGCACTCGAGGGGTCCTGCTTTCAAACTTGTGGTGGGGAATGTCAATGTATAGATTGCTCGTGACATGCCATGTATCCACATTCCCGATCATTGCCTAAATTTGGAGGTTGAAAAGCTCAAGAAATAGGAGATCATTGTAAAATTTGTGGGTGTTTGGCCTTTGTTGAAATGGATTAAGGACTAGATCAAAAAAAAATGGAAAGGTTGTTTCCCAGAGGTTTCCTTCTTGGCGCTCGAGTTCCTACACATAGTCTTTGATTCAAAAGTTGAAAGGGATCTTGTCCTTCAAGGTGGCCCATGGTTCATCGGGAATGCGGGTTTGTATATATGCAGGTGTGGACTCTAGATTTTGATCCACACCATGAGGAGCTCAGAAATGTTCCATTATGGGTCCGACTGTCAAAGCTTTCAGCCAAGCTTTGGATGGAGGAAATTTTAAGTATTATAGGGAATACAATCGGATCCTATCTCCACAGTTCTCATGCTCCCAGGGGAGGCATATTTCCTCGTCCTACTCATATCTACATCTTGGTGGACCTAAGAAAACCCCTACTTCATTTGGTAAAATTGAGTTCCATTCTTGGTGTATCAGTCATCAAAGTTGACTATGATCGCTTCCCTATAATATGCTTTAAGTGTGGAAAGGTAGGTCATATGGAACACCATTGCAATGTTGTTGTGCCCACATCTAGTGCATCTGAGTTCCCCCTAGCCAGAGGGCTACAAAATTGAAGGCTAAGGTGGAGATCCCTCTTGTGAAGCCTAATGATATTAGGGATCGGGCTATTGCTCTACCCTCCCTGCATGGGAGCCCAACTAAGTCAGCGTCAATTGATCAAGCAACCATGGTTGCTTGTCTTGATTCCCTAATTGATACTGATATCCCCTTGGATCCGGTCAAGGAGGTAGCAAACAACCATGTCTCCACGACACCTGCCCCTAGTTTATGTAGCGATAGGGATGGGAGTGACGCAGATTCTAAGGCTAAGGAGAACTCTTGGAATATGGTCACAAGATGAGCAAAGAAATTATGTGGAAAATTGCTAGTACCAATGGATGTCGTGGGTTCATGTTCCAAAGGTAGGAAGTTTGAGGAAATGAAGGAAAAGCTTCAGGCTCTCAAGAATCTAGAGAATGGTTTGCAAAGATTGATGAACTTTATCAAGTCTGGAGGCGAGCACCTCCCTCCAGGTAGGAAATTATGAAGCTATTCAGCTGGAACATCTAGGGGCTCAATGCCCTAGAGAAATTCCACTTATTAAAGCGGCTAATTGTAGTTGTTTCACTAGATATTGTTCTCATACATGAATCAAAAACTACATCTAGTAAACTGGCCAAAATTTTGCCCAAAATTTGGAAACATGGCATGGGGCTGGGGGTTGATGCAGAGGGCTTCGCAGGTGAATTGGAAATTTTATGGGACATCAGGTGTTGGGATGGTAATGGGATCAATTTGCATCCCTCCTATATAACAGTAAATTTGAAGAACCTTTGTGATGGTAGAAGCCTGCTTCTAACTAATGTCTATGGTCTAAATTCTGTGTCGGGCAAGGGTGTTCTCTGGGACTGCATTCAGAATCTTTAAATGCTAAATAAGGAAAAGGAGTGGATCATGGGTGGAGATTTCAATTTTGTTTTGAGCCCAAGTGAGAAGCAGGGTGGTAGGGAACTGTCCAACCCTTGTTCTACTGATTTTAGAACCTTCGGTGATGATCAAGCTTTGGCAGATTTCTGTCCCAGCGCAGGTTGGTTCACCTAGTCAAATAGAAGGTTGGGTGAGGATAACATTTGCTGCCACCTAGATAGAATTTTTGTCAACTCAGATTGGCTTCTTGACCTAGATAATTTTACCTCTGTTGTTGTCCAATTTGGGGGCTCAGATCAATGGCCCATTACCCTGGACATTCACATGACTCTAAAACCTCATGGGATCCCTTTCAAAATGGAATCTTTTTGGTATGAGCACCTAGGATTTTCTCAGGCTCTACAAGGTTGGTGGCATAGGGTGTTTAAGGGAAACTATTGATATGACCTTTTGTAGAAGCTCTCTTGGGTCAAGATTCAAGCCAAACTATGGAATAAGGAGGTCATTGGAAATCTATTTTCCAAGAAACACAGGATCAACAAGGCATTACAATCTATGGAAAAATGCATTGAGGAGTCTAGCTTTACTCCAGAGCTAAAAGAATAGAAAAAATCCCTATTGTTGGAGCAAGATCAAGTTCTAAAAATGGAAGAAATCATGTGGCAACAAAAGTCAAGGGTCAATTAGCTCTTGGAAGGGGATTGTAACACCAGGTTTTTTCATTTATCAACCAAAATTAGAAGATAGAAAAATAAGATTTTGACTATTTAGAAAGCTAACAGGACTATTATTGATGATGTGGTTTCCATCTGTGAGGTGGACAGGCTTCATTTCAGTGCTCTCCAAGGCTCTGCCCCTTCGAAGGATATTGAGGCACAATCCACCCTTCTAGATAACATCCCATGCCTAGTTTCATATGCGCAAAAAGATTGATTGTTGGCTCCTTTCTCCATGGAGGAAATAAAACAGGCTACCATCTCTCTTGGCACTAGGAAATCTCCTGGGCCTGATGGTTTTCACATTGAGTTTTTTCAAAAAATTTAGAAGATGATCATAGGGATAGATGTGTGGAAGGCTACAGAGGAATGTAGATGCAGAAGATCAATGATGAAATCTTGGAACCATACTTTTCTTGCCCCCGTGCCAAAGAAAAACTCTATGGTCTCTTTTGATGATTTTCAGCCCATTGCCCTATGTAATTCCATCTATAAAATTGTCACTAAAGCCATGGAAAATAGGTTGAATGTGTGCCTTAAGAGGTTCATCTCAGAGGAGCAAAGTGGGTTTCTTAAAGGTAGACAACTCATGGATGGGGTAATCATAGCCCATGAGGCGATCCACTCCATCAATTCAAGGCACAAAGATGGCATGCTGGTCAAGCTCAACATGAATAAGGTGTATGTAATTGTAGTACCCCTCCGTTTATGCTTATGCTTTTTGCTGTTAGGTTTTCATACTGTTAGACCTATGATATTTTGTTGGATATTTTGATCGCTGGTTTTGAGCGATAGTGGAATTATT
The DNA here is from genome assembly GCA_007258455.2 of Sequoia sempervirens. NCBI lineage: Eukaryota > Viridiplantae > Streptophyta > Pinopsida > Cupressales > Cupressaceae > Sequoia > Sequoia sempervirens. Next base: position 209,735,283 of record VDFB02168118.1, read on the forward strand.
CTATGATATGATGATACATTGTTTGATGATTATTGATTTCAGACATGATTTGAGATAGCGTAGATGTTTACTTTTAGTTGTTTATTGATATGTACATGTTATGATGGACTAACAGCTATTTATTTCGTTAGTTTGCTGTGAAGTGTATTGGTGTGGAGAACAAAATCGCATCACTCGCTTGCGAGTGCCTTGTGATATCTGTGATTTTCTCCGCACGGTGTGTCTATTTAATGCTTTATATATATATATATATATATATATATATATATATATATATATATATATATATATATATATATATTTGTATGCATGTTATTGCTTGGTTGCAAGAATTGTAGGTACATGACACCTGACTCCACCGGGTACTCAGGTTGAGCGTGTCAAGACTCAACGGATACGTTGATCGGGAGATAGTCTTTGGTTTACCCTAGTCTAGTCTTTAACCTTGGTCTTAGTACTTTGTCTGTTTCAGTTCAGAGTCATAGGTTGTATTGTCATTTTCTATTTGGATAAATTGTTTGAAAAGGTAAAATTTAGTTAAATTTTAATGTTGGTTTTTGTGTTTTAAATTATTGGTATTTAAATTAATTTTAAATGTGGTAGAATTTACTTGCTTGATAATTTAATTCATTAATTAGCTTATTTGGTTAAATGGTTGATCTTAAAAGATTAAACTGATTTAATTAAATTAATTAATTAATTAAATTAAATTATTAAGTGTGTAAATTATATTGCATTTGAAAATTAGAAAATTAAATTAAAAAAAATGAATGTAAATTGAAATAATGGTTGTAAAATTTAAATTAAATAAATAAATTGCATGCAAATATTGAAGGGAAAAATTGCCGTGAAGAGGAGAAGATATTTTCATAACCACTTCTCAACATGTGTGCCAGTGTGTTAAATGATTCTTGTTGAGGAAAAATTTGTTACGGAGGATATTTTGGATCTCGGGAAAAACAGAGAGGTTGTTCAATTTCCTCACGGGGAAATTATCAGAAGTTTTTATCTCTCTTGCTGTTTAAAATCATTTTTTTCTTAGAAGTTGTTATCTCTCTATATTTGGTGGGATATCTTGTGGATTTTGGGTTTTGTTTCTCGGGGAAGCTATTGTGGAAGCTACAGGCAAATTTTTCACCAATTAATTTTTAAGCAGAGGATAACAGGTATTCTTCTGGTGTAATTATTTTATTTATTTTTGGAAAGGAAAACATCTGAAAAGAAGTTTGAGTGTAATTTAAATCCCCTACGTGAGATTATTTCTTTTTGTTATCTTTGTGAGGTTTAGGAATTTAGAAAGAAGAAATCCTTTGTATTATATTCTCTCTTGAGAAATTATTTAAATTTTAGAAGTCGTGTTGTAAAATCAAATCTAGGGAATGATTCGATGAAATTGAATGAAAATGTTTGTTTCTTGAAACTTTTATTAAAGGTCTGTAGAAAGATTTTGCTTTTAAAAATTCTAGAAACCACAGGGTATATATATATAAAACATATATATATGTATATATATATAATATATATAGAAAATGAACTTAACAGGTTACTTGAAATTCTCTTCCCAAAAGTAAAAGATGCAGCCGTGCAGTGAGTTTAAAAAAGGAAGTGGATTGCTTGCCCAGAAATCCATAAGAGGTATTTTTTTTTATCAGCGGTGCTACAATTACGTGAAAGGTAAAAAAAGTAAAAAATAAATAATAACCGGTCTGCATGCTTGTTAAGTATTTGAAGTTACCATAGCCTATCGGAAACAGCGGCGAAATTTGACAATGCTAATGCACCAAAGCTCTATAAGAGGCTGATGCCGAAACGATAACCAAAGAAATTAGGCTGTAATGCGTATGATCTGCAATAAACCAAAGGGGAGCCTCGGCAATGAAAGCAATCAACGCTTGAAACCACATTTACAGAGTTTTGACCCTTATTCAAGTGTCCTAATTCGAAATGTATATTATTTTGTAATAAAATTTGTATGTTTTTAAATTTAGAGATTTATAATATTTATGATATATATATTATATATTATTATAATGTATTAAATTTTTATGAATATTTGAGTGATTAAATTATTATTTTAAATTTGGTAAGAGTTTAAATTAGAATTTGATTTAAAATGTGATATTTTCATAATTAACTCATTATGTTAAAATATTTACATTTAAAATTGTTTAGTTAATTATGAGATTTGTTTTAAAAGTACCCGTTAATTATGTGGATATGTTTATAAGTAAAGTATAGACTTCTTTTTCGTTTTGAATGAAACCAAATTTAAATTTAGGTGCTTTGTTTGGTTATCCTATTATGTTTGAATGGATTTAGTAAATCCGAACATTAGACAATATTATCTTGATTTGCTTTATTTGGGTTCTTTTGGGGCAAATTGGGATAAGTTATAGTTGTATAAGTCTTCCAGATAGATATGTGTAGAACGGGTGTATTACTATTTCAAATGTATTTCTTGAGATAATTTGGGTTGTTCATATGTTAATTATGGTGTTTTGATACCGAAGAGGGTTATTTGTTATTATGAGATGAACTTTGTGCATTTGTAAACCTTAGACAGAGAACTTAAACACCTTGTTACGTTTAGGGGAGTGGCTTTTTGTAAGGGCCGACACACAAAGTGGTGTCAGGGTAACTTACAAAAAGTTAGTAACTCAGTGACAACTAATAACACAGTAGTTAGAATTAAAACACTTAACAAGATATTTTGCCTCTCTTATGACTCTTGAGCTACTTCAGTCAAGAGTATAAGATGAGAAGGCCTGGAATAGAAAATTGGTGTCTTATTTCTTTAAAAGACATACGATTCCACAATAGTATGCAATAGGGGCCAGGTTTCATAAGAGGTTACCAGGGTAACCCAAGGATTGGGGGCCGAAACCTAGGAAGAAACACCAGGGTAACCTTTGCATTGTTGTGATGACACTCCACCTAGAGTAACAGTTAACCTTATGTTAGTGGTATAATTAATTGTCAAAATCTAGAAGTAATGTAACCATTAGAATGTTTTGTACTAGTGTCTAGGGTTAGTAGATTAGGTCTAGGTAACCTTATTACTATCTCCTAGCACGGGGGGTGGACCTACGGGTACCACATGGTTGGGTGGAACGTGCACCTTACTCCGTTGGGTCCCCAGTTTGATCTTGGCATCGAGAGCTTCATGGATGGAGAGCTCGCGTTTGGATACTTATGTTTATTTCAACATTGTATATTGTAAAATTTGTATTTGAAAACATCCCTCAAATGTTGTGAGGAGATCACTTGTAAATTGTAATCATTATTAAACTACCTCATCAGATGGATGAGTATTATATAAATATCAAATGCAATGTATGGAAAAACATGTTAGTATTTTATTATGTTATCTTGAATGGAAATTTCAATGTTATGCAATGTTTATCTTTGATGTTTATGTTAATGTTATTAATATGTGCAATGCGAAATACTTAAGTCACTTATGGAAAACTCAAAGTAGTGTAATGTCATTTAGCTTAATGAATGTATGCAACTAAATAACTAATTAATATTAATAAAAAATATATATATATTACACCTAATTATCTATTTGCAACATTCTTAGGTTATTAAGATGGGGCATTACAGTAATAGAGTCTCTTGGGATTTCTTGGGTAAGATAATGTTAAAAATGGGTTTCAAGTAGGCTTGGTGTGATTGGGTCCTCAAATGTGTCTCCTTAGCCTCTTTCTCTATGCTTGTGAATGGTGTGGCTTCCAACTCATTTACAACAAAGCATGGGCTACGTCAAGGCAACCCATTATCCCCTTTCTTGTTCCTCATCATTGTTGAATCTTTGAGCAAATCCATTAAACATGATGCCATCAATGGTCACCTAAAAGGTCTTCAGGTTTCTGGGGGTGTCAATAATATCATGCATCTTCAATTTGTGGATGACATGCTCCTTTTTGGTGAAGCTATTGCTAGGGAAGCCAAGCAATTCAAGAAGATCTTGTCTATATATGCGAGGGCTACAGGTCAGGTGGTGAATTATTCTAAGTCCAGAATTTATTTCCTCAAATAAAAATATATGGAGAGATTGGTTCTTCAAGATATCCTTGGGTTCGAGTTTTCCTATTTTCCTAGTAAGTATCTTGGTATGCCTCTCATTAATAGTCGATTGAAAGCTACAAATTGGGATGGGGTTGTGTCCAGGGTTCAGAGCAAGCTCGCCTCATGGAAAGGGCATTGGCTATCCTTGGTGGGTAGGATTATGCTTATCAAATCTTCCTTAGTTGCCATTCCCATCTTCATGATGGTTGTATTTCATATGCCATGCAAATTCGCTAATGTTATTGAGCAGACCCAATGCTCCTTCCTATGGTGTGGGAATGATAGAGCCTTTAAGTATATTTTGGTGAAATGGTCTGAGGTTTGCAAGCCACTTGAGCATGGTGGGCTCATGCTTAAGAGATGCTATAAAATTAACAAGGCCCTAGGGGCCAAACTTGCTTGGCGAATTTATGATGAAAAGGGGTGGAAATGGAGTAGAGTCTTGCAAGTGAAGTACCTGGGGTATGACAATGACAACTTGTTCAATTCGATGCTTCCTAGTGGCTCCAGCATCTAGAATTTCCTCCATTCATGTGCACAGACCTACTAACCAAAGATCTCTGTTGGTAGGTGGTGGATAGGTCAAAAGTAAATTTTTGGCAAGATTGATGGTTAGAAGACAACGCTCTCTTTTCCCATCCTTTCCTTCATCCTCTTGCACAAAATTTTTAAAATTTGTATGGCATATGGGTGAGTAACTATTCATACTCTTGTGTGGATCAATTTCGTTGGAGGCCCCTTTTGTCCCCTTTGAGGGAGCTCTCAGATGCCTAGGAATCTCTATAGCATAAGCTTAGGTGGTGGCCTACCTTGATTGCTGGCAAGGTGGATAAGAGGATGTGGCAGTCCAAAGGCATGGTAAGGTTTTGATAAGTGCAGCTTACTAGGCCTTAATGGGTGTTGATGAGGTGTAGCCTATTCTAGAATGCTTGTGGTTCAAACATGGCCTCCCCATGGCCAATGTTTTTTTATGGATTGCTTGGAAGTATAGATCCCTCATGTGGGAGTGACTGCAGCGTTTGGGGAGAAGTGGGCCTTCTAGTTGTGTTATGTGTTGGCAAGCAGTTGAATGTAATGAACACCTTTTTCTTCACTGCCCCTTTGCTTGGCAGTTGTGGTCTACATTTTTTCTTTGGTGGAGCGTCTCTTGGGTGTTGCCCAAGGATGTCCTACCACTTCTCCATTTTTTGCATTTGAAAATAAACATCCGGGTTTGAAGCTCATTTGGACTGCAACCCAGACTCTTATTGTTTGGAATATCTGGCTTGAATGCAATAGGTGTATCTTCTAGGCTCAGTTGAAATGTGTGGAGCGGGTGTGGGATACGGTTGAAAGCTCGATTGAGGAGCTTGGGGAGGTTTATAACAACAAAAGAAAAGATGCTTTGGGTAGTGAGGCTCGCTGGGACAATGCTTGGCCTAGATACAAATGGTTGGATAGAGAGCCTTCCCCTTTGCAGTTATCTATTCCCAGGGTGATATGGAGGGCGCCGACTAGGGAATGGATCCAGTTGAACTTTGATGGTGCTACGAAAGGGAATCCTAGGCCAACAGGAAATGGGGGTGTTTTTAGGAATAAGTGTGGTCAGCCATTGGGGCTTTTCACATTAGATTGTGGTAGTTCATCTAATAATATGGCTGAATCCATTGAGTTGCATAAGGGTGTCCTCCTTGCTAGCAACAAAGGGTGGCTACAACTATGGATTGAGGGTGATTCACAATTGTTGATCAATGCTTTGTTGGGCATGAAGGTTAAGAACTGGAGACTAGGGGTGCTTATGGATAATATCTAGACTTTCTTATTTGGTTTCATCTCTATGAGATTCTCTCACATCAAGAGATAGGTAAACTCTGTAGTGTCCCTCTGTTTTGGTCGTCCTTGACACCGAGTAAGTTGGTTATTAGTGAACTTAATAGTTATATGGATTTTTTAAAATCAATTAATTAAATTAAAATTGATTTACTATGGTAATTCAAATGAATTTGGAAAAATTAAATAAATTAATGTTATGAAATATAAGGATGTGGTTGTTAATAAATAATTAAATTACATTGCTATGTTAAGAGTAAATGTTTTATTAAATAATTAGATTAAGTCGTACTATTTTAAATTATATTATAATTATTGATAAGTTATAATCATGAAAAGATAAATATTTTAATGGGAAAATAATGTGATTTTTGTTAAATAAAGGTGGATATTATTAGCATTTGATTTTAATTAATTATGTGGGGAAGTAATTTGATTTTAAACTAAATATAAGAGATAAGATTTGTGAACTAAAGTGTAAAGCTGGAAAAAGATGAAAAAGACCATGTGTGCACATGCACGACTTTAAACGGTCTGTCGAATTGGGAACTTGTTTTATTATGAAGATTATTGTCTGATTTTGTCTTTGAAAAATCAATATCTCTCTGTTTTTGTTTAATATCGATCAATTTTGAAAAAAGGAGGTTTTTATAAGTTAAATTAGTTTTCGAAAAGAACACTTGGCTTTGAAAATAATTCTAAAAGAAAATTACAGTTCTTGTTTTTTGATATTGTTTTTTATTTGAATCAATCTCGAGTGATCAGGTTGAAGAAGAATCAGAGGTTGGGGAACATTGGTCTTTAGCTTTCCTTCTTCGTTTGTTGAGCGTAGGAAATTCAGCTACTTGGCTTATGCTCACCTTTCTCCTTTGAGTTTTGAGTTATCCATTCAAAATTCTCTTTAGACTATGAAATTATTCTCAAGTATTCTATATTGCTTGAGTCCATTCACTGCATTTTATTGTGGCATCTGATAGTTGTCTTGTGTCTTCCTCTATAGTTTGCATGCAAAGTAATAGACATGGTTATGTAGGTTACTCCTAAACATAAATCTTTGCTAAACATTTGCTTTCGTTCCTTGTTCTTTGTGGAAGAGAGTTTTTTTGAGAGAAAATTTTAAATACACCTATGTAGTTGTGCCTCTGATCCTTCTATTGCTCAATAAGAACTACTTTCATGTTTGGTTTGCTTGCACTTAGGATTCGAACCCAATGCCTTCCTTTATTCCAGTTGTGGTTTCTCTCAGTCGTATAATTGTTTATCACTCGTTTCTTTGTGAAAATTTAAGTGTATAGTAATCTTGGCTGAGATAAAAATCCATGAATGGCATCAGTGGTAATTGATTCTCTCATCTATTTGAATTAAAGCAACCTAACTGAGGATGTTATATTCGATTTGTAACTCTCTTGCATTCATTCTTTTCCATCCAATTTTTGAATGTACAACTTCCTTAGAAAGTGCACTCTAGGGTGGTCCCATAATAGTGGTTTACAATTTTTGGCCAAACTGGACATTGAAATTATTATTTTTAACTAAATCTTCACATTCGGGCACCTATAGCGGTTAAATTGTGAGGAATTTGAAGATGGTGCAAACTAGAGTCTCATCAAAATTTGTCTATAGATTCTAAAAATATTTTTTTCAAAATTTTTGGAATCAAATTGCACTTCTTTTTCCATCTCCCACAAAAATTGATTTTTTTCAGAAAACCACATTTTTAAAAAGTGACGCACACCGTATAACACATAATTTTTTTTCCATGGTGAAGGATAAAATTCTAATTCTTTCAAATTTAGTTGTAACTCTCCTACAATAGAAGATTAACACTTAGTTTAAGATATTTTTATTGAATAATTTTCACCATTAATCCCAGTTTCAGAGTCATAATTCCTGGAATTGAGACCACAATACGCTTTGACGCTTATTATAACCGTAGCATAATATTAAAGGAATTTTATTTTATTTTGATTTGGATCAGGGACTTCCCCGCAATCTGGTGCGCTCATATTTTCAGGTATATTTTCCATCGAAGAACGAAATTAATTTTAGATGAAAAACCGTAATTTAGTAAAGGCTTAAAAAGCTACTCAGAAAATAGGCTATAATCCAAAATTATATTCGATGGATGAGCATTTAGGAATGCCATAATCATTTGAAGCCAAGAACAGGAAATGAATTCATTTGATCCCCAAAGAGAGCCCTAAATAAAATTTGTTTTCCTTAGGCATTTTTAAGTAGGTGTAAAAGGAGATGCATTTACTTGGTATGGTTTAAACTAGGGTTCTATCCAAGGGGGTTTGATCTAAGGTGATTTGATCAAACCCTCTTCAATTGGAATCCTTAAAATGGAACTTTTTAAGGCTTAAATCATTATATTTTCTAAAACTATGTGATTTCAGCTAAAATTCATTCCTCTCAGGAATTGTAAACCACTATTATGACAGCACCCTCTATCTTATCCTCTTTTGCTCAAATATGAGTCAGCCTTTTCCCAGTCAAAAACATAGAGTCTCTTTTGTATTTTGTATCTTTTTATCATCGACTACAGTTTGTGATTGACGAGTGGGATGATTTTGGTTGTTGGAATATAGCCGATTATGATATGATCTACATGAATTCTAAAGGGGTCTTGCATTTGATGCTTTGTTTATTGTCTAAGCTTAGCCTTCCCTACACTCTGGTGCCATATCTTACTACTCTAGTTTTCTACAAATTTCATATCATTAAGATAGTTTCTTTCATTTAATTGTTCGGTGAAGCATCTTAGGTGATTGTTGTTGCACAAATCAAATTCTATCCTTATACCTTGTTGCCCCTTAATATTGATAGTTTCTAAATAACGATGAGTAGATAAGTTTCTTGAATGTATATTACTTAGAATTTATGTACTTAGAATTTATGTGAGCATTTAAAAGTATAAGTTTATGTTATATGTATATATATATACGTTGAGATATTCCATAGTTCATGAATGTTGTTCTAAAAAACCTGGCTGCAAGCTTAATGTATTAAACTTTATTATGTGCAGATTTGTACCACTTGCAATGACTCTAGAATTGTACCCAAGTTGGAGCCAGTCTTGATACTTTGTATTCATTTTTTCAGTTGTATTATTCTATCTTATTGTACTATTCCCATTCATGTTGGGGAACACTTTTGTATTAAATGTAATTCTTGAACGATGTAACTTTTAGTATAATTGTAATGAACGTAATCTTTGGCCTTATTTTATGATCTTTGATGGATTCTTGTCATTCATGAAATGTTATTGGATACTTGGTATTATTATGTTTTTTTGTTTAACTTTATGCAATCCTTAATGGTGTTGTATCTGTGGAAATATTTATAATTATGTTCATAGATGTGATGGATGGTTTTATTTATATTATGTTATGGATGTTCGATCTCTGATTAATAATTCCATGTAATGGTTAAATGGAATACTCGTAGTTAGTTAATCATCGTCATAGTATGGGTTTACATTTAGTAATGTTGTCATGTGTACCCCAGAGGACGTGGTATATGATGTATATGTATAACTGCATTATATGTGTTGGTTGTCAATGTTCATTATATGTTATATTTTACTTTCAAAAAAAAAATTATTATGCTTTTATTGTGAGTTCTTTTTGTCCTTTGGGGTTCGCAAGATGATGCACTATAGCTTGGTATCAGAGCCAAGTTTGCAAACATTGGGTACTCTAGGTTAGTGGAGTCCATTAGGTTAACCTTTGTGCATCACTCTTGAAACTTACATGATCTCCCCTTATGTTGCGTAGGAACATGCCTAGGGGTAGGGGTTGTGGCCATGGAAGAGGACGAGGTGGTGGTCACAGAGCCAATTGTCAAAGCTTGTTGTCTCCAAGTTCTCATGGGACTAAACATAAGGAATGTTAGGGTTCATAGAACAACCTAGGAGGCAGAGGATAAAACCCTGAGCAGCCAAGGTTAGAGAGGGTGCAATTACGCCAGTCACTAGAGGAGGTTTCCAATGAGGAGACCTTGGCCCATTACCTCATTTGAATCAAAATAGAAAAGGGCTAGAAGGTCGATGAGCCTAAGAACACTGCTAAAGTTGGGAAGCTATTAGCAATTCATGATTGGCCATTAGGGTGTGGACCCAACATACCCAATTTAACGAAGGTGGAAAAGGAGTGCCTATGATCACATTCCTCCACTTCCAAAAATGTTGTGATGGATTCAGATGAGGACCCAAAGGAGTGTCCTCTAACTAATAGAGAGTAGCTTGCTCTACATTGAAACATTTTATGATGTATTATGTTGTGAACATTGAGACTATGTTGGTGGTTGTTAACCATTTTGATTTGTTTGGAGAATAGTTATTTGACTTGGATGATTGTGATACTCGTTGTTGACATTTCTATTATGATGATGAAGTGGTTGTGTGTTTTGCTTAATTTAGCTATGAACTACATACGAATATGTGACCTTACTTGTTATGCAATGATTAATGATTCTTTTGTGATGTTGATTATGATATAATTAGTGTTATTGATGATGCAATTATTGTACTTGAGGTGGTGTCTACTACTTAGAGTCTGAGTGAGAGGGCAGTGTAGCATCACTCATTCACGAGCACCCTGCTACGCTACGACTTCCTCTCATGGTGTGCTTGTGATAAGATATATATATTGCTTGATGTTTGGTTTGATGCAGGATGCAGGTACCAGGCACTAACTCCGCCTGCATTGTCAAGTTTGAGTGTGCCCTATAATCCCAATGGGTATGATGTGGAAACCAAAGTTGATAAGAAAGTCCCCCATCCTAGTCTGTCACCCCGTCTTTATGTTTGACGATGTCATATGTTTGTGACCCCATTTTTGTTTTGGTATTGTTCCATTTTGAGTCATTCAATTTTACTTGTTTAATTAATTTCATTATAATTTTTGATACAATTGTTAGTTCGTTGTATTATTTTTCTTATGCTTGAGAGCAACTTCTAGGAGTAAGTCAATGCTAAGGAGGGGACGATGCAGTGTCCCTTTGTTTTGACCATCCTTGACACCGAGTAAGTTGGTTATTGGTGAACTTAATAGTTATATAGCTTTGTTTAAATCAATTAATTAAATTAAAATTGATTTATTATGGTAATTCAAATGAATTTGGAAAAAATAAATTAATGTTATGAAATATAAGAATGTGGTTGTTAATAAATAATTAAATTAAATTGCTATGTTAAGAGTAAATGTTTTATTAAATAATTAGATTAAGTCGTATTATTTTAAATTATATTATAATTATTGAGAAGTTATAATCATGAGAAGAAAAATATTTTAATGGGAAAATAATGTGATTTTTGTTAAATAAAGGTGGATACTATTCGCATTTGATTTTAATTAATTATGTGGGGAAGTAATTTGATTTTAAACTAAATATAAGAGATAAGATTTGCGAACTAAAGTGTAAAGCTGGAAAAAGATGAAAAAGAGCATGCATGCAAATGCACGACTTTAAATGGTCTATCAAATTGGGAACTTGTTTCATTATGAAGATTATTGCCTGATTTTGTCTTCGAAAAATAAAAATCTCTTTTTTTTTGTTTAATATTGATCAATTTTGAAAAAAGGAGGTTTTTATCAATTAAATTATTTATCGAAAATAATACTTGGCTCTGAAAATAATTCTGAAAGAAAATTATAGTTATTGGTTTTTGATATTGTTTTTTATTTGAATCAATCTCGGGTGATCGGGTTGAAGAAGAATCAGAGGTTGTGGAATAGTGGTCTTCAACTTGCCTTCTTCATTTGTTGACCATAGGAAATTTAGGTACTTGGCTTCTGCTCACCTTTCTCCTTTGAGTTTTGAGCTATCCATTCGAAATTCTCTTTGACTATGAAATTATTTTCAAGTATTTTGTATTGCTTGAGTCCATTCACTCCATTTTATTGCGGCGTCTGATATTTTCCTTACGTCTTCCTCTGTAGTTCGCATGCAAAGTAATACACATGGTTATGTAGGTTATTCCTAACCTTAAATCTTTGCTAAACATTTACTTTCATTCCTCGTTCTTTGCAAAAGAGATAGTTTTTTTGAGAGAAAGATCTAAATACACCTATGTAGTTGCACCTCTAATCCTTCCATTGCTCAACAA
>VDFB02168118.1:209747374-209829605 GCA_007258455.2 Sequoia sempervirens
CTGCTTTGAATTCACACAATTCACACAACTTTGATCACATTCGCATCACAAACATGTAGGAGAAACACTATACATGTCATCTATCACACATCGCCTGCATCATACTCGCACAAATCTCTCAAAACACTAAAATCAATCTCCTATATATCCATATCAAGTGTAACATCAACCAGGCCAACCTAATTGGATGTAACACAAAATTTGAACTTGTCATCCTCAACATATTTCATCCACATCTAGTGCCTTAATTCATGTGTCACCAAAAAATGTATAGTTAGACATTTTTATGTTCACTTGAGTCTTTGTCATGGAATTTGGCTTGATTTTGCCTAGATTTAATGTTGTAATGTGGTCAACACATTCACATTAGGTCGTGGACCCTTGAGAATCATTAAGAATTCTAGGATGTCTTGTAAAAGTGTTGTGAAGTGTTGTAACCCACTTTCGCACTTTTCTAGGACCCTTTCATTATAAATCATTTAAATAACCCCTTTTTATCATTTACCAAGTCTTAATTCAAAGTGTTGTAAAGAGTTGTAACAAACTCACACTTTTCTAGACTTGTCATCACTAATTTTACCCTTTCTTATGTTTAAACGACCCCTTAATGCACTTTCTGACCTTACTTAAGTGTATTTTTGAGAATATTCCCATTAAACATCATTAAGTACACTTTAATTCTTGACACCCAATAAAATTTCCCTGGTGGGACCAAGTCGCCACCTGGGGTGACTTAGTCCCACTGGGCAAAAAAATTAAAATAATTTCAATTTTTTGGTGGGATTTTATTCTGTTAACCTTGAGATCAGTCTGTGATGTGTTATTTTTGGGAAATATTGTAAAATAAAGTATAAATAAAGGGTTTTTCCCTCATTTTGCATCTCCTAATCCCCTAATTAGTTTAGTATATTCATTCACACATTAGCTTACCTTCATTCATAATTCTCAAGTATTCAAGGTATTATCAAGCATCCATTGGAGCATCTTGTTGCATATCTTTAAATTTCTACATCAAGGGTTTGGTGAGTTTGTAAAATTGCATGTTGTTCATTCATCATTCTCTCTTTATTTCATTTCATTCTCTAGGGTTTGATTACCAAATTGGGGTTTGACCAAAGCAAACCCCTATTCTCTAACCCTTAACCCTTTTTCCCCTCTTTGCATGTGTGTTTGTAGGTCTTGTATGCAGATTTGTCAAAGAGCAAGGTGTTAAAAAGTGTTCAAAAATCCATCAAAGTCATCAAAGTCAACAAATCCCTAATTGAAGCTTGGAGATCTCTTTCAAACCATTTTTTGTAGAATATGAACCAGACACTTGCTAGGAAGGGAAGTGCAGACCAAAAGCTATAGATTCTTGTCCCAAATTTCCTAAGATTTTGAGGTGGACTAAGTCACCATCAATGGAGAATTAGTCCCACTTCCAAGTCTAAAAAGTTATTTCTACATTTTTGAGTACCCATTTGGCAGAAACCTATTCCGACAGAATCTCCCTGAAACATGACTAAGTCGCCCAGCTTGGCATAAGTGTCCCAATTGGCTTCAACAAATTTTTTTGTAGGATTCCAGAGCTTCTCTGCATCACATTTCAATTTCCAGGTGCACCTCTCCAGTCTTGTTTAATTCTGTCATTATTTGTTTGCATTCTTAGGTCATTTTGCATATCATAATGTGTTTTCAAACAACTTGCATATCTTAGGTTTTGCATCAATATTATCTTTTATTAGTTCTTTGCATTTAGGACATTGCATTTAGACATATTTCAATCATACTAGAATTTGTCTTTAGTGAACCTCCAAGTTTTTGTGGGATACCTTTCTCCTCTTGGGTGAAAAACCCTAGAAGTGTAAGACAACACCCTCCTACAAAAATTTGCGGTTCATTTTGGTGAACCCGACTTTTGAATATCTTACTTCTGATTTCAAGTGCATTCACATCCTAGGAATAACTTGCATCAACATTGTATTAGGTTTTGTATTGTTTAATTTGCATCCAAGGGTTTTAAAACTTGCATTAGTCAAAAGCTCATATAGCTTGCATTTTTGAATTTTATTTCATTGGAAAACAATAAAATTCTACATTTTCACACTATAGCTGCATCTAAAAATCTAAAAAACATAAAACTTCACTTAAAATTCTTGAAAAATCACAAAAAAATCACTACTGGGACTAATTTTCCACATTGGTCGACTTAGTCCTCTTGCACATTTTGCACAATTTTTTGTCATTTTCAGAGAATTTTCTACATTTTTGATTTCTATTATTGCATTCTGTCATAGTTTCTAGATTTTCTGTTTTATTCCATTCCTTGCATTTAGTTTTCTTTTATACATTTGCATCATGGATTTCTATTTTAATAATTTTTGTATGTCAGTAAAATCCTTAGTTGGCATGCCAAATTGTGCCTTTGGAATTGATCCTAATAATCTTGAGCTTCCTCATGCTCCTTCAACTCCTCATGAATGTCCTCCTTGTAATGTTGACATCATTGGAGAAGATGATGATAGCATGAATAAGTTCCTAAATGAATGTCTAGACAACCTTGAAGCCAATGCATCCTTTTATCCATCCATGAAACAACAAGGCCTTCCTATAGTCTCACCTCCTGATATGTTTGGTTACTTACATCCTGAAACAAATGAAGGACCTAAGTTCCCTCCATCAGGTGGACCTAATTCTTCTAAACAAGCAACCCCTCAACCATTCTATGATAAAAAAATTACAAATACCCCAATCAACCTTGAAGAAACTTATGGCAAAGGTTTTACCATTTTAAGAAAACAAGGATGTGACACAATAACTGAACATACCATTCATCAAATTTTAGAACAAAATCCAAAAGATGAAAACACAACCAGGTTAGGATCAAGATCCTCCTCTTGACAACAAGCCTCCTTTAGAATATTGGAGAATTCGTGATGATGGCACGATGATCTTTGATTCCCCTCTTGATCATAATGTTCTCCTTCCATGTGAACAACCCTTACCTACACACAATGACAAGGATGAGATGATCACTTTGGGTCCTCCTCCTTTTCCTTCTATTCGAGAAAAGGGTGAATCTAGCTAATGCAAGAGGCCTCACAAGTTACAAAAACTCAAGTTTCCTCTTCATCCACTACTTGAATGTGAAAGGAAATTGAAAATACTTTTAAAAAAAGGACTCATATTATTACCACCTATGAATAGGTTGGTGATCTATCCTAAAGATGCTAATGTTCCATATTGTGAATATCATCATGTTCTTGGGCATAGAAGTGATGAGTGTTGCCAATTGAAATAAATATTGAGCAAGTATGATTTTGATGGCGATAATTGCTATCCAATAAATCCATAAACCATTACCAAACCCCTCATCATGTAATAGTTGTAGAACATTCTCTTCTCACTATTACATGAACCCTTCCCATCACCTGTCTTGGCTCATTCTTGTCTTGCACTCAATGGGGAAAAGAAGTTGCTAGCTTTTCACTAGTAATGAATTTGTCGCTGTCCCCAAGCTGTGTTACTCACCTTCTGCTTATATTGATTGAGATTGGGAGGCAACTGACTTGCTTGACGATTGCCTTGCATTTTCCTTACTAGTCTTTTGCACTTTCTTTTTCTTTTTCTTTTTCTTTTTCTTTTTCTTTTTCTTTTTTCTCTTTCTTTTGTGTGTAACATGTTCCCCCATGATGTTCTGTTTGATGTTCTCTCTCTCTCTCTCTCTCTCTCTTTGTGAAATTCCTCTATTTGATTCTTCTATATGTTGTACATCACTTTCACCTTTTCTTTCTTTTCCTTTTCTTTTGTCTTTTCTTATGTTTTCCTTTTTACAGGATGGTAAGGCATTGAGCATAATGCTCTTTCATGTTGACCAAGGACCGCTTTCCTTTTCTTTTCCTTTTATTTTTCTTGTGTCTTCCTTTTGTGGATGACACAAGGCATTAAGACTCTAATGTCTCTCTCATGTTGACCCAAAAGCTTTTCCTTTTATTTTTCCTTTTCATTTTATTTTTTCTTGTGTTTTACTTCTGGGGACAATGCAAAGTGTTGAGACACCCTATGTCTCTTCCATGTTGACCCAAATGGATCTTTCTTTTTCTTTGTCTTTTCTCTTTCTGTGCCATTCTTCCAATTCTATGTATTCGGGGAATGATGATAGTTTCAAGCTCCTTACAAAACACTGCAGCAAAGAACATACTAACCCCAATCCATAGATCCCTTATGTTTTTGGTGTTTTCATTTTTGGGGAAACCCTTCTTTCTTTTCCTTTCTCTCACATGACATATCCTTACTCAGAAACATATGACTTGGCATAAGGGATTTCCAAGTTGGCTCTCATGTCTTCTTTCTTCTTTGCAATTTTCATTTGCTACTTGAAAGTAATTTCTCACAGTACGCTATATAGCAATTACTTTAAAATGGGGGCATACATTGGCATTATTCATTTGAATTTTTGCTTTTTCTTGGTTCTTAGTGCAGCCTTGTTACTTCATATGATGCATTTTGTCACTTTGTGGATGACATTGGGTGTGATGTCCTTCATGAGTGTGATCTATCTTAGCATATTACATTCCTCTTGGTGGATTGATACGACACATTGCATCCCCTAAGTTGTGAATTTTCTATCCTTTGATTGTCCTCTCTTGGAGACATTAGACACAATGTTTCCTAAGTTATAGACCTCACATGAACTAAGCAAGACTCTTTTGAACATCCTCTGCATGTTGCATTTTGCATTTTTTATATGGCCACCTTGCATAACACAACTTGCATGCCTATAGTGCCATCACATTTGTTCATGAGCTCCAAGAATATGAAGCTTTGCTTATCTCGTGAAGCTCAAAATGTCATTTTATTTTATGGTACCTTATTAAAGTTATCAGGAGGTATAACTTTGGTATGGTTGAGCGGGAAGCCAATTTCAAGGCATGAAATTTCCCCATAGTGATGTCAAACAGGGGAGGTCCACATACCACAAAACTCAATCTCAACCAAAATCAATCACTCACCAAGTCACAAAACACCAACTTCACCTTATCACAACAAACAATCACAATTCCTTGTAGTAGTCCAATTTGAGTAAATCGGGTATATCTTTTAGAGAAGGTCCTATCAAATTAGGAAGTTAGTACCTTTTCAAAAACTCATCAGGGCACACAACAACATATCACAAAACTCCAACAGGTTATTTTATAACAACTTCATCAAATAAGGGTTCCAACACTGACTAGACCCCAAATTAGGTCCATTTTATAAAGTAACATGTCTCAAAACTTATTGTCAACCTTCAAAACCACTAGGGAAGCAATCCAAAGGTTACAAAACCTAATATTTCACAATTTTAATCAAGAGAACTGGTCTCCAACACACCAAACTAAGAAACCCTCTTTTAAGAAATTTACTTAGGGTTTAAATGAAAATCTGACTTCCAGGCTTGCTGCAGCCCTACAACCACTTAAAAAACCCTTGAATACCCCTACACATACTCAAAAAATCAAAAAATAGTGCTTCCCCAACCAATTTCACACATTTCCATACTCTAGCCACTCAATTTCACAAGGAAAACTCACTTTTCCCTTCTAGGGCATCATGCCTAACTCACTATTTGATCTCCCTTGCACAAAAGAACCATCTACACACCTTTACATAGTGTTAAATACCCATTCCACCAAGATACAGTTCCTACAGAAGGTGGAATGGGTCCATTTTCTTATTTAAAACAACAAAACCCTTAACTTTGCAGTCACAAACCCAGTTTCAGTAAATCAGCAAGAAAATCCACTAAACACAATGAAAATCCTCAAAATTGGATTCAATACAAAGCTACAATAGTATCCTATTCCATCCAGTACAAATTGAGTCAATAAGGAATTGTACAGACAATACAACAACTTTGCAATAACACTATACAGAAAGGAAAGTTCAAAAATTAAGGAAAATAGTAATTATATTGATCAAAATATTTTTTCAAAACTCACAACCAACCCTTACAACGAGTCTTCAACCTCTTTTATAAATTTTCCCTCCTAAAACAACTATTACAACTACCTAAACTATCTTTTGAAATGACATGACCATTGGACTTCTACCAAATTGCAAAAATTGCAACTTTTTGCAAGTTTACATCTTTTTGCTCAATATGACAACTTTTCATGATTTTTGCAATTTTAGCAACCTAGACCTTCTAAACACCTAATCACCATATAATATGACTCATTAAAATATAAAATGGTCAACATGAACTTATTGAATACATAATGCCTCAAAATCCTAAAGCCTACTTAGTAACAACTTAGATTGACAAAATTTATCCAAAGGTGCCCCTGCACCATACACCCTAGCTTGAAAATTTTCCAAGTCCCTTGGAAATAATGCTACAACTTGTCTACCACTGATCACTCCATGCTTCTGATCTTCTTGCATTCTTCCATCAGGTATACCTTGCTTTTGGTTCACTTTGTGATTGGCATTCTTGTCCTTGTCATCACTTGAAACATGCTCCAACCTTATACATTGATTTGTGGGGTGTCCCTCAACCTTCTCATCATCAAACACTGATATCATACTCACTTTCACATTTGTACACAAAACTTTATCAAATTCCCTCACACTTATCCTCTTTTCCACCATTGTTTTAGGCTTGTACCTCTTCCAACTATCCTTATTGTTTGCATTTTCTCCTCTGTCAAACCTGCAAACATCTGCACCTTCCAACTTAGGAACCTCTATCCTCAAAACCATTTTCCTGTCACTTCCATAAACCTCTGTATTAATAACTTTTGACTACCTCTTCACTTCCATTATTGTCATTGGACACATGACTGTCCCAACCAGTATTCCTTCACACTTTTCTTGCTTTTCCACAAGATTTTCACTCGTATACTTCACTGTATCAGACCGAGATAGTAATCCATATGCTTTTCTCTTCCACATGGAAGCATCCTTCATAACAATTGACTGCCTATTGTCTTTATTCTTCCTATCTGCTGTCCCAACACTATCAATCCTTGAAATGGCTTCCAACCCCATACTCTTATCTTCCTCAATGCTCACAAAATCTTTCCTTCCTATCATGATGATCTTACCTTGTTCTTTAGTCTCTTCAACCAATGGAGTCAATGTGAATTTCCTCCCATATTTCTCAATTGTATAAGTGTTTTTTCTCCCATCATAAATTGTAGACCTGCCAAACTACTAGGGCCTTCCAAGTAACAAATGACAACAACTCATAGGAAAAATATCACAAACAACCTTGTCTCTATATCTACCAATTTGGAAATCAACTAAAGCTTGTTCATTTACCACAATGGACTGGTTATCACTTACCCAAGATACTTTGTAAGGATTTTCCATAGGTACTCTTTCCAATTTCAATTTTTCTACCATTTCACTAGACATCATGTTGTCAGTGCATCCTGAATCTACTATCACCTTACATACCTTGTTTTTGCATCTACAAGATGTCCTAAATAATTCTCTTCTCTGAATCAGCTCCTTCTCCTTGGATGTCTTCAAGAGTTTCCTCTTCATCATCAAAATTTCACCTATCTCAGGAGTAGCACAATACTATTGGAATTTGAACTCTCACCTTCATCTTCTTGGACAATTTGAGCTCGTCTTTCACTTTTCCTTTCTCATCCACTTGATGTAGCACAAAAATTATCAGGGAAATTATAAGAAGGATGATCAAACTCATTGCAATTGAAGCACCTACCAACAAAAGTGTTTGAATTTCTTCCACCACCAAATCTGCCCCTTGTGCCTCTAAAACCACCTCTAAAATATGCAACTTATTCTTTTCTTTTGTGCACATCCTCTTGGCTCTCATTGTTTGTCTTGGAGTAGAGAAATATTCTCTTCCTCTTTTAGTGTTGCCTCTTCCTCTAATTGTCTTTTCTTGTCTTCTTTTTACCTTTTCTTCTGCCTTCAGTGGCATTTAATAACATTCTTCAACACTCCTTGGATTTGTCAAAGCCAATTCATCCTGAATATTCAATCTCAAACCACCCAAGTACCTAGCAATATTTTCATCCTCATTCTCATTATGGTTAGACCTCATACTTAACTTATAAAATTCCTCAGTGTATGCTTTTACATCCATCTCTTTTTTCCTTTAAACTTTGTAACTTCCCAAACATTTGAATAGAATAATCAGAAGGGAGAAATTTACCATTCATCTTGGCTACCATCTTGTCCCATGATACAATCTTGGATTTTCCTCTCTTCCTTCTCTCTAACTACTCATAGTCCCACCACAAAAGTGCATGAACTTTGAATTTTGTCTTCACAATCTTGACTCTCTATTCTTCAGGAATTTATTCACACTTGAAGTAATTATCCAAAGATGCTATCCAATCTAGTAACTCTTCTTCATTCAGGTTCCCACCAAACTTTGAAACATCAACATTTACCTTATGCTTGTCACTCTTGACCACCCTTAACAATTTTTCCATTCTCTGATCTTCAAGATCAAGTTCTTCATCTACATCTTCAAATTATTCATCCTCTTCTTCATTTGAATCACTTTCAACTTCCTCTCTTCTATTGCTTGTTTCCAAGGCTACCAATCTTTGCTTTAGTTCTTTGATTTGTCTAACATACCTATCCTTCAAATCACTCATCTCTTTTTCCATATTTTTCCCCTTAGGAGGCATCTTAACAACTTTGTCTTTTCACCTTCCACTCTTTCTTCTACAAACTACAATCATTCTTTCTTAGAGATTTGGTACCTTTTCTTTGATTCCAATTGATGTTAAATAGGGGAGGTCCACACACCAAACAACTCAATCTCAACTAGAATCAATCATTCACGAAGTCACAAAACTCCAACTTCACCTTATCACAACAAATAACCAAAATTCCTTGTAGTAGTCCAATTTGAGTAAATCGCATATATCTTTTAGAGAAGGTCCTCTTAGATTAGGACTAGTACCTTTTCAAAGATCCATCAAGGCACACAACATATCAAAAAAATCCAACAGGTTATTTTGCAACTTCATCAAATCAGGGTTCCAACATTGACGAGACCCCAAATTAGGTCTATTTTATAAAGTAACATGTCTCAAAACTTATTTTCAACCTCCAAAACCACTAGGGAAGCAATCCACAAGTTACAAAACCTAATATTTCACAATTTTTATTAGGAGAACTAGTCTCCAACACACCAAACTCAGAAACCATCTTTTAAGCAATTTACTTAGGGTTTAAATGAAAATCTAACTTCTAGGCTTTCTACAGCCCTAAAACCACTTAAAACACCCTTGAATACCCCTACACATACTCAAAAAATCAACAAATAGTGCTTCCCAAAACCAATTTCACAATGAAAACTCACTTTTCCCTTCTAGGGCATCATTCCCAACTCATTATTTGATCTCCCCTACACAAAAGAACCATCTACACACCTTTAAATAATGGTAACTACCCATTCCACTAATATATAGTGCCTACAGAAGGTGGAATGGGTCCATTTTCTTATTTAAAACAACAAAACCCTTAACTATGTAGTCACAAACCTGGTTTCAATAAATCAACAAGAAAATCTACTAAACACAATGAAACTCCTCAAAATTTGATTCAATACAAATCTACAATAGCCTCCTATTCCATCTAGTACAAATTAAGTCAATAAGGCACTGTACGGGCCGTACAATAACTCTGTAATAACACTGTACATATAAGAAAGTTCATAAATTAAGGAAAACAATGATTATATTGATCAAAATATTTTTTCAAAACTCACAACCAAACCTTACAACGAGACTTCAACCTTTTTTATACCTTTTCCATCCTAAACCAACTATTACAACTGCCTAAACTATCTTTTGAAATGACATGACCGTTGGACTTCTACCAAATTGCAAAATTTGCAACTTTTTGCTCAATATGACAACTTTTCATGATTTTTACAATTTTAGCAACCTAGACCTTCTAAACACCTAATTACCATGTAATATGACTCATTACAATATAAAATGGTCAACATGACCTTATTGAATGCATAATTCCTCAAAATCCTAAAGCCTACTCAGTAACAACTTAGATTGACAAAATTTATCCAAAGGTGCCCCTGCACCACATAGCCACCTATGTGTATGTGAGTGCATACCAGCCATGAGTGTATGTTTCTCACCTTTTTTTCCTTCTCACCTGGTGGATATCCATGAGTTCCGTCACCTTAGAGTGAGTATACATTTGTTTTTCCAGACAAACAACCTAGATTTGATCTAGAATGGAATGGACAAACGATCAAAGCTTGATCCAACTCTCTTTTCTTTCTCCTTTTCTATTTTTCATCATTCTCTTAAGTGTTACTTTATTCTTATGATTGGTTTTCCATTGGATCTTGATCCTGGGGGATTGATCATCCCTCTTGATTATTGTTGTCTCATCTTACCAAACATTAGTCCATTTGGATCCCTCTCGATATGCATGTTGGGCTACTTTAGTGTGAGTTTGAAATAAGTTCATCCTCTCACTAAAGTGGGGACTTAATGTGTCACCAAAAAATGTATAGTTGGAAATTTTTATGCTCACTTGAGTCTCTCTCATGGACTTTGGCTTGATTTTTCCTAGATTTAATGTTTCAATGTGGTCAAAATGTTCACATTAGGTCTTGGACCCTTGAGAATCATTAAGAATTCTAGGATGTCTTGTAAAAATGTTGTGAAGTGTTGTAACCCACTTTCACACTTTTATAGGACCCTTTCATTATAAATCACTTAAATAACCCCTTTTTATCATTTACCAAGTCTTAATTCAAAGTGATGTAAAGAGTTGTAACAAACTCTCACGCTTTTCTAGGCCTTGTCATCACTAATTTGACCTTCTTATGTTTAAACGACCCCTTAATGCACTTTCCGGTCTTACTTAAGTGTATTTTTGAGAATATTCCTATTAAAAATCATTAAATACACTTTAATTCCTAACACCTAGTAAAATTTCCCTAGTGGGACCAAGTTGCCACCTGGGGCGACTTAGTCCCACTGGGCAAAAAAATCAAAATAATTTCAATTTTCTAGCAGGATTTTATTCTCTTAACCTTGAGGTCAGCCTGTGATGTGTTATTTTTGGAAAATATTGTAAAATAAAGTATAAATAAAGGATTTCCCCTCATTTTGCATCTCCTAATTCCCTAATTAGTTTAATACATTCATTCATAATTCTCAAGCATTCAAGGTATTATCAAGCATCCATTAGAGCATCTTGTTGCATATCTTCGGATTTCTACATCAAGGGTTTGGTGAGTTTGTGACATTTCATGTTTTTCATTCATCATTCTCTCTTTATTTCATTTCATTCTCTAGGGTTTGATTACCAAATTGGGTCTTGACCAAGGAAAACCCCTATTCTCTAACCCTTAACTCTTTTCCCCCTCTTTGCATGTGCGTTTGCAAGTCTTGTATGTAGATTTTTCAAAGAGCAAGGTGTTAAAAAGTGGTCAAAAATCCATCAAAGTCATAAAAGTTAACAAACCCCTAATTGAAGCTTGGAGACCTGTTTCATCCCATTTTCTACATAATCTAAACCAGACACCTATTAGGAAGGGAAGTGTAGACTGAAAGCTACAGATTCCTGTCATGAATTTTCCAAGATTCCCAAGTGGAATAAGTCACCATTAGTGGTAAATTAGTCCCACTTCTAGGCCTGAAAAGTGATTTCTACATTTCTGAGTACCCATTTGGCTAAAACTTATTCCGATAGAATTTCCTTGAAACATGACTAAGTCGCCTAGCTTGGTGTAAGTGTCCCAGTTGGCTTCAACAACAAAATTTGTAGGATTCTAGAGCCTTTCTGCATCACATTTCAATTTCTAGGTGCACCTCTCTAGTCTTGTTTAATTCTGTCATTATTTGTTTGCATTCTTAGGTCATTTTTGCATATCACAATGTGTTTTCAAACAATTTGCATATCTTAGGTTTTGCATCAATATTCATTATCTTTTTTTAGTTCTTTGCATTTAGGGCATTACATTTAGACATATTTCAATCATGCTAGCATTTTTCTTTAGTGAGCCTCCAAGTTTTTGTGGGATACCTTTCTCCTCTTAGGTGAAAAACCCTATAAGTGTAAGAGAGCACCCTCCTACAAAATCTGTGGTTCAATTCAAAATTGAATTCTCATTAATATAGGTTAGGATGGACCCAATATAGGTCTTGCATAAGATTCCAACACATATTAATCCTTCAAACGTGTTAGGTCAGCCCCAAATAAGACCTAAACACAAAATCTTTCATCTGTTTACCCAATTTGCCACTCATGTAACTCAAAACTCGATCTCATCTAAAATTCCCCCTCAACAAAAAATTTATAGCTTTAATATCACAACAAAAATAATCATCGATGAAGGAATGTGGAATCTCCCACACTGACACTTTGTACAAAAAATAATTGCAATATAGAAGACTGAACTTTGTCATTCATATCTTCTTGAATACTTCACCAAAAAAAATCTCTTCAAGTTAGATGAATCTTATGATCACCAAATTATTGTTATAATCTCATAGTAATATCTCTATTTGTGGTGGAGTGTAGACCCAAAAAATGATGCACTAAACCACTACAAAAACATATTTGAAACTTAGCATTTTCCTTTGTAGTATACTTTTTGGACTAACTTATCTTGTACAAATGTCTTCAAAAAATATTCTAAATTATGCTAGAATGTTCCACAATAATTTTGACATCAATGACAACACTAGATCATGCAAAATATGCATACCATGCTCATGTTGCTAGACAACATCATTAATGACAAACTTCCAACAATCTCCCCCTTTGTCATTGATGGCAACATGCCTACCAAAGTCATTATCCTAAAGCATTCTTAAAAAAAAAAACTTTCTCTCCCCAAATATATCACTAAGTAACTTTCTAAATATCTCTCCCCCTTTGAAATCAATGGAAAAGGGTGTGTTAGTACAAAATAAATGTATACTCCCCTTCAGACGTACAAATAGATATAACTGAAAGAATGTGCTAACTCCCCCTTAGGAAGTTAACCAATTAGCTTCTATATCATCTGCATATTTGCAAAATAATTTGAAAACTTAAAAAAGTGCATAAAAAGTAGAAATGGTCAACTGGAAGATGTTGAACCTTGAAGCTTCTGTAAGATAACTTTCCAAGTAGATTTACCTTCCAAATATTTCTTTGCTGCTACAAGTGTTCTATATTGTGACTGAAGCATCACCAAGTTTTCCTATCCTTCTTCTAGAGTATAGGGAGTAAGATTTATCTTTGGAGGCCTATCTATATTGACAAGGGCACTTGAGATATGCATATACTTCATGCTCATGTTGAGCATCATCAATATGCATAACTCCTTCCACATTTGGTTTTGGGGCACTAGGTTTGACATTTAAATCTTCTTTAGAAGCAACATTGATGCCAATTTTCTTTTTCCATGTAGCTTTCTACTTGACTCTCCTTGTAGTTTTCTTTGCTTCTTCCCTGATGGAATGGACTATTGAAATGTATTTCTCCCTTACCAGAGGACTATCTGTGAACTTCCTCTTCTCACTAGCTACAAGTAGAGATCCGATGACTAATCTATTTGATCTCCTAGAGCTATCAAAGGTTTTTGCTACACTCATATCAGCTCTAGCTCTTTCTATGGAAACCTTAAATTTTTCTTTTGAAATGCCAAAATTTTTGGCATACATGTCTACCTCAAAATCAGGATTTTTCTTCATCTATGGTTTTTGTTGTCATTTTCATGCCACCCTTTGATGACCCATCACTGATATCTGATTTGAGAAATTCCCCATGGGCCATCTTGCATGTTTTCCCCTTGAAGTTTTCCTAAATTTTTCTAAGTCCCATAATTTTGATTTTCGGGCTATCTCTTACTTGCTTACCTTGCATGCCTTCTATTCCTCCATCACCGGATGTTTTAGCCCGCCTTACCTGATCAGCGATCAGGTATCGACCTTTGCTCTTACCTCTTCCCTCTTACCATTTCAATTTGCAATGTATATCCCTTCCTCCCGACCTCCGATGGTTTGAGGTTTGATCTATGAAATCTCCTTTCTTTCTTTTGGACTTCAACCTATCACTTTCTTACTTCTCCTTCCCTCTTTCCTCTTCCCTCCTTGCTCTTTTCTTCTATCGACCTTTGGCCTTCAGCCTTCAACCTTTCACTCTTGCATCTTACCTCTTAACTTTGGAGGTAAGAGGTGAGGCTTCCCTTTGACCTCCAAAAGTTTACTCTTGTGGCTTTCCTTGGTCTTCATCTTTGTCTTTCAGCTTTTGGGGGTAAACCTTCCCCTTTATCTTTGATTTTCAGAGGTAAGCCTCCTTACTTACCTTTGATGCTTCCTTCTTCTTCACACTTTTCTCCTCCTTTCTTTGGTGTTTGGTAAGTAGTAGGTTTGATGTCTGATGCTTGACGTCCAAAAAATGCATTTTTAGGGCTTTAATCCATTTATTTTAGGCTTGCAAAGGTGTTTTTTGGGCCCGACACCTCCACCATCCTGTGTTTTGGTGTGTTTTTTGGGTACATTTTTTGAGGTTTGATTAGAATTTTGAGCTACTAGGCATACTTTCTAGGCTTCAAGGATGAAATTTATGGCATCCCTTACCTTCTACAGTTGAATTTCATGGGTGCCCATACCCATTTATTACTCTTTGTTGACTTTACAAACAAATCAATGTCCTAGGCACATCTTTCATGGGATGGCTCAGATATTGCACACACATGCTTCATTGCTAATCTTGGTTAGGGTTAGGGTTTTTTTTGTGTTTCTCAATTATGGTTGATCTATAAAGGAAAAAAATGTATTCATTTTTAAGTTCTTCCTCTGGCTCCTTTGGGGTTTTTCTTTTGCAGACTTTCATTTTGCATCTTTTCCATTGTAAAGATTGGATTTTTTCCTTCACATTAATGGAATCATTCAATTTTTCTCTTCTTAGCTCTTTAGTGTTTGTGTAAGTCATTACCTTCATATATGAGTGTTTATTTTATTGTCATTCATGTATGCTTGTGATTAAATGGTTTACAGTTGTTGGCTAAGAAAACCCTCTTTCCTTCTAGTGCCTTGTCAAACCCTAGCCTTCATGTATGCCTCTAAAAATTGACCAAACATAGATTTTTGAAAGTCCCCTTGCCACTCTTTAATGATGTGTTGTGAAATATTGGATAGGAAGAAGTGACCTTTCTATTTTGGTGTATCACCTCCCTCTCATTTTCATGTTCTCCTTCTCCCCTTCTCCTCTTGAGTTGTTAGTGGTAGGATTTCATGTGTTGGGTTGGACCTATACATTACACTGGAATTGAAAAGGAAACCAACCTTCTCTGGAGATTTGTCTTGATACGTACAAAGGTCCCACACCTTGAGGCCATTTTCATTGTCTCATTAGAATGCTAAGCTTCATGCTCAACAGGGTGCAATTTCATGTGACAACAATTTCTTGAATTCTATTTGAACTTCTATTGACTTTTCTTCAAAGTTCCCATACCTTGGCTTGCTGGGATCTTTAGGACTATTTAGTATCACTTCTACACAACCAATAGCTTCTGCTTCTGATAATTCATAGCCTAGTTCTTGAACCCAAATGGTTCTAGGTTCAATTACTTCCATTATACAAAAATCAGTAGAGACTGAAAAGGTAATGTCATTTATGTATCTCTTCACCGCACTTCTTGGAATTCTCAGTCTTTCATTCATTCTTCTTTGAAATATTGCAAAGAAGGTTGTAAGGGAATCACCCTGAGCATTCATGTCTCTGAGATCTCTCATATAGTCCCCAATCTGGTGTGCAACAGGCTTTGTACTGGACCAATTAACCTTTCCTATCACAAGAAATTCTCTTGAAAAGTAGAAAAGCAAACATATCACAATGTGCCATACATGAATACATACCTCTTTTGAATTTCCTTCAAATTTTCCATAAATTGTTGCCACAACAACTCATAGAGGTCATAGTTAGCATTATTCTCAACCATGTCCTATCTCACATGAATTGCAGTGGCAAAGATCAAATTGTCTCTACATTTGATCTTGTGCTGAATAACCCTAGCTGCATATCTAATTGCCAGATTTTGTATAGTGTTCATAGTGAGATCCCTTTGATCAAATGTAGCTCCAGTTAATTTCATTACATCCTTGTTTTTCACATATTTTAGGATTGGAACTAGTCTGGTAGACCATAAACCAGTTACCTCTCTAATTGCTTCCTTAGTAATCATGTGAGGGCCATCAATCCACATAAATTGGTCATGAATTCTGCTTAGGGTTGTTTTGATGCAGTTCTCTTCATAGTTGAAATTTGGAAACCAATTCCATACATCTAATTTATTCTCATTTAGGGTTTTTTACTTTGGATTTAAAGTGTAATCATCCCCAATTAACTCATCCATCCATATTTCCAATAATTTTCCATAGGATTGTTCATCCAAACTACTATGAATGTATGCCCTAATGTCCTTAGTTGGAAAAACCCCATAAGGTATGTGTTAAAATGCACCCCAGGGATTATATTCTAAGGTTGTAGTAGAATATCTTTTAAAATTAGGTTGTAGTCTTTGTGAGACATCTACAACTTCTATTGTTGCCATTGCATTCAAATTGCTTTCAACTGATAATTCCAGAAAACTAAAGTATGGAAGGATTGCTAAATACCTTTTACTCTACTCGATGAAGTAGGGTTTTGATTTTTTGCAACTTGGAGATTCTTTGAACTCTTCAAATTAACTTCTTTCTCCTCTATCTTCCTTTGAACACTTTTGATGAAATGAATTTTCCTTAGCAAATATGTTTTTAATTCTATGATTTGACCTAATTCTGCAATAATTGCTTCAAACCATAAAGTTGGTAACTGTAAAAAATTGTATGCATAGTCACCTTCTCAAGCTCCAAAAATCTTCGCATTAGCATATTTATTTTCACAATATTTTTCAAAAGATTAAGCATTCCATTATTCATGACATATCTTTGTGCTGTGGCTCCAACACCTCTTTTTTTGTGGGGGATATAATATATCCATTAATGATCCCCCTAAGCCATAGCTTTGTGATTACTTATTAAAGGAAACATCTACACTGGAGGGTGGTACAAATTCTCCCTTATCCTTAGTCTCTTCTTTCTTTCTCCAGATCTTTTCCATTTCCTTCTTTACTTCATCTGGATAAATCTTTTTGGCTGGTTCATTCTTCTTTACCAAATTATCTTTCCTTGTGTTTCTTCTTTTGCAAAATTTAGCAATATGTCCAGGCCTACTGCAATTGTTGCATATGACATTTCTTTGAACATTATTCCTTCCATTCATTCTGGATCTACATTGATTAGCTTTGTGTCCAAATCCATAGCATGCATAATAGTAACCATTGAAGGATTGAATCATTCTAGCATTGTTATATCCATTCATCATTTGACTTCAGCATTCATTTTCTCTATGTCCAATTTTTTTTCATGTAAAACATTGACCAATAAAGGATGGACCATTCTAATTCATTCTGCTTCTACATTTCATTTCTCTATGTCCATATTTATTGCAAGAATAAAAAATACCATTAAAAGATGGGTACCTTTGAGCATTTGGCTGTTTGATAGGGGGTCTTATAGAATTGTTTCTTTGATTCTAGAACTTGCCATTGTTCTTCTTGTCTTCAGTCTTCTTTAGTTCATTGATCTTCTTTTCTGCATTAGGTGTTTGAGCTACTTTTTAGCTTTCTCCTTTTTCAAGTCCTTGACCACCTTTGTCTTTAGATGCTTTCTGACTTGTAATCAAATCATCAAGAATTTTAGAACTTGTTTTGAATTTGTCTTCATGATTTCTTTCCTTCTCCAAATTTGATCTTAGATTTTCCACTTCTTGTTCAAGTCTCTAGCATTCATTAGATTTTCTTTCCATCATTGCATTTAGACATTCTTCAACTCTTTTCTTTTCTTCCACTTATACTTTTAGTCTAGTGTGATCTTCATTTTCTTGCATCAATTGTTCATTAAATTCCTTATGCCTTTCTTTGAACTTCTTGATCCGCTCTCTCAATTTTTTGATGCACTCATTTGCCTCTTTAAGATTTTCCTTTAGATCTCTGTTTTCATCTTAAAATTTGTTAAGATCTTTAAGAGTAACTTTGAATTCTTTTTCAATCATACAATCTCCTTCTGTATATTCAATAGCAGGAATCTCTTTTAGAGGAATAGGAAAATTTCTATGAGCCATGTGTTCAATCTCCAAGATCTTCCCAAAGCTTTCAATATCCTTCTAGGGATCCAAGCTCTGGTACCAATTGTTGAACACTCAAAATATTGAGAGGGGGGTGAATCAGTATTCCTTTAAACCATTCTATCATTAGAGATACAATTACCAAAAAATATTCAATTGCAATAATAAATGAAAGAATGAAACATCCACAAAATCGCATAACACATGAACACTAGGATTTTTATGTGGAAAACCTAAAATGGGAAAAAAAACGATGAGGGTTAGCTCACAATATATTCTATCCAGATATAGTATATTATAGAAATATTCACTACAGGGTGACCCATTGTACAGTGGACTCACTACCCACAAAGAATAAGATAGAAGAAAGAAGGGGTGGATTACATCTTATTGAACTGATACAATAGCATCTACAATATGTTGGACTATAGTTCCAGTGAAGTACAAAACAATCTTTGCACCAATCTAGATCAATGCATTACTCTTCTCTAAATTCACACAATTCACACAACTTTAATCACATTCACATCACACACATGTAGGAGAAATACTATACATGTCATCTATCACACACCAATCTCATCATACTTGTACAACTCTCTCAAAACACAAAAATCAATCTCCTATATATATCCATATCAAGTGTAACATCAATTAGGTCGACCTAATTGGATGTAACACACAAAATTTGAACTTGTCATCCTCAACATATTTCATCCACATCTCGCACCATTATTCAGAATTCAATTATCCTTAAGATAGGTGAATATGGACCCAATATAGGTCTTGCATAAGATTGTAACACACATTAATCCTTCAAACATGTTAGGTCAGCCCCAAATAAGACCTATACACAAAATATTTCATCTGTTTACCCAATTTGCCACTCATTTAACTAAAAAATTGATCTCATCTAAAATTCCCACTCAACATACATCTAATAGCTTATCTTTAAGATCGTAATGCAAAATAATCATCCGCAAAGGAATGCAAAATCTCCCACACCGACACTTTGTTCAAAACCTGATCTCTCTATCTCCTCAGTGCTCTCTGGCTAAGCCGCTCAGTAAATTTCCTTGTAACCATTTCCAGAGTCACCCTTTTCTCTTTGGCCTGCTAGCCTTAACCCGTAAGTAACTCCGCTTGCCTCATGAGTGTGTTCAAAAGAAGATGAAATGGATGCCATTTCTTAGATACACTCTGTAATTAGTCATTTATCCATGTATGCTTTCAAAACTTCTACTATCAAATTCATCAAATCAATCTATGCATATTTAGAAATACTCCTATTATTGAAATCATCAAATTACATCCACCAGATACATTTGATTGAAAGTTTCTTCAACAGAATCCTAGTCATGCATGCTATCATTTTGTTGAAATGATATCCTTTGAAGGCCTTAAATGCAAATGGTTCAAATGCTTAGGCCGGGCAGTGTGTTCTCCCCTATATGGAATCCATGCGTTGCCTTGTAGAATGCACCTAGTCAAGCCTTGATCGTTACACGTTTTGTCAATGAATGAAATTTCCTTTGTATTCGCGAGAATGATAATGAATGCAATATATAAAGGATCCCTCTTGTTATCGTCACAGGTGGTTCCTAACCATCCTTCCCATATTTGTATTTGTGAAGGGAGTAATCGAGAAAGAATGTGTTTTGGGATAATTATTGTTAGTTTTCTACCAACTTTATTCTTTCAAAGCATTCACTTTGTAAGCGATTCCTCTAATTCTTTCAAACCATTTTTGGGTCATTGCATGAGATCTGTAAAGAAGGATTGCCATAATTAGTTTTAATTTGATGAGAGTAAGTCGAGCTTAGGAATGGATTCTAGCATGGAAATTTGGACTTGGAATCTCTCAGTTCTTTAGTCACTATTTAGGACTAGAAAATTTGCAAATAGGTATTTCAAGATTCAGGTCTCTTATGCTAAGTCATGGTACTCATGATTTCTATGTTAATTTGATCTCTTTAGGTATTCAATTTGAGATTTCATCTCTTTCTAGGTATTCCTTATGCCCTTGAATTTTATGCAATGGATCTCCAAAGATTATGTTGAATGCAAGCAATGATAATAATAGTAATTTTATCGTATATGGCATTGCAATCACCCATTACTTTCATGATAGTTTCTAAGACTCTTGATAAATCCATCTTGTGCTTATCTTGTCATGCGACAAACCGAAGACCACATTTATTTGGGGCTTTTCATCAAATCTATTTTGTGCATATTGTGATCCTATCGGTTAATGAGTCTCGTGTCTTGTTTCTAATTTCACTTATTGGATGCCATCCAAGAATGTTTTACTATCTTTCTTCTTTCATCTTAAAATTTGTTAAGATCTTCAAAGGTAACTTTGAGTTCTTTTCAATCCTTACAATCTCCTTATGTTCAATTACAAGAATCTCTTCAGAGGAATAGGAAAATTTCTATGAGCCATGTGTTTAATCTCCAGATCCTTCCCCTAAACTTTCAATCTCCTTCCGGGGATCAAGCTCGATACCATTGTTGAACACTAGAATGAGAGGGGTGAATCAATATTCCTTTAAACCATTCTATCACTAGCCATACAATTACCAAAATATATTCAATTGCAATAATAAATGAAAGAATGAAATATTCGCAAAATCACATAACACATGAACACTAGGATTTTTATGTGGAAACCTAAAATGGGAAAAACCACAGTGAGGGTTAGCTCACAATATATTATATCCAGATATAGTATATTATATAAATATTCACTATAGGTTGACCCACTGTCCAGTGGACTCACTACCCACAAAGAATAAGCTAGAAGAAAGAAGGGGTGGATTACATCCTATTGAACTGATACAATAGCATCTACAATATGTTGGGCTATAGTTCCAATGAAGTACAAAACAATCTTTGCACCAATCTAGATCAATGCATTAGTTTTCTCTAAATTCACACAATTCACACAACTCTATTCACATTCACATCACACATATGTAGGAGAAACACTATACATGTCATCTATCACACATCAATCTCATCATACTTGTACAACTCTCTCAAAACACAAAAACCAATCTCCTATATATATCTATATCAAGTGTAACATCAATTACGTTGACCTAATTGGATGTAACACACAAAATTTGAACTTGTCATCCTCAACATATTTCATCCACATCTCGCACCATAATTCAAAATTCAATTCTCCTTAAGATAGGTCAAGATGGACCCAATATAGGTCTTGCATAAGATTGCAACACATATTAATACTTCAAACGTGTTAGGTCAGCCCCAAATAAGGCCTATACACAAAATATTTCATCTGTTTACCCAATTCACCACTCATGTAACTAAAAAATTGATCTCATCTAAAATTCCCACTCAACATACATCTAATAGCTTATCTTTAAGATCGTAATGCAAAATAATCATCTGCAAAGGAATACAAAATCTCCCACACCGACACTTTGTTCAAATCCTGATCTCTCTATCTCCTCAGTGCTCTCTGGCTAAGCCGCTCAGTAAATTTCCTTGTAACCATTTACAGAGTCACCCTTTTCTCTTTGGCTTGCTAGCCTTAACCCGTAAGTAACTCCGCTTGCCTCATGAGTGTGTTCGAAAGAAGATGAAATGGATGCCATTTCTTAGATACACTCTGTAATTAGTCATTTATCTATGTATGCTTTCAAAACTTCTACTATCAAATTCATCAAATCAATCTATGCATATTTAGAAATACTCCTATTATTGAAATCATCAAATTACATCCACCAGATACATTTGATTGAAAGTTTCTAAGCCTTTTCAACAAATCCTGGTTGCGCACGCCTTGCTATCAGTTTATTTTGTGAAATGATATCCCTTTGAGGCCTTCTGTAAAATGGTTCAAATGCTTGGGCGGGCCGTGTGTTCTCCCCTATATGGAATCCATCGTTGCCTTGCAGAATGCACCCTAGTCAAACCTTGATCGATTACATTTGTCAATAAATAAATTTCCTTTGTATTGCAGAATGCTAATGAATGCAATATATAAGTTCCACTCTTGTTATCGTACAGTGGTTCCCTAACCATCCTTCCCTTATTTGTAGCTGCCGAAGGGAGAGTAATCGAGAAGAATGTGTTTTAGGATAGTATTGTTAGTTTCTACAACTTTATTCTTTCAAGCATTCACTTTGTAACGATTCCTCTAATTCTTTCAAACCATTTTTTTGGGTCATTGCATGAGATCTATGTAAAGAGGATTGCCATAGTGGTTTTAATTTGACGATGGGAAGTCGAGCTTAGGAGATGGATTCTAGCATGGAAATTTGGACTTGGAATCTCTCAGTTCTTTAGTCACTATTTAGGACTAGAAAATTTGCAAATAGGTATTTCAAGATTCAGGTCTCTTATGCTAAGTAATGGTACTCATGATTTCTATATGTTAATCTG
This sequence comes from Sequoia sempervirens, assembly GCA_007258455.2. Taxonomy (NCBI): domain Eukaryota; kingdom Viridiplantae; phylum Streptophyta; class Pinopsida; order Cupressales; family Cupressaceae; genus Sequoia; species Sequoia sempervirens. The sequence goes on from VDFB02168118.1 coordinate 209,769,941, forward strand.
ATCTCTTTAGGTATTTGATTTGAGATTTCGTCTCTTTTTGGGTATTCCTTATGCCCTAGAATTTTATGCAATGGATCTCCAAAGATTATGTTGAATGCAAGCAATGATAATAATAGTAATTTTATCGTATATGGCATTGCAATCGCCCATTGCACTTTCATGATAGTTTCTAAGACTCTTCGATAAATCCATCTTGTGCTTATCTTGTCATCGCGACAAACCAGAAGACCACATTTCTTTGAGGCTTTTCATCAAATCTATTTTGTGCATATTTGCGATCCTATCAGTTACTGAGTCTACGTGTCTTGTCTCTAATTTCACTTATTGGATGCATGTCAACCAAGAATGTTTTTACTATGCATTAGATCCACTATATCAAACAAAATGATCTATCAATCTCCTTGTTATCTGATGAATATTTATGCTAAACCCCTGTCCTAATCTTCTATCTATCGCGTAACTCTTCACCTACAAATTACCTTTTTCTTGAAAGATGCTAAGTCTTCTAATTAAATCTATTATTTCCTTGAGCCATGTTGTGCACGCATGTCATCTTGAGGGTTTTTAACAATATTCAATAAAATTCCTCTTTTCTTTGTGTTTTGATGGATATAATTACCCTGTCTCGAAGCATCCATTTGGCATAGGCAAGAGGCCCCTAGCAATTTTTCTCTCCTCCTTCTCGACCTTATGGATGCTCAGTCATACTCATGATCACTATTATCTTCATTCCTTTCTAATGCATTTCGGTTGGAATATCTAAAGCCTTTTCCTTAAAGAGTAACTTGATAATGTAGATATGCTAACCTATCTATCTAATAGGAGTTGTCTAGATGGTATTCTATAGATCTAGAGCATGGTAATCTAATATAAGACATTTTTGATACTTAATTAACTATTACATATGATCTAATTAATAATTGATAAATGTGTTAGAAATTTAGTATAAATTTTATTATCTTTGGTTCAATATTTATTTATTTATTTAATAGTCAAAAATTATTTGAAAAGTACTTTCATTAACACTAAATAAAGTATAGTCTTATTAATCACTATTTAAAATTTATTATAAAAAATAATGTTTGTTTATTGATAGGTTATAATCAACATACAAAGTATTGTATTTGTTAATAACTAGTATTTTTTCACTGGTAGTAAAAATTTACATGCAAATTATGAAATATATTAGTGGAATAAAATCTAATCAAAGAGATGTATTTCTCGATAATTGTTATTTGATAGGTTTTAATTTTTAACTTAAGATTAATAGTTTGATTAGAAGTATCTAGTATTGAATGAGAAAGTTATCTAGTTATTTTCCTTAGAATTGAGTAACTTCAACTTGGAATACATGTTACAGTTAATTTCTAGATAGTTAATAAGATGTTATGGTGTTGAAAATTTAGGGTTTAGTATGGGGTACTTATCTTTAGTGTAAATACAATAGAGTTGTTGACTTTCTTACTAGGGTATCACGTGAAGGATATTATTTAATAATTTAGTTAATTATTATTAAGTTAGGGAATTACAAAATACATACCAACCAATGCTAAAGGGTATACAAATCTAGATTGCAATTATGTTAGGTTTAAATGTTTAGATTAAATGTAAAAGATTTGGATTTCTCTCTCTGTTAACTAGTCAGTAAGTGCAAGTCAGTTACTTTTATAATTATTTAATAGAATTGCTGTGTAATTTAATTAATTGGAACATTGTTACTATAGTTATTTTCAAATATAAATTATGTGGCGGAAATAATCTTTTAATTGAATTATGGGGTTAAGTGAAGATGAGTGATTGAAAGAATGTCATATTATTTGGAATATCTATTTAGTTGTGATACTATGATTAATTGTTTATATTTAATATTGTGTCTTGATTGTTGGACTGAGGGATTTTTAATTGTTAAAATGGGAGTCATTTGTGTAAGTTGTTTAAGGTTGTTTTTTAGAGGCATATTAGGGGGTATATGATATGTGAATGGTTCTTATGATTGTTTCACTTTGGAAGTGGTTTGGAAATGTTATGAGTAATGTGCAAATGCTCAATGCCTTGATCTATGTTTGGATTCATGTGAGTATGTTAAATGTGCTAGATGGTCAATGCCTTGCTCTATGTTTGGATTCATGTGATTTTAAGATAAGTATGCAAGATGGCAAATGAATTTTTTGATGTGTAGGATTTACTAGTTGCAACTAGGGGGAGTGGCTCTCAATGGGGGTTGGAACCTAAAGTGGTGTCTAGGACAACCCATTAGAGGGTTTCTTAATCCAGTGATAACCTAATAATGAACTAGGGGGATGGGTATAATTCACATTAAACAATATAATGAATGATATGCCTCAATCATGGCTCAATTGATTGTTTAGGCTTGAGATGAGATGGGAAAGACTGGAATGTCAAGATCAATTGCCTTGTCCTCATGAAAGGTACGTTGGTTCCACATGAGTTTGTTTGGGAGCTGGGGATCGGTAGAGGCTGCCAGGATAACCCAGGATGGGGGAAGGGGCCTAGGAAGATCTACCAGGATAACCCATATCAATCTATTTGATGACACTCCTCCCTATTGCAGTCTAGCATTCCCTAGTTGTATGTCTCCTTCTATTGTGTGAATTCCTTTGGAAGTGAAGTAAGTGTTGTAAGTGAAGTTGGTGTCATTAACAGTGTTGTGTTGGAGTCATGCATAGCCCTTGTTTATGTTAGCCCGACGTCTTCTTGATTATCTATATGATGTGGAACCTTGTGTTATCTCCTAGCACAGGGGTGGACCTTAGGGTTCCACATGGTCAAAAGGTTGGTGCTTTTTCCTCCATTTGGTATTCTTGCTGCATGTTCATGTGCATGGAGATTGTGTAACGCCCCACCAAGGAACCCCAAAGGACAACACAAACATGATTAAATAACATGACATTGTTTTTTATTTAACAAGGAATAACAATGATCTTGCATAATATATCATAACATACAATCTAATCCCAAGTCCTCTAAGTTTCCAAGACTATGGTACTAACACAACTCTATCAAGAGCTAGAATTATTTCATTAACAAGTATGCCAACATAGTTTATCTAATAATCAAGTTTGTTTTAAACCATAACATCAAATGATTTTACACTATGTATTTCCATAACATGTCATCCGTTAAACAACATGAAAAGATCATTTATTAGAAACTAACAAGTATAAATACAAATCACATTACATTGCTTACAATAATACTTTCCCAAATATAATTGGGAAGTATACATCAATATTTGAGTACATGATACAACTAATATGGGTGAAGCCACAATAGTGGTTTACAATTGAAGTGAGGAAGGAAAACTCACAAAAAATAAATGCATAGCAAAAAAAATGATTTTAGGGCTTCATACGAACCTATTGGTTCGATTGAACCCATTAGGCATTCGCTAGAACCTAGGTTCGGGCAAACCCTCCTAATACATTCCAGCCAAAAAAGCCATCAAAACCCCTTATAGAAGGGGGTTCGAATAAGCCTTGGTTTGAACGAACCCCTATGGGTTTGCTCGAACCCCTATGGGTTCGCTCGAACTCCCTTTATTCCTCATCCCCTCCCTGAGACAAAAAAAACTGAATTTTGGCACTTCGGAGCTTGGGTTGAGCATGAAAATGGAGGAATATTCACAAACCCAACTAGAAACAGGTAGTCCTTAGAACGAGCTATCCGACAAATATAATTTTAATATGTTTTGGTTTTATTATGTATTTGGTTTTTTAGTTTTATTAAACATAGGTTTTTCATCAAAAATGAAGGCCTCTATTCTGCACATGTGGAAAATATCAGATTATCATTTTTTTTTTAAAAAATATGAGTGCACTAGATTTTGAAGTCTTTGATCCAACAAAAAAAAAATTGAATTTCGATATATACAAAAAAAGTTATGTGTTATACGGTCGTGCTATGTTTGAATTGTAATTGGTTTGAATTCAAAACTTGATTACAGAAAAAATATTCAATAAAAAACTATCTAACCAAGTGGAAGCACTAGATATCATAGTTACGAATCTAAATTCGAAAGAATTAGAATTTTATCCTTCATGGAAAAAAAGTTATGCATTATACAGTGTGTGCCACTTTTTAAAAATGTTGTTTTTTGAAAAAAGCCAGTTTTCATGGGTGATGGAAAAAGAAGTGTAATTTGATTCCAAAAATTTTGAAAAAAATATTTTTAGAATCTATAGACAAAATGTGACGAGGCTCTAGTTTGCATCATCTTCAAATTCTTCACGGTTTAGTCGCCATAGGTTCCCAAATGTGAATATTTAGTTTAAAAAAATAATTCCAGTGTCTTGTTTGGCAAAAAATTGTAAACCACTATTGTGGGATCACCCATTATGCAAGTCCAAGACATATACATAGAGACTTCCTTCTCAAACTGGTACAAGATATGGAATATGATATACAAGGAACAACCTCCATGCACACGAGCAATGGCAAGGGAAACCCAATAGAGGAAAAAACACCAACCTCTCAACCATGTGGAACCCTAAGGTCCACCCCCGTGCTAGGAGATAACATAAGGTAACACTACATCAAAAAGTCAAGAAGAAAAAAGGATAACATAAACAGGGCTAAGCATGGCTCCATCACAACACTACAACAACATTAAAATTCCACATACATCACTTACAACACTGACTTTGCTTCCAGAGGCACACCCACAATAGGAGAAGAAAATAAAACTAGGGAATGCTAGGCTACAATAGGGAGGAGTGCCATCACATAGCTTGCTATGGGTTACCTTAGCAGATCTTCCTAGGCCCCAGTCCCCATCTTGGGTTACCTTGGCAGCCTCTATCGATCCTCAATCCCCATACAAAACCATGCAGAATCAACATACCTTTAATGAGGACTTGATGCAGTTGATATTTCCATTCTAGGCCTTCTCATCTCATCTCAAGCCTAAACGAGCACTTGAACCATGAGTGAGACATTCCATTATCTTGATTAATGTGAAAACTAACCAACCCCTTAACTCATTAATTAGGTTATCACTGAATTAAGAAACTACCAAATGGGTTACCTTGGACACCACTTTGGGTTCTGGCCCCCATTGAGAGCCACTCCCTCTATTTGCAACTAGTAAACCCTACAAACCAAACAAGGCATTTACCATCTTGCATACTCATCATAATCACATGAATCCAATAGAGCAAGGCATTAACCATCTCACTCACATATCAAAATTCGAAAGAATGTAAACACAGTGCAAGGCATTACCCATCTTGCACACATAACATACTCATAAGAGTCAATATAGAGTGCAAGGCATCAACCATCTTACAAAACATTACCAAACCACTTGAAAAGTGAATCAACATAAAACCCATACATACAAAAATACCTCTGTCTAAGCCTCTGGAAGTCAACCTTAACCACTTAGCACAAGAGACTCCCTCATTAAACAATGACCAAAATCATCCCAGTTTCCCTAATCAAAGACATTATTCAAACAAGCACAGAAATAAACAAGCAATCATGAACAACTCCATATATATAAACATCACTCCCACACTTTAAAATATTCATCAACTTAGGCACTAAATTCTCTTAAATGGGTCATATACCACAATAATCCATGATTAACTATAACAATAGGGTAAACCCACAAAAGTGGTTTACAATTTGAGTGAGGAAGGGAAAGTTGCAAAAAATGACCCCATGCAAAAAAAAAATAGTTTTTGGGGTTCGAATGAACCCTTTGGTTCAAGCAATCAAAAAGAGGGTTTGATTGAAACCTGGTTCAAGTGAACCAATTAAATGCAAGGTCCCACCATTCACCAAAAAACACAAAAACATTTTTTGAAAGGGGGTTCGAATGAACTAGGCTTTGAATGAACCCTGGTTCAAGCGAACCCCTGGGGGTTCACTTGAACCTCCCCTAGTTCGCCTGAACCCCCCTTCTCACACCTTCTCACCCTTTGGCACCAAAAAAGTCTAGAATTTTGCGCTTCAAAGCTCAGGTTGAGGATGAAAATGAAGGAGACTTCATAGACCTAACTAGATGATGGTAGTCCTCAGAATGATCTATCCAACAAATATAATTTTAATATGTTTTAGTTTTATTATGTATTTGTTTTTTAGATTTATTAAACATAGGGTTTTCACTAAAAATCAAGCTCTTTGTTCTGCACATGTTGGAAAAATAGCAGATTATAAAAAACAAATGAAAAATATGAGTGCACTAGATATTGAAGTCCTTGATCCAACAAAAAGAATTTTGATACATACAAAAAGGTTATGTGTTATACGGTCCGCCTATGTCTAAATTACATGGTTTGACTTCAAAACTTGATTAAGGAAAAAATATTCAATAAAACACTATCAAACCAATTGGAAGCACTAGATATCGTAGTTACAAATCTAAATTCGAAAAAAATAGAATTTTATCCTTCATGGAGAAAAAGTTATGCATTATACGGTGAGCATCACTCCTTAAAAATGTTGTTTACTGAAAAAAACTATTTTTCAAAGGAGATGGAAAAAAGTACAATTTGATTCCAAAATTTTGAAAAAAATATATTTAGAATCTACAGACAAAATGTCATTGTAGACACAAAAAATGTATCAATTGATCCTGATCCTAATTTTACTAACACCGTTTCATCCAATCATCTCCTTTGCTAAACAATTTAATTGAATAATCTTTATTCGATTAAATTCATCACATTTCATCCCTTAATTAAGTAAATCAATTTTATCTGATTAAGTCTTCTTTTCCCTTTTAATTAAATAATTAATTTTATTTAATTAATCTCTTAAGTCATTCTATTAAATTAAATAAATTAATCTTTATTTGATTTAATCTAACATCACCTTCTTTAATTAAATAAATCAAAACCTTCATTTAATTAATTCTAGATTCATTTTCTTCTCATTTTGATTTAAATTAATCCAAAAATCTAAATCAAATGGTCAAATCAACTAATCTCTTTTTAGAATAATCAAATCCTGATTAATGCTAATCTTAATCCATCCAATTCTCTAGCTTTTGTAACTTGCTCATGAAACTCACTTTTACTAATTTATTAAATCTCCAATTACTTTCAAAAAAACATCAAAAAGAGAATATTCTCCAAGTTTGAAAAATCCCTCCAAAAGGGTTTGTACATCCAACAAGGCATTTAAACCTCTTACATGTCCCTTTTCCTTGAGCCAAGTGGCATTAACTTCATTTTCTTCTCCCTCCAACATGTCATTTCATCAATTTTGAATTTCCACCTAATTGAATTTAATTACACAATGGACAAAGGTGGAGCTGTGCTCCACCTTTGTCCACTCACATGTTGACAAGTGGCATTGTGTCATTGGTTGATCTTTAGTCCCACATCCATCCATTTTGCCCCATTCTCCATCATTCTCATATATAAATAAGAGGCTCTCATTTGGATTTTGGATCCACAACTTCATGCAAAGACATTATCTTGAGATTTTGAATTTTCTCATCCATTGCTCATCCATTCTCACATTTTCATAGCTAGGTTATGCAGGAATTTCACCAAAGAGCATCAAATCGTCATCAAATCATCATTCAAGCTTACAAGGGATTGGAAAAGGGCCATTTTCCACATCAAAATGACACCAATTCCCCCATGGGATTGAGAGTTTGCTTGCATTAAATAGGATTTGAAAGCTTTTATTTGTGTTCTTCATTCTATTTCTTGTTTTGTGCATTTCAAATGAATTCTATGGGGAATGTTGATTTAACTTGCATAATGGACTAATTGTGTGTTTGTTCTTTGTGTTTGTGAAGGTCTAGGATCACCATTCATAGTCACAAATCACTAGTTTGCATTATCTTCAAATTCCTCATGGTTTAGCCGTTATAGGTGCCTAAAAGTGAAGATTTAGTTAGAAAAAATTATTTTAGTGTCTAGTTTGGCCAAAAATTATAAACCAATATTGTGGGATCACCCAAAAATTATTCTAAATAACTAGTTGCATAATGAAGTTACAATAGATTAAGAAGGAATCAACATTCAGTAATTGCCATAAGATAATCTAATCCATTTACTTAACATATCCTTCAATTGTCTAAACATAAGTAAATCAATATTCCTATTAGTCATTTTGAAGTTCAAATTTCCACTTAATCCACAAATTAATAACTTTTTCCCCATTCTCGAATATCCAAATATGAACCAAGTCAATTTTCTTAGTGGAATATTCAATCCTTTAAATCTAGAATGAATAAAATACTTATTCTAAAATTAGATTCCCATTTAGATTCCTTTAACTAAAGAACACTTTTATTTCCACACTCTCCCCCATAATTCACTAATATATAAAATAATATATAAATACATAGATTTATACACACATTCACATATATATCCCTTAAATGCAACAAATATAATATAATATTATATTTATAAATAAAAATCATAAAATTACTTTAATTCCATTCGATATATACCTATTTGCATACATTTATTTATACACACACACATATATATAAGAGACTAAAACTATATCTCTAAAATATATAAAGTAACTTAAGGTTAATATCCCCATATATATAAAATTGAATACCAATTATAAAAAAAATCATCGAATTAGATATATATGACTGACTGCCAAACCTAATGCAAAATTATTGAATAATCTATATTTTTATTTTTTTCCAAACTAGGCATAGCATAACCGAGTTATATAAAGGGTTCGATTTACAAACAAGCCCACTACATAATATCTAAATGCAAATACAGGGAAAGATGCAATAGATAAGTGTCAATTTTCAATTGCAAAGTGATTATATTGAATGCTTTTCATAAAGTATACACAAGGCTATACAAGCATCGAATGCCAGTAATATGAAAATGCAAGTTATCAAATTCTAATTTCTAGATGCAAATGAAGTATTAAATACCAAGCTTAAATAGTATACAAAGAATGGCCATCATATAACATTCAAATACACCAAGAATTAAACTCAATAGCCCTCCAAAGGAAATTGAAACAAACAAAACCGAATGTAGACTATAAGGTATATCCAAATTGTCCCTCCCAAACTTATCCCTTACAACCATAACATGCAAAATTAATGTTTAAATCACATCCCAACCAAAGATACAATCTAGAGACACAACAATGACAAAGGCTTAGTCAAGTAAGGTGCACGATTGCTCCATGGTGCCACTATGGAGAGGGTTGCTTTGGTGTAGTCAGGAATAGGCTTGTGAAACTTACAAAATGTAAAGAGATCAGGTGGAGCAAGAAGTAATTCAAATTCCACAAAATGGATGGTCATCAAATAAACAAAATGAGAGCTTAGATTACCATGCATAAGCATAACTACTGGCGTGAAATCAACACAACAATATCAAATTACCGAACATATGGAATACAATATACATAGTATTGAAAACATAACTATCGATATAAACTGGTGATCTATTTTACAATCTATGACAATTGCTAATGAATGCTTAACTATTACAATGATTGATTTAAGCTTTACAAATGAAATTAACATATAATAGAAATACTTAAACAACATAGCATAACAAGATGATAACATAACAAAAGAGAGAAAGAGATAGAAGAAAAAATGCAATTGATAACAAAGTTCGCCATATTGGCTATGTCTCCGGGTCCCTCTCCAACAAAGTGACTGATCCTATTATGCACTCCAAGAACAAGATTACAATTGCAAAATAGATCCATTCCCTTCCAGCACTTCAGCAGCATAATGTTCCTCCGACATACATGAATGAATTCAAGTCTTCAATGTAATTGTCCTAGCGTCATCACCTACTTGATTTCCGAATTCCCCCCTAAGGCCTAATTCTTCCCTTTTTATACATGAATTTTTCCATTTATGAGGTGTAAAACCATAAGATTTGAAAATCAAATAATATCCACCCATTTACAAATAAATCTTGGAAAATCCCCTTAATAAAAACCCTCTTGTTGAAAAAGAGGGGCCCTTATAATTTGGGCTTACAAATCAAAATAAAGCTAACCCCTTAAATTTTATTTAAATCCTTATAATTAAGATTATAAGATTTAAAATCTTATTAAATCTTTTCTTGTTTAATCTTATCCCTTTAATTTATGAAATTTTGGGCTTTATTGTTTTTTAAGAGGTTAAGTTTGTTGCTTAAAAGGGGGTTAAATCATCTAATTTTGAGTTATTTGGCCCCTTATTCACTTTTCACCATTTGTTGTCTTTAATAAAACAAAATTTCGTTGCACCATATCCCACCTTTAATGCGTGGTCTAATGGAATGAAGGGAGATTCGCACCGAGGAGGTCGTGGGTTCAACTCACACCCCCTATTTTTGGCCTTATCTCCTTTTGAAGTAAATAAAACAATCTGGTGCCCATATGTAGTTAAACTTTCCATTCATGGTGCATTAGTAAAGCAGGTGGATAGGAGATGAGAGATGGGGGGTTCGAATCCCCCCACATAATTTTGAACAAAAAAACTTAACAACCTGTCAGAGGAGTGAGAGTAGGCTACCACGTGTCACATTTTGATTCGTGTCAAGGGGGACACGTGTCATGATTTGATTGGTTTGTATTGCCATGTGTCAGTTTGTGATTGGTTAGTGCCAACTGTGTATGCCATGCCACGTGTTGCTGTTGGATTGGCCCACATCATCATTAGCTGTTGACTATGCATCCATGTCATCATGTTGATGTTAGCATGGTCAACCCATTTTGACTAGAACTTTGACCGGTTGTATCTCACACATACAAACTCCATTTGATGTGAAATGAACATCGTCAGAATCATGGCGATGAGCTCTTCATGTTGGTGTCAATTTCATCAAATTTTGAGATGGTCAACTTCTTCACATTTCTAGATGGCCTCAAGTCCCTATTTGACCTGAACTTTGACTGGTCGTATCTTGGGCATACAAACTCCTTTTGAGCCTATTCAAGTTGCATTGGACTAAGAATTTTGAGCACTTCAATAATCTGGCGATGATTACTGGAACATATGGGACACTTCAATTTTTGACGTTGAGTATCCCTTGGATCAATTGGAAGTAATTAGTATTGAATATATCATATAGGAATAAGGAGGGGATCCAGCTAGACACAAGCAATTTCGTCTGTTTAAGCTAACACAATATGCAGGTGCGTAAGGAAAAAGTTAAAAGGGTTAAAAACTTGTAGAAATACCCACGACTGAGTAAGGTGATACATGCAAGGCGACAAGCTGTAGATTACGAACAGGATATCGAAGTCAAATGATGAGGGAGAGGTGCACAACTAGATTCGGTGAATAGGCTTAGAAATTTTCAAACAAATGCATTCAATAGGAGAAGCTAAATTTTGTCTCATGTAATTGCAATGGTTGCAAGATATTCACAAATTGGATTTATTAAAACAATTAGGAAAGTAGTTGATAGAGGTAAATAATTTATTTTCTCAAGAATACAACGACTACAGGATAAACATGAAATATAATTGCACCTAAATTATAAACAAAACAACTAAATCATTAATTAATCAACAATAGCAAAGAACGAAGACTCATTTGTAAAATTCATTTTCCCCAAATTGATTTGATGTGATGTCTTCCTTTGCCTTTCCATCAACGTTCCTCTCTTTAAAAAAAATCAATGATGGAATGGAATTATTTTACATAAATCTTCTTCCCAAAACTATGAATTAATTTTCTCCCAAGAATGCCCTTTTCCCCATCAAAATCTATAACATACTAGATTTTCTTGTAGACGAGACATAACCATCCCAAATCTCTTGAAAAGATAATTATTTACAAAAGGAAGGCTATTTTTATTTTCAAAAACCCCAAAAATCCAATAAAATATCCAGAATCCCCAAAAAACATTCAATTTCTTCTTTTTTTAAATTTTTTATAATTCTAATAATTGTTTGTAGTTGCATGTAGCTGCATGTTGACATCAACTATTATGCACTAAGTTTAGAATTGTAACGAAAGAAAACTACCTATTCATTATCACCTTATTTTCTTTCTATTTATTATTGTTTATTAATTACAACTTTCCATTATAATATTTTATTTAATATTTTATCACACTTTTAATTTATTATCAACTATAATTATGAATAAATCTATTTATATTTTATTACCAAAATAATTTTTACTTAATAATTTAATTTAATGAATCAATTAACCAAGAACAATGTTTAACAAACAAATTAAACTAAACAACCCAAAACAACATTTATCAAACATCATGAAAAGGGTGAATCATGGAGGGGCACTACATCCTCTCCCCTAAGATTCAACTTACTCTTGGAAGTTGCAAGGTTAGAATAAAACATATACACATTAGTTCAAAAATTTGTTAAATAATACCACGTTCACCTTTCCTATAATGCCCTCGTCATGAAACCCTAGAGGACAACACACTAACACCTAAAACAAAACAATTTTTTTTTTGAAGAGTAATAAACACACTATTGCAAATGAAACATTAACACAAATATAATCTAAGTCCTCTAAGGTCCGTGACTACTCTACTTAATTCCGATTAGTTAAATGAGCAAGAATTGAAAGTCATTACATTAATTAGATTCCATCTACAATAAGAAGGTACATTAACCATCACATTTACAAGATCAAATATGATACAACTATACATATATTCCATAGAGATCAATTGAATCAATTCATTTAATCTCATATACAATAACATTTGTTAAGCAGTCCATTACATAATAGAGTTCAACATCAATTTACATCATTACATTTATACATTTGAACAACAATATCTCCTCGTATACATGTGAGGAGTGTACATCAAAGTATGATACATGATACATCAGATTTATGGTTCAATACAAGTACAAGAGTAACAATCCACATGAACTGGTACAAATGTAGAAGTCTTCCATCCAAGAGAAGTCACCACAATCACGAACAAGGAGAGGGAACCCAATGGAGTACAATGCACTTTCCACCCAACCATGTGGAACCCAAAGGTCTACCCCCCATGCTAGGAGATAGCAAAAGGTCCCGCCATCATAATTATACAAAAGACAATAGACAACACAAGGCTAGTACAACATCAATGAATGATTAAAGTACAACATCAAATGACAGTAACATCACTTCCAAGGGCACACAAACATCCAAGGGAGACAAGAGACAAGGGAATACTAGCTTGCCGTAGAAGGATTTCCGTCACATAGTTTGTCATGGGTTACCTAGGCAAATCTTCCTAGGCCCCGACCCCATCCTGGGTTACCCTAGTAGCCTCTACTGATCTCCAGTGTAATACCCCTCCGTTTTGGCTGTCTTTGAAGTTCGAGTAAGTTTGTTTATTGGGAACTTAATAGTTTTTTTGTTTTTGTTTAAATCAATTGATTAAATTAAAATGGATTTACTAAGGTAATTCAAATAAAATTGGAAATTAAAATAATGATTACCTAAATTAATGTTATGAAATATAAATGTTATGATTTGTAATAAATGATTAAATTAAATTGTTTAGTTAAATGTAAACATTTTATAATCAGATTAAATTTCTTTGGTAAAAAGCTCTGTTTAAATTATATTATAATAATTGATAATTATTTATCATGTGAAGTTAATTGTTTAATTATGGTAGAATAATGTGATTTTAAATAAATCTAAAAGAGATAAGATTTGCGGATTGAAGTGTAAAGTAGGAAAAAGATGAAAAACACAAAAGCATGCGCATGCATGGTGGGAATGGAATTGGGAATGGAATCGGGAAACTCGTTTTATTTTGATAATATTGCCTGATTTTGTCTTCAAAAAGAAATCAAAATTTCTCTATCTTTGTTTTTATATTGATCAACTTTGGAAAAAAAGTTTTATGAATTAATCTGGTTTAAAAATGAAGGTTTTGGGGGAATGTCTGCAACATTATTCTGAAAATCATGGGTTTGGTATTGTTTGATAGAAACAACCTATACTCTATAAAAAAATATTCTGAACATAAGACAGTTTTTAGAAAATAGAAGATTAGAGATTGCCTTGCACACTGCTTCTGAAGTCCTGGATTGGGTCATTGGATACGAAAGAAATCCATACAATACATCTTCTTGACTTTCGGCATAGGACTCCAGGTCCGTTATTGAATATCTTCTGGTATGAATTTGACTTTTTAGGTTTTCAAGCTGGGGGTCGTTGTAAATTTATTGTGGAAGTTGTTCTCCTTACTTCAACATTGGTCCTTCTTGGGTTTCTTCATTGTTCATTGTTTGGTCGATCTGCAACCAATTTCCTTTGCATCTGATATTGATATTTTATTATATTGGTCATTATTTATGTGATTTCATTTCTTATACTTTGGTTATTGTATTGGTTGTATGTGATATTTTGGGACTGTGCAATATCTATAAATTGATGGTGTAAATCTTTATCCCATCTTTTGGTTCATTTCATTTTTCTTGGAATCTGATCTTGATGGTAGATGAGGGAAAACACATTAGTACCATGCGATTTGATGCAATTGACTCTAATGTTTTGAAAGGGAATCGGTAGATCAGATTTGTGTAGCATTTGATGCCTTAGATATTGTTTCCTTTTCTTTAAAGCTGAAGTTTCTCCTAAGCCACCAACATAGTCTCTTGCCCTTTCAGACTCTTTCACTACTGTAGGTCATCCATGGGATTTAATCATTGGTATCACATGGTAGACGTGCTTTGAATCCTTGGATCTTAAGAAATTTCCTTAATATACTTTCCGTCATTGACCTCTTTTGCATATTCATGTTATTTCATAATGGCTGCTTTATATTGCATAGAGTTCATTTTCTCTAGTCTGGTTACCTTCCTGACACAGCCTTCTCCCATCTCTTCACGCACTTTACATTTTTTTCGTAGACTCACCTTGTTGTGCTGAAGAAAATCTGCATCTCTTGGTTTGAATTGATGTCCTTCATAGGGAAATCTATTTAGTAAATGGATTTCAATATTGAGTGGGTTGCAAAAGTATCATTGCTGAACTGGGTCGCTTCTTTTCTTGCACGCCGAGCTTGCATAGGTTTTTTGCTTTTGTTTTGATTCCTGAGGGAATTTATCTTGTTGTATGTTAGCCTTTATTCAAGACTTGAGTAGTGCCCAACACATGTAGTAAGAGTTCGATGCTTAGTTACTTTTCAAAAAAAAACCTGTTGAGTATGTTGGCCACATCTCTCATCATCTGTGTTTTTGTTATGCCTGAATGGAGGGCTTAAATCTGTTCTTAGGTTGGCAATTGATATTGTTGCTACATTCCACTCTGGTGGTTGTGTCATGTGCTTCTTCAAAAATTTAATTTTAAATCTATTATTGAGGATTGGTTTTCTTCATAGAGATGCATATTTATAGTCTTTTTATATGTATATATGTCACTATTTATCCTATTTTTTTGTTGATTGCCATTAGTTTACTACAAAAATATATTTATATGTATGTTGGTTAAGTACCATTTGATTAGCAGTAGGGTATTTTGAATCAACAGATTTAACATCATTCAATATTTGCTATATATGGGAGAATTTTAGTGTTGGGTGATTCGACTCTTTCTTTACCAGCCATGTAAGGCGCTAGTGCATGCTTTAAGATATTGGACACTTCGTTTGTATAGTAAATCTTTATGGTTTTTTTTTTGAGATATATATACATATGTGTGTACGCGTGGGGATACCTGTTTTTTTTTTAAATGTTATGATATAAATAAATATATATGTGTTTTTAAAAAATATATATATACATATCTCTATATGTATGAATATTATTAAATCAACCATTGGCTTGTGTAAGAGGAGTTTCTAGACAATATAGATTATGTATCTATAGTTTCCCCTTAGTTATTTAAGGATTTTTTATAAAAAAAAAACATTTGATTGTTCCATTATGCTTTATAATTATTACATTAAATGTATATAGTAATCGTGGCTTAGAATGGAAAGTATGTTGATTGTGATAAAATATGCATCGAGATATTTATGTAATATGAATATATAATTTCTTAAATTATTTAATGATGTCTCGTAAGTGCGAACTTAAAATGTAAAATTGGTTATCTATATCGTGCTTGGAATTCGTTTCTTTGAATGGGAAATGGAATTAAAAGATTAATTCGTTGTGAGTAATGTGGGGGCCTATTATCCATAAGAGTTAGTTTAAATATTAATATGTTTTCAATAAGGGAGTGAAAATTAAATCTATTTGATTATTAATATAGAAGTAAATAAGCAAAATTTAAATAAATGAGTGAAGCATTATTAATATTTAAGTGAAGTAGCGGTATTTATATAGGTGGTAAAAGATTTGTTTACTCTCTATTGTTTTATTAGTGAATGGTAACTAGTTGTTTTATTTTATTTAATAGTTATCTAGTAAGTTAGTTTGTGTTAAAATATGTAACATGAAAAGTATGTCAATCTTTTAATGTAAATATGTTTAACATATTTGATTAGAAACACAAGGTATGCAATAAGCAAATATTATGTATATAGCAACTGAATCTTTCAGTCATGCATTAGATATATATCCAATTTAAGAATTTTCTAAATTTTTTATTAAAGGACAAGTCGACTTGCAAGTTATAATGAATTAGTTCTAGTCTTCATTTTTAGCTTTAATTATATCAAAACATGGGACTACCATGACTATAATTTTATATTAGATCTCAGTTGTGCATATAAAACCTAATAATACTAATGGAATTAATAGATGAATGGAAAACAGGAAGATCTTAATTTTGTTAGTGTACTAGTAGTGTCGTTGTTAAACTTTGTTGCAAACTCTATGGAAGATGCCATTGTTCCCTTGAAGTATCATGTATTCCTATCTTCATGTCAAGTTGTTTATTTATCATGTTAGTGGTCTAGTAAGTTGAGGTAAGACGATTTATTACCTACTATGATTATATTTCCTTTTTATGGGTTACAATATTAAGATGGTACTCTGTAAGCAATTAGTGAATGGATGTTAATTTTGTTTAATTGAGGTTGAGGTGATTGTTGTTTTTATTGATTTATTGAATTTAGAAATGAGTTAAGAATTGATTGTTTTTACTATTGCTTTCAAGGTTGATTTGATGTTTTCATTTCGATGTGTCTACCCTTTGGGTTGCTTGGTTTTGAAGGTGATTTTATCCATCGAGTTCATATTGGATTAACGAACAATTTTATTGGTTCTATCTTAAATGTGAAATGAGGATTAAGTTGGATGGTTATATTTCTTTGTTGAGTGCAATCTTTTCTCCTTCAAATCATTTTCAATTTGATGTACTTCGATATTTAGCCTTGTGGGAACCCCTAGTGTTGAGACTTTCCCTATTGGGAGTCAAGAGTAGGTTTTTTAGTGGGCTTTCAGAGGTAGTGGGAAAGTTGTATTATCAAAGTTTCATGATCTGACCTTTGTTTTGATTCATGTGGGTGTTACCTTGTGTTGTTATTGTGCCTTCATTATGATTCTTTGGGTGAGATGGTTCATGCCTCGCACATGCTCTTGTTTTGTGATTTTTAATGTTTGGTACACCCCTTGTTGTTGTGAGCTTTAGTTTAGAGCTATTGGGAGGGTGGCTCTTCATGGGGGCCAGTGCACAAAGGGGCAGCCTAGATAACCCATGGAATAGTTGGTTAAATAAGTGAAAACCTAACAAATGAACTAGTGGGTTTGGGTAGGAACACATTAACTAGAGATAAGTAAGATACCTCGTCCACCCCGTTAGTGCTTTCAAAGAGTAAGGGTGGGCTGAGAAGGTCATGGTCAGCAAGATCACTACCTTCTCCTCATGAGGGGCTAGCGGTCCCGCATGTGTCACCCTATGGGGCCAACACCTAGTGAGAGGCAGTCTGGATAACCATAGATGGGGGCTTGTGCTTGTTGAGAGGTAGCCAGGATAACCCATGATAGGGTCGTGCGATGACACTCTCCCATAGTATCCCTTGCCATTATCTTTGTTTTCCTCTAGAAGTTGTCATCTTGTATGTAATCAATGATGTTGTTTGTCATGTTTTGGTTGCTTTTCTATGGTTGGGTCTCGTGGTCATTCTACTTGACTATCTTGGATCACGGATCTTTCTTGTCAGCTCCTAGCATGGGGGGTGGGCCTTCAAGTCTACATGGTTAGGTGGAACGTGCTATGCACCTCGTTCGGTTCCCTGTTAGCGTTTGTGCAACGTAGTGCTGTTTAAATGCAGAGTATTCCAAAGTTCACCATATATTTAGTTGTATATTATTTCATTCTATTATACTCATGTATTTGATGTACTACTTCCACGTTGTGTTGGGAACATTGATGTATACTTATGACATTGAACGATGTAATGTAATGAAGTGGATGTAAAGTATTATTTTACCTTTGTAAACCTTATGTGGTCAATGGTTCGTGATAGCAGTTATTTGATGTGTTGTATCTATGGAAATATGCTCCATTATATTCACATGATGATAATATGATTATGGTCATTGGGATTTAGTTAATCTTGTTTATGCTGAGTTTTATATGTGAATGTCTCTTATCGATGGATTATAATTGATTTATGATTATTATAAACGTATACTATATCATGGTTATAATTTAAACTTGGTTTTTGTTCGCTATCGTTAAGGTTTGGGTTTAGGTTTTGTAATGTTGTCACGTGTACCCTAGAGGATGTAGGTTGTTAGTGTAGTTGTTTTATTGCTTCTCTTGTATTATAACTTTATATACATCTTTCGTGTTTAAAATTTTTTTTGGCTGTTATTGTTGTCTTAGTTGTCCTTTGGGGTTCGCGTGAAAGGGCATTACATCCATCCCCTCATGCAAACCTATATGGAATCAACATACCTCTCATGAGGACGAGGTAGTTGATCTTTCCATTCTATTCCTTCTTGACTCATCTCAAGCCTATACAAACACTTGAGCCATGAGTGAGGAATTTACTTATCTTGATTAGTGTGATTACTGCCCAACCCCTTAGTTGATTTTAGGTTATCACTTAATTACAAAACTCCCACATTGGTTACCTAGGTGCCACTTTGTGCACCAGCCCCCATTGAGAGCCACTCCCTTACTGACAACAAGGAGACCCCAATAAAATCAAAGAGCAAAGCTACTTGCACCATCACAAAACTCATTAAAAAAATAACAAGGGGAGGCATGACCCTTCCCACACTTGAGTTCCAACCACATAGGCGAATACATTGTGCAAGGATAAAAACCATCAATACACTCATTTAATACACAACAATCATCTCAAGGATTATCAAGGAATTCCATCAAGAAAATAGTTTCCCCTAGCCTCTGGAAGACTCCTACTAATCACTTACATAATGGCTTACACATTTGAACAACATCCACATTCATTACTATAACAGTAATCATTCACTTGTTTTAGTTAACAACTCAATATCATAAGAGAACATGGAGTTGGTATGTGCAGGATCATCATGGAAAAAAAAGGCCCTTAAGTGGCAAAAATTAGAAAAATCAGAGTTAGGCAACTTGACGTAAAAATTTGAATAAGTTATCTATATTATTTCAAAAATATGTAAGAATAGAATCTATAAAAAATTGAATGTAGTTTCTAAACTACTAGGTTTATTTAAAAAAGAAAAAATCTATTTGGTGAAAATTTGAAATTTCAATGTAGTAGTACTTAAATTTCAGGGAAAAATAAGAAGTAGGTGTTTGTCGACCACCTAACCACAATAAAATGATAATATTTTTTTATAAGATTTTAGAGGAACTCATGTTCGGATGTGATGCATAATTTTTTTGTAATTTTTTTCCAAGTAAATAATTAATTATGAATTTTTTATTATAACTTTTTAAAAATATAAAAACTTGTATGTCTAACCACCTTAACTTGGTCAAAACTTCATGAAATTCAATTTTTCTTTTTTTAATCCTATAGTATACAAAGCATAGAATGTGACGCATGTTTCGGATTAAAAAATATGATACTGTTTGAAAGATATAGATGTTTTTCAATCAACCTATCAATCATGACTTTAGTCGTAATTCAAATAGAAAATGAATAATAATAATTTATTAAATTCAAAGTATAAAATAATTTATATTGGTGGAAAGTTGAGAATCTCCTTTAAAAACCCTTTTCATTTCATCAATTTTGGGTAAAAAAAAGTCGTCAGCCACATACCCATCATATCGCCACTTTATGGCCCATCATGATCCTGCACATACCCATGACCTAAAATGGATTTCCAAGATACACACTTCATGTTTACCAATTAGTCATCTAAATCCAAGAAAATTTCTTTCTACAAACACTATCTTTCATTTATTTAATTGGTCGAACATTTAAAACAAAAGAAAAATATTTATAACTAACCAAACTCCCAAATTACATTAATTTACAATGCCAGAATACAACATGCAAATAAGAGATAAATTTGAATGTTAGAGCTTGAGTGGAAGCATGCATGTGGTGCACAAACTAGGGATCATGCTATATGTTAACAATAGAAGATAACACAATATGCAATCTAAGTTTCGTTATCTATGAAAGGAGTCGGAGGCCGATACCAGAGGAATGGTGAAATTACTCACATTGCATGGTGCCCATTAAAAGTATAAGGTATTTTAGGAAATGAACAACAATAAAACTAAAGTAGCAGCTATATATTAATCATAATTGAGGAAATCAACTCTCTCAGGGCACTGATATAGGGAAACTATTATTGAAATACTTACAACCCTTATTCCCATTGATTCTGAGAGATAATATACCTAGGACAAGGTTGTGACTAAGAATGTATGTCTGGCAGAAGGATGATTGGAACAGGGGTGACGCCTTTTCTATAAGATTCAAAATGATTCAAGGTGAAATAAAGTTCAACAATTTGGGAAAAGTTTGCCTATCTCCTACGCAATTACTCACATATGCTCAACTCTTCAAGGCTATACAAAATTTCATAGAATGATGGAATACTGTTTGGGGAAACGAATTGAAAGATCAACCAAATATGACTCCATTAGAAAGAAAGGTTCTACCAAGATTCAATTAAAATCCATTGATTGCATTATTTGAAAATAGAAGAGAGCGCTAGAAATTAAAGAGCTTGGAGCATGGTAACGAGAATCTAAGGAATGGCCAATATAACTATGCAAAGATTGGAGACAATATGAGGTGAAAAGTTTTCGACTACAAAGAATGCAATTTCTGACTATTAATTCAAAACTTCAATCTTCTTTAATTCTATTGGTTTCTCAAAACACCAAGCAATTAAATCAAAGGTACGATGGTGACATACCAAAAGTACAAACACAAATAAATTCTCAGCAAGAGCCTCAGCTATAATTCTTTGAAGATGGAATTCCTAAAATTCTCTTTTAATTCGAGACTAAATAAACAAAGAATCAATGGTTTCAAACAACCCAAGATTAACATTTGTTTTCTAAATAGAATATAAACTAGAAAGAAAATGGTAGAACCTAGATTTTTCTTGCTTACCAGAGGAAGTTTTGTTGTAGAGCTCACCACTTCCAACTTTCAGCTTCAACCCACTTCCAAAATCTCCACCAACACTGAAATCCCCAACTCCAAAAGCCTCCAAGATTAAGAATCAACTTTCAAGAACCAGAAACAAACTCCAAGAAGAGGGAAAATATTCACAACTGAGTTTTCAAGATTTTTTCTTAGAAAATAATCAAAAGCCCCTCTATCAGTTAACTCCACTACTTTATTTATTACCCCATCCGTAACTGCATTCAACTTCATAAAATTAATTAATTAATTTTTCTTTTATTTTTCCCCACTATGCACAATTTATTCAACTTTGTTATTATTTTATAATTTTTAAATCATATCTTATGATTTACACATAATAAATCGAATAATTAATATTAATTTATTAATATATTTATTCTTTAAATTCCCTTATACAACCATAAATCTTAATTTATTAAAATCAAATAAATAAGTTTTAATAATGTTCTATTAAAGCTTTACTTTAATTATGTAAAAGCTTTCATTTAATTAATCCAAAGCCTTTTAAATATGATAATCTATATTTTAACAAAATAATCAAGCAAAGGTATAGTCAAGTACATTACTCAATGAACATACTATCAAGCAATACCTAATCATACTGCGAAATGGAAGATAAAATGACAACAACATTGGAAACACAATTTGAACTGGCCTTATAGAAGGGTGTGACACATGAATACTCATCCTCGACAAGTATGATGGCTCAACGTGGGGGAATTGTTGCTATCTCCAAGACAAAAAACTCCATTGGGATTAAGGCACGCTCAAACCTACCAATTCAGGTGGAGTCGATGCCTAGTACCTGCAACAAACCACATGATCGAACATTTATATAGACAAGCAAGCAAACACACCATGAAGGGAAAATCACAGTGTCGCAGGGCACTCGCAAGCAAGTGATGCGACCTTGTTCCCCTTCACCAATACATCGACACACAGTAAGAAGATGTAAAATCATGATAAAACATGCATCTAACAATCACATAATACTCATATCCATGATAACTCATATAAACATTTAAATTAATCTACTAAGCATGATATAATCATAAAACATCAGATGTAACAGTGTCATCAAATATCATCATAACTAAGCATCAAAGTGTCACAGTATCCAAGTGTCATCAAATAGTATCATAAGGTCCAAATACAATCCAAGTAACTGTCCAAAACCAAAGAAAGCTGAGGGGCACTACATCCTCCCCCCATAGGACCAAGCTTACTCCTGGAAACTTGCAAACATATATGGGTACAACTCTCTTATCCTGGAAGCATCCTCCTAGGTAGTAAAAGACTCGCCATTCGGATCCCACTGGACCTTAACCTACTCAATGTCTTGTCCCCTGAGTGTGAGTCTCTTGTGCTGTATGATGCCCACAGGCTCCAAAGCTAGCTACATTTCCTCTATATGCAATACATTCCAATCAAGTACATGATATATGTTTGGATAATAACTTCTGAGAACTAAAACGTGAAACACATCATGAATGTGCGAGAGACTAGGCGGTAAAGCAAGATGGTATGCTACAAGAAAAATCCTCTCCAAGATCTCAAAAGTCCCAACAAAGCGTGGTGCGAGCTTAGAGCCTTTTCCATAACAGATCAAACTCTTTCGCGGATGCACTTGCAAGAATACCCAGTCTCCAACTGAAAACTGACAGTCCACCCTGTGAGCATCAACATATTTCTTTTGTCTGTCCTGGGTTGCTACCAAATGCTCCCTAATGCAAAACACTTGCTGCTCCATCTCCTAAAGCATCTCCAGACCCAAAAGAACCCTATCCTCCAAACAATCCCAACTCAACAGGGTTTGACACGGATGGCCATATAACGCCTAAAAAGGAGGCATGCCAATAGAACTATGATAACTATTATTGTATACAAACTCCACCAAATACAGGTAGTCCTCCCAACATGACTGTTGATCCAGGATGTACATCCAAAGCATATCCTAGAGGATTTGATTGACCCTCTTGGTCTACCCATTAGTTTCTGGATGATAAGTTGAACTAAAGTTCAGCTGAGTCCCCAATTCATGCTGCAAGGACGTGTAAACAACTGAAGTAAACACTGGATCTCTGTCTAAAATAATTCGGCGAGGAATACCATGTAACCTAACAATGTCCTCCATGAAAACTTTGGCCATTGATGAAGCGTTGTATGAGGATTGGATAGGAGAAAAGTGTGCTACCTTTGTCAACTTGTCCACAGTGACCATAATGGCATCATGCCAATGGGAAGAAATGGGAAAACCAATAAAAAAATCTAATGAGATAATGTCCCATTTCCATTTCGGGACTAGATGAGGCTACAAAAGTCTTGTAGGATGCTGGTGTTCTTCCTTCACTCTCTAACACTCTAGACATCTCGACACAAAATCAACAATATCTCTCCTCATTCTAACCCAAAAGTATAGTTGTCTAAGATCTATGTGCATATTTTTGACACCCATATGAGCTGAATAGAGTGCCCGATGAGCCTTGGTCATGATCAAAGTACAAAGATCTCCTGAGGAAGGAACATAAATACAACCCAAATGCCGCAACAAACCATCTGACTTGAGGGAATATCCTGCATATTTTCCCTCTAAAACTCTTCCTAACTCCACCTGATACCTCACCTCTTGATACCAACTATTTGAAGGAAGTTATGAAAGTATCTGGCTCCTCAAGTCCACACCAAGAGTCGTTGTCGATAGCTTGTGTCTCCGCCTACTAAGTGCATCCACAACCACATTCTCCTTTCCCTAAATGAATTTCACCTCAAAATCATATTCACATAAGAACTCCATCCATCGTCTCTACGTCACATTCAAATTAAGATGCGTGAAAATACACTGTAAACTACGATGATCATTGTGCCTCCATCTCATCAAAGAATAAACCACTACAGCTAACTCTAGATGATGTGTAGGATATTTTAGCTCCTGATCCTTGAGTTTGCGAGACTCATAGGCACATGCAACCATCCTGCATTAACACAACTCCTAAGCCCTCCAAAGAAGCATCTGTACAAACCAAAAAATCCCCAGTAGGATCAGGAATAGCCAAGATAGGTGCACTAGTCAATCTCTCCTTAAGAGTCTGAAAAGCTGCCTCACACTACTCTAACCAAATAAATTTCTTCCCTTTCCTCTGAAGAGAAGTGATGAGGTGGGCTATCCTCAAAAACCCCTATACAAACCATTGGTAGTAACCTGCTAACCCCATGAAATTGCAAACCTCTGCAACATTAGTGGGTGCAGGCCAATCAATGATAGCTTGGATCTTTGAAGGATCCACAGTAATTCCTTCATCGGAGATAACATGACCCAAATATTTCACCTCCATCTGGAAGAACTCACATTTTTCCAAATTTGCATACAACTGGTTCTCCCTCAAACACAATAACACCTTCCTATGATGCTCCTCATGATCGTCCATGGTCCTCGAATAGATCAGAATGTCATCTCAAAACACCAGGACAAACCTGTCGAGGTAGGTGCAAAACACACCATTCATCAAACTCATGAACACTGATGGCACATTCGTTAACCCGGACGACACAACTATGAACTTGTAGTGTTTGTAACAAGTACGAAATGTAGTCTTATGGATATCTGCCTTGAATATGTGTAACTGATGATATCTTTTCTTAAGATCAATCTTTGAAAATACCCTAACACCCTTGATCTGATCAAATAGATAATCGATCCTCAACAATGGATACCTATTCCTTATTGTCACCTTGTTCAGTTGCCAATAGTCAATGCACAATCGAAGGGACCTGTCCTTCTTCACAAAAATCACTAGTGCTCCCCAAGGAGAAACACTAGGATGAATAAATCCCTTCACTAACAACTCCTTAAGCTGTAACCAGAGCTCCTCAACCTCCTGAATGGTCATCTAGTATGGAGCTCATGAAATGGGATCAGCTCCAAGTACAAGATCTATCTTAAAGTTGATGTCATGCTTAGGTGGCATCCCTGGAATCTCGTTAGGAAAGACCTTTGCATATTGTCTAAGGATAGGATGACTATCAAGAGACACCTCCTCCTGGCTCTCTCCTAACTCCAAATCATTAACAGTCATTGAAAACAACTGACAAACCTTCCACATTCACCTCCTCAACTGCATAGCTGAGATCATCCTTAAGGAAATAGACCTCTAAACCCCAACTGCCTCAACCTCACTGCTAGAATCATCTATATACTACATTGAATTTCAACGACAATCTGTGACTACTCTATGAGCCTCTAACCAATCCATGCCCAATACAATATCATATGACCCAAGGGGAATAATATGAAGTTCTATTATGGTGTCAAGAGACCCAATCCTCAAATTACAACCATATACTAGAGACTCAACTACTACCTTAGCACTGAAGGCCAACTCAACCTGCCACCTATCGTCCTGCTTTGCTACCACCAGTCCACATCACACTACTACAAAAGGAGAAATAAAGGAATATGAAGCACTAGAATCAAAGAGAATAGAGACTCTACTACCTTGTAAGACACCTGGTGTCTCAACCATTGTACCCTAGTGCTTGTCCTGGCGGTTTTCAACCACAAATATTTTTTTGTGTGATCTGCTTGCATCCCCTACTGTTGAATCTAAAGCCATTGGTCTCTGAGTAAATCCAGATGTGCCCTTATAAGGACATTTTCTAGCAATGTGACCCTACTAACCACAAGAGAAGCACCCTGTACCTCTCCTAAAACCTCTACTACTTGGAGGTGCACTAGACTGCTGAACACTGCCCCTGTTAACTGTAGACTGTGAATTCTGGGCCAGCTAATCAGAGTGATAATGCTTGTTCAACCACCAATTCTTATCTCTCCTAGACTAAAACCTATCACCCTGTTGAGACCAAGAGTTCTTATGTTTTGAATGAGAGGGCTGCTGTTGCTACTGACCACCCTTAGTGGGTGCCTACTAACTCCTAGATGGACCTGTTGATTGAATCTAACCACCCCGAGAACTGAAACTTTCCAGAGGTGCATTGCCAATCTAAATCCTCATCTATCCACATAAAGCCATAGCCAAATTCTCCTCAACTATCTGAGCCTTCTCCATAGTGGTGCAACCACGGTAGGAGGGTCCTCAAAGAGAATAGTTCAGACCATGCAGCAAGAGTTACACAATAGAAGTAACACGGAATATGGAGGAAAATGTAGATTCAAACATTCTTATTAATATAAATTTCAAATACAAAGAACTGACAACATCCGGGCTTACAGATTGGGCTCACAGGCCTGATACAACATGCTCAAAATACCATCTTCCTATATGCTCCTTAATACGAGTGAAAATATTACATATCAAGCATATATTACTCTATGTAATCCACTTCTTGCTATCCTAATGATCTATTACAAGCTTTATATCATGTCCATAGATCTAGAATCTTCCGTGTCAGCCAGAGATCATTACAATCTCCAATGAAAGAAAATGTAATGTGTGCATGGAATAGGTCAGCCTTAAATTTGAATTACTCGGTGAATGCATAGGATGAAGTGTGGACCTATAATTAAGGTCGGGGACACTCCACGGAATAATTTGAATCACACTGTCAAGATTCGCAAGTTACATGAAAGATCCACGAGTGATCAAACTAACTATTAGGCTTGAAAATTATTTCGGTGCCAATTCAAGAAACAACCACTAAATATGGAAGCGATAAATTTCTGGAAAAAGATCCAATTTTGGTCAAAACTTGGAATAAGGAAAATGAGCATGTCCATAATGCAAACATAGATCCATAGGGTCTGGTGAGAAAATATGATGATATGCTGAATCTGCCAATATGAACTGAACAAGAACTGAAACAAGACAAACTGAAATGAAAATATTTTTGGTTGATGCAAGATTTCCAAGAAACAAGGATGCTCCTACATTAGATATCCAGAGTTGATTGAAAAGTGAGTCCCTCACTTTGCTAGGGCTAAAGGAAAACCAATATGGTCTACCTCAGCTTGAGAAATCCAAGAATAATCCTCCACTAGTATGCATTTCCATTTCACAAGGTATTCTTTGTACTATCTTCCACACGTTTTCCTCCCATCTCTGGTATCCAAAATTTCTTCGATCTCATCTGATTGTTGTTTAGGAAATTGTTTCTCCATTTCTGCTTTAATGTCTTTCTTGAATTCTACTTCATGGTACTGATGTAGATTTGCAATATTCAATATAGGTCATATACTCATGCCATTCGGTAACTCTACTTCATATGCATTTCCTGAATCAAATTTCTTCAAAATCTTACAAGGTCCAAACTTCCTCATCTTCAGTTTATTATATGTGCCAACTGGAAATATTTCCTTCCTCAAATACACCATTACTTCATCTCAACTTCGAACTCCTTATGTCTTCTATTTTCATCTACTCGCTCCTTATACTTCTGGTTCATATCTTCCAATTACTGCTTTACTTGAGTATGCACCTTCTTCATATGTTCTAAAAATTCCTCTACTTTTGCACTCCTTTTGTCTTCTTTACTGATGTCTTGCAACTTTGATATACCTCTAGGGTGGACTCTAGTAATAATTTCAAAAGGTGTTTTTCTGGCACTCCTGTTCATTGAATTATTGTATGCAAACTCTGCTTGTGCAAGAACTAAATCCCAACTTCCAGTTTTCTCTCCAACCAAACATCTCAAAAAATTCCCCAAACTCTTGTTTACTACCTCTATCTATCCATCAGTTTGTGGGTGAAAAGTAGAACTGAACTTTAAATCTGTCTTGAACTTCTTCCAAAGTGTCCAAAAGTAACCAACAAACTTTGTATCTCTGTCTGAAACAATAATCCTAGGTAATCCATGTAATCTCACCACCTCCTTGAAAAACAAGTTTTCTACGTGTACTGCATCTATTGTCTTCTTACAAGGTATGAAATGTGCCATTTTAGAAAATCTATCCACCAGTGCCACCAATATAGAATCATTACCTCTCTGTGTCTCTAGAAAGCCAAGTATGAAATCCATGCTGATATCCTCCCAAGGTCTCTCTGGAACTGTCAAAGGATTATACAATCCAACATTCTAACTACTCCCTTTTGCAACTTGAAAAACTCTACAACTCTACACAAATTTCCTAATATCCTTATGAATCTATGACTAAAAGTAATTCTCACTTACCAATGCTACTGTCTTGTCAACTCCAAAGTGTCCTGCCAATCCTCCACTATGTTTTTCTTTCACCAAGCTATCCATCATTGAACTCCAGGGTATACACAACTGATTCCCTCTAAACAACATATCCTCCTAAATGAAATAATCCAACCACTGACTTCTATCCCCCAAGACTGGTTCTTTACAAGTTCTCCAAGGTTCTACAAAATTCAGGTCTCCCTCACACAAGTCCTTCAATTCATCAAAGCCTAATACCTCCATTCTCATCCCTATCAGTAAATTCCTTCTCCTATTCAAAGCATCAAAAAATCTATTTGACCTTCCACTCCTATGTTTCAAAACAAAAGTATAACTCTGTAAGAATTCCACCCATCTCATGTGTCTCTGATTCAACTTACCTTGACTATTGAAATACTGGAGTGCCTGATGATCCGTATACAACAAAAAATCCTTAGGCAACAAGTAATGTCTCCACTTCTTCAAGGCTTGAACTATAGTATAAAAATCCTAATCATACATTGAATATATTTTCCTAGCATCATTCAATTTCTCACTGAAATAAGCTACTGGTCTTCCTTCTTGACTTAATACTGCTCCAATTGCATTTCTGCTTGCATCACAGTCTACCTGAAATACCTTATCAAGGTTCGGTAAAGTCAACATAGGCTATTCAGTCACGTTATATTTCAACAACTCAAAACTCCAGTTTGCTCTAGATGTCCACCTAAAATATTTCTTATCCCCTCTCATTGTTTTTGTGATAGGACTGCAAATAGAACTGAAATTCCTAATGAACTTTCGGTAGAAACTATCCAATCCATGAAATGATCTTACCTCTCCAATACTTTCAGGTGTAGGCCATTCAACAATTGCTCTTACTTTCTCAGGATCCATCTTCAATCCATCTGCAGATATCACAAACCCCAGATATACCAATTCTTCCTTCATGAAACTACACTTAATTTTTATCAACAACTTCTCTTCTCTCAACCTCTAAAAAACTTGTTTTATATGCAACAAATGTTCTTCTCTAATCTTACTAAAAATCAGGATGTTATCCAAATAAACAATCACAAACTTACCCAAGAATTTATTCAATACCTCATTCATCATCCTCATGAAAGTACTCGGTGCAGTTGTTAGTCCAAAAGGCATCACCAACCACTCATACAATCCTTGATTTAATTTGAATGATGTCTTCCACTCATCCCCTTCTTTGATTCTGATATGATGATATCCACTCTTCAAATCTATCTTTGTAAAGTATTTAGCTCCACTCAAACAATCCATAATGTCATCCATCTGGGGAAAAGGAAATCTATACTTCACCGTGATCTTGTTTATGGCTCTAGAGTCTGTACACATCCTCCATTCTCCCTTCTTAGGTGCTAGCACAACAGGTACTACACAAAGACTTAAGCTTTCTTTGATCAAACCCTTCCTCAACAATTCTTTTACTTCTCTATTGAACTCTTCATTTTCTATAGGTGTCATCTAGTGTGTTGCTTTATTAGGAAAACTAGCTCTAGGAATTAGATCCATGCAATGACTAATACTCCTCACAGGTGGTAATCTATTAGGTACATTATCTGAAATGATCTCCTTATATTTTTCCAACAACTCCCTTATCTCCTCTGGTTGTTCTTCTACATGCTTCGAGTCTTCAGCCTTCTTAGGAACCATGGCATAACACATGTTCTCATGTTTCGGTCCATCCATAATTATCTTTCAATCAACCAAACAAATTCTAGCATTCATACAAACCTCAGCTTTAGGAATATCCTCTAATGGTAACAAAGTCTTCTTCACCCAATTAGCAACAATGGTGTATGTGGTCTTCTTTCCATCATGAATAGCCTATCTATCATATTGCCAAGGTCTTCCCAACAAAACATGGCATACATTCATAGGCATGATATCACACAAAACTTCATCATGATAATTTCCTATCTTCAATTTCACCAAACATTGTTCACTTACCAACACCTTATGCTCATCTTGTATCCATGGTATCTGATAGGGCTTCAGGTGCTTCAATATTGCTTCAATTTGGTCACCATTTCTTTAGAAACTAGGTTCTCAGAGCTTCCATTTTCAACAATCACTTTGCAACATTTACCGGCTACCTTGCATTTGATCCGAAACAAATTATTTCTTTGAAACGGTTCCTACTCCATCTCACTTTGACATAATACTCTTCGGTTCACCAACACTTCTCCCTCTTCCAGTTTATTAGATGATCTAGCTTGATCTTCCTCAACAAGAGCTGATATTTTCTTATTTTCTGTCTTTCTACTTGTCTCTCCCTAATTACATTCAAATACTCTATGTCCTTCTCCACCAAACTTAAAACAAGTTCCTCTAAATACTCTTTTCTCCTGTCCTTTATCATCTTTTCTATAACCTTCATTCTGGTAACCACCATAACCTCCTCTCTAGTAAGAGTTTCCATCATCTCTACGGTGTGAATTATCAATCTTACTGACCTCCTTATCTTTATTTTGATTTGCAAAAGTTCCTCTTCCTGATCCAGTAAAAATTCTTCCTCTCTATCTCTACTCATGTCTTTTATTTAGCTTCTCTTCTTCCTTTAGGGCACATTGATATGCCTCCTCCACACTCAACAACTTGATCAAACTAACCCCATCCTATATAGATGACTTCAAGCTATTCACATATCTAGCTACTTGTTCGACCTCATCCTATGAATGTCCGGATATGATATTCAACTTGTAGAACTCCTCAGTGTACTCTGTCACACTTAACTCCTTATGCTTCAAATTCTATAACTTTCAGAACAAACTGATATGATAATCTTCAGGCATAAAATTTGTCTTTAACTTATTCACCATCTGATCCCATGATTTAATCTTCTCCTTTCCTCTTCTGGGTATGTGCAGGATCATCATGCAAAAAACAAACCCTTAAGTGGCAAAAAATTCAGAAAAATCAGTGTTAGACAACTTGACGTAAATATTTGAATAAGTTATCTATATTATTTCAAAAATATGTAACAATAGAATTTGTAGAAAATTGAACGTAGTTTCTAAAATACTAGGTTTATTTAAAAATAAATAAAATCTATTTGGTGAAAATTTGAAATTTCAATGCAGTAGTACTTAAATTTCAGGGAAAAAATAAGAAGTAGGTGTCTGTCTAACCACCCTAACCATAATAAAATGATAATATTTTTTTGTAAGATTTTATATATAAGTAGATGACTCATGTCCGGATGTGATGCATATTTTTTTGTAATTTTTCCAAGTAAATAATTAATTATGAATTTTTATTACAAATTTTAGAAAATATAAAAACTCATATGTCTGACCACCTTAACTTGGTCAAAACTTCATGAAATTTATTTTTTATTTTTTTAATCCTATAGTATGTGAAGCATAGAATGTGACGCATGTTTTGGATTCAAAAAATATGATACCGTTTGAAAGTGATAGACATTTTTCAATCAGCCTATCGATCATGACTTTAGTCCTAATTCTAATAGAAAATGAATAATAATTATTTATTAAATTCAAATTAAATCATAATTTATATTTTTGGAAATCTGAGAATCTCCTCTAAAAACCCTTTTTGTTTCATTAATTTTGGGTGAAAAAAAAGTCGTTAGCCACATACCCTACAAATATTGCCACTTTTTGGTGCACCATGATCCTGCACATACCCTTCTTTTCCTATCTATATGAAAATGTTCCCACTAAAGGGATGCATTTCCTTTCAAATTTGTACAAGCAAATTTCACCTTCTTATCTTCGACGGTGCCTTCAAATTCAAAATACTTTTCCATCTCCGTTATCCAATCAAGAAATTCATCTGAATCCAACTTACCATTATAATCCAGTGGGTTGGAATGTGGTCTGGTATTCACTCTAGTTAGGGATTTTATGAACCTCTCTTCTCCTTGATCAAGGCCAGGTTGATCTTCTCTTTCCCTTTCTTCATGTACTTCTATCTCTTCATCACTCACATCAGCAACTAGTCGACCTCTCCTCTGGGCCGTTTCGACTACATCTAATCTAGCAACAATTCCTCTTAACATCTCCATTATAGTTGGGTCTACATTTCCACACACTCAATTTCCCCTAACATTTCTTCTTCCCACCATATTTACACAAGTCCTTTGCAGCTGCAGGTCAAATCCTTAGTCCGCCACCCCAAAACAAATCTTCAACAAGACTCTGCAAACTCTGACAATCTCTCACGAAACAAATCTTGCTCTGATACCAATCTGGTGCAGCCACGGTAGGAGGGTCCTCAAAGAGAGCACTTTGGACCATGCGGCAAGAGTTACAAAATAGAAGAAACATGGAATATGGAGGAAAATGTAGATTCAAACATTCTTATTAAAAGAAATTTCAAATACAAACAACTGACAACATCCAGGCTTACAGATTTGGGCTGATAGGCCTGATACAACATGCTCAAAATACTATCTTCCTATATGCTCCTCAATGCGAGTTAAAATACTACATGTCAAACCTATATTACTCTATGTAATCCACTTCTTGCTATCATAATGATCTATTGCAAGCTTTATAAAATGTCCACAGATCTAGAATCTTCCATGTCGGCCAAAGATCATTACAATCTCCAATGAAAGAAAATGCAATGTGTGCATGGAATAGGTTGGCCTCAAATTTGAATTACTCCTCGGTGAATGCATAGGATGAAGTGTGGACCTATAATTAAGGTCAGGGACACTCCACGTAACAATTCAAATCACCATCAAGATTCACAAGTTATGAGAAAGATCCACAAGCGATCAAACTAGCCATTAGGCTTGAAAATTATTCCGGTGCCAATTCAAGAAACTACCACTAAATCCAGAAGCGATAACTTTCCAGAAAAAGATCCAATCATGCTCAAATCTTGGAATAAGGAAAATGAACATGTCTATGATGCAAACATAGATCCACAGGGTTTGGTGAGCAAATATGATGATACGCTGAATCTGCCAATATGAACTAAACAAGAACTGAAACAAGACAAACTAAAATGAAAATATTTTTGGTTGATGCAAGATTTCCAAGAACCAAGGATGCTCCTGCATCACATAGTTACCTCCATAGTCTTCGGCTCAAACACTCGAACACCCCCACTGATTCGAGTAGTCAAGACCCTAATAAAGTGTTGTACTAACATAACCTCATCATCTCTAATGCTAGCATATTTCTTATGCTAATAGAATCTCTACTCATACTGCTCAATTGACATCGCCATCTATCTCAGCTCATGGAACTCATCCACCCGATGCTATCGCCAATTATCAGACAAGAACCAAGCTTTGAATCTCTCTAAGAACATCTCCCATGAGACTAAATCTATATTCAAATGAAGCTTCTGATCCTCCAAATGCCACCACATGGAAGCAAAACCTCAGAGATGCATAAGAGCACACCTATCCTTGGTGTTGCTACCATATGGATGCATAGAAAAACACCTATTCAAATTAATTAACCAGGTCTCTGCCTCCAAACCACTACTAGTCCCATAAAATATTGGAGGACATGCTCGCAAAAGGTCCCTCATATGACCAGCTAATATAGCATCATGCTCAGCTGCAATCTCTCTCCTCCTAGGAGACCTTTCCCTCTCTCTAATCACAAACTATTCACCCTTCTATCTTAGACCAAGATGGGAAAAAACCTCCTCAAGTAAGTGACACAACTATGCACCCTCCAATCCTGGCTGATCCAGATTTTGTCCTCCACCTCCATGATTGTTTTGGGAACCCTGTTGTTCCTCACGATCTGACTCGTGGGAACTTTGGGGAGGGGAGTCCTGGTGATTGGACCCACAACCATCACCATGACCTCTACCATGCCCTTGACTTCGACCCCAACGTCTAGGAATTATCCTATACAGACACCACGAAGAACAAGTTCAAGGTGTTAGACGAGGTCCACAAGGGAAAACATAAACTTCAAAATCTATACAACTAATACAACTTAATGGGATCTTGTATATACCTAGAGTACCCAGAGTTTGAATTTGGGCTCTGATACCACGTGTAATTCCCCCACCACAAAACCCTAGAGGACAACACACTAACACCTAAAATGGAACAATTTTTTTTGAAGAGCAATAAACACACTATTGTAAATGAAACATTAACATAAATCTAATCTAAGTCCTCTAAGGTCCATAACTACGTTGCTTAATTCCCATTAGTTAAACGAGCAAGAACTGAATGTCATTACATTAATTAGATTCCATCTACAATAAGAAGGTACATTAACCATCAAATTTACAAGATCAAATATGATACAACTATAACATATATTCCATAGAGATCAATTGAATCAATTCATTTAATTTCATATACAATAACATCTATTACATAGTCCATTACATAATAGAGTTCAACATAAATTTACATCATTACATTTATACATCTGAACAACATTATCTCCTCGTATACATGTGAGGAGTGTACATCAAAGTATGATACATGATACATTAGATGTATGGTTCAATACAAGTACATGAGTAACAATCCACATGAACTGGTACAAATGCAGAAGTCTTTCGTCCAAGGGAAGTCACCACAATCACGAACAAGGAGAGGGAACCCAATGGATTACAATTCACTTTCCACCCAACCATGTGGAACCAAAAGCCCACCCCTATACTAGTAGATAGCAAAAGGTCCCACCATCATAATTAGACAAAAGACAATAGACAACACAAGGATAGCACAACATCAATGAATGAGTAAAGTACAACATAAAATTACAGTAACATCACTTCTAGAGGCACACCAACATCCAAGGGAGACAAGAGACAAGAGGATACTAGCTTGCTGTAGGAGGAGTGTCATCACATAGTTTGTCATGGGTTACCTAGGAAAATCTTCCTAGGCCTCGACCCCCATCCTGGGTTACCTTGGTAGCCTCTACCAATCTCTGGCCCCTCATGTAAACCTATATGGAATCAACATACCTCTCTTCAGGATGAGGTAGTTGATCTTGCCATTCTAGGCCTTCTCGACTCATCTCAAGCCTATACGAGCACTTGAGACATGAGTGAGACATCTACTTATCTTGATTAATCTGATTACTACCCAACCCCCTAGTTCATTTTAGGTTATCACTTAATTACAAAAATCCCACATGGGTTACCCAGGTGCCACTTTGTGTGTTGACCCCCATTGAAACCCATTCCCCTACTGACAACAAGGAGACCCCAATAAAATAAAAGAGAAAAGCCACTTGCACCATCACAAAACTCATTAAAAAAATAATAAGGCGAGGCATGACCCTTCCTGCACTCAAGTTCCAACCACATAGGCAAATACATTGTGTAAGGCTAAAAACCATCATACACTCATTTAATACACAACAATCATCTCAAGGATTATCAAGGAATTCCATCAAGAAAATAGTTTCCCCTAGCTTCTAGAAGACTCCTAATAATCACTTACATAATGGCTTACACATTTGAAGAACATCCACATTCATTACTAAAATAGTAACCATTCACTTGTTTCATCTAACAACTCAATATCATAAGATAACATGGAGTCAAATTGATTTCCAAGATACACGCTTCATGTTTACCAATTAGTCATCTAAATCCAATAAAATTTCTTTCTACAAACACTATCTTTCATTTATTTAATTATAACTATATCAATCTTTCAAATTCAATTATTTTATCTTCCAAATATGTAACAGTCATGATTGACCAGTAATGGGAACAATAATACCCTCTTAAAAGGTTCACATTCACATGTATATACCCTATATATATACATATATTTATGTAAGTGTTTGTACATACATACATACATACATACATACATATATATATATATGTGTGTGTGTGTGTGTGTATTTTATTGAATGAGACTTTGTTTAAAATACAGAATACATAAATTAGATTAAAGAAACAAACATCAACAAGTATACTTATATAAAAATGTATATACATATACATATATATATACATATACATACATATATATATTTATATTTATACCTATAAACTTTCCACATTCAAATTCCTTTATTCACTGTTATTTCAAAATTTTGTACACATGTAATATATCAAATGAAAATAAAGATCCATTTATGGCAGCGACATACACATACACATATATATTATAATTTCCATACCAAATCTCAAAAGCGTATGAGGCGTTGGAGGTTGCCTAACATTTAAAACAAAGGAAAAAGATTTACAACTAGCCAAAATCCCATATTACATTGGTTTCCAATGCCAGAATATGACATTCAAATAAGAGATAAATTTGAATGTTATATCTTGAGTGGAAGCATGCATGTGGTGCAAGGACTAGGGATCATGCTATATGTTAACAATAGAAGACACCACAATATGCAATCAAAGTTTCATTATCTATGAAAGGAGTCGGTAGCCGATACTAGAGGAATGGAAAACTTACTCACATTACATGGAACCCATTAAAAGTATAATATATTTTAAGAAATTAACATCAATCAAACTAAAGTAACGGTTGTATATTAATCATAACTGATGAAAGAAACACTCTCAGGGCACCGATATAGGGAGACTCTTATTGACATACTTACAACCCTTATTCCCATCAATTCTGAGAGATAATATACCTAGGACAAGGCCACGACTAAGAATGTATGTTTGGAAGAAGGATGATTGGAACAGGGGTGACGCCTTTTCTATAAGATTCAAACTGATTCAAGGTGAAATAAAGTTCAATGATTTGGGAAAAGTTCACCTATCTCCTATGTAATTACTCACATATGCTCAGCCCTTCAAGGCTATACAAAATTTAACAAAAGGATGATTGTTTGGGGAAACGACTTGAAAGATCAACAAAAGATGACTCCATTAGAAAGAAAGGTTTGACCAAGATTCAATTAAAATCCATTGATTGCATTATTTGAAAATAGAAGA
This sequence comes from Sequoia sempervirens, assembly GCA_007258455.2. Lineage (NCBI taxonomy): Eukaryota > Viridiplantae > Streptophyta > Pinopsida > Cupressales > Cupressaceae > Sequoia > Sequoia sempervirens. Next base: position 209,807,389 of record VDFB02168118.1, read on the forward strand.
GGGTGCTGGAAATTAAAGAGCTTGGAGCATGGTAACGAGAATCTGAGGAATGGTTGATATAACTATGCAAAGATTGAAGAAAATATGAGGTGCAAATTTTTCAGCTATATAGTGATCCCACAATAGTGGTTTACAATTTTTGGCCAAACTGGACACTAAAATATTTTTTTGTAACTAAATATTCACTTTCGGACACCTATAGCGACTAAACCGTGAGGAATTTGGAGATGATGCAAACTAGAGTTTTATGAAATTTTGTCTATAGATTCTAAATATATTTTTTTCAATTTTTTTTTAATTGGATTGCACTTCTTTTTCCATCTCCCTCGAAAACTAATTTTTTTCAGAAAACAACATTTTAAAAAAGTGACACTCACCGTATAACACATAATTTTTTTTTCATGAAGGATGAAATTCTAATTCTTTTGAATTAAGATTCATAACTCTGATATCTAGTGCTTCCACTTGGTTAAATAGTTGTTTATTGAATATTTTTTCTTTAATCAAGTTTCAAAGTCAAACCAATTATAATTCAGACATAGCGCAACTGTATAACGCGTAACTTTTTTTGTATGTATCAAAATTCAATTTTTTTCTCTTTGTTGGATCAAGGACTTCAATATCTGGTGCATTCATATTTTTTAGATTTTTTTTTTATAATCTGCTATTTTTCCACATGTGAAGAATAGAGAGCTTGATTTTCGGTGAAAAACCTACATTCACGAGAAATAAAAAATAAATATAATAATAAAATAAAATTTATTTAAAATTATACTTTTTGGGAAGCTTATAATAAGGACTACATACTTACAAAAAAATAAATTTTAAATAAATTCATTTGATCCCCCAAAAGGTAAATTTAAAGTGGGTTTTTATCAGCATTTTGATAGGTGTAAAGGAGACTCCGTTATAAGTATGGTTTAAAACTAGAGGGGTTCTATCCAAGGAGGTTTGATTTAAGGTAGTTTGATCAAACCCTCTTCAATTGGAATGATTTAAATGGAACTTTTTAAGGCTTAAATCATTATATTTTCTAAAAATATGTGATTTCTAACTATTAATTCAAAACTTCAATCTTATTTAATTCTATCAATTTCTCAAAACACCAAGAAATTAAATCAAAGGTACAATGGAGACATACCAAAAGTACAAACACAAATCAATTCCTAGCAAGAGTCTTAGCTATAATTCTTTGAAGATGCAATTCCTAAAATTCTCTTTTAATTCAGGACTAAATAAACAAAGAATCAATGGTTTCAAACAACCCAAGATTAACATTTGTTTCCTAAACAAAATATAAACTGGAAAGAAAATGGTAGAACCTGGATTTTTCCTTCTTGCTAGAGGAAGTTTTGTGGCCTGGAGCTCACCACTTCCAGTTTTCAACTTCATCTCACTTCCAAAATCTCCACCAAGACTGAAATCCCCAACTCCAAAAGCCTCCAAGATCAAGAATCAACTTTCAAGAACTAGAAACAAAATCCAAGAAGAGGGAAAATATTCACTACCGAGTTTTCAAGATTCGTTTTCAAAAAATAATCAAAATCCCCTCTATCAGTTAATTCCACTACTTCATTTATTACCCCATCCGTAACTGCATTCCACTTCATAAAATTAATTAATTTATTTTTCTTTTATTTTTCCCCACTATGCACAATTTATTTAACTTTTTTATTAATTTATAAATTTTAAATCATATCTTATGATTTACACACAATAAATAGAATAATTAAATACTAATTTATTAATATATTTATTCTTTAAATTCCCTTATATAACCATAAATTTTAATTTATTAAAATCAAATAAATAGTTTAATAATGTTCTATTAAAGCTATACTTTAATTATGCAAAATCTTTCATTTAATTAATCAAAAGCCTTTTAAATCCGATAATCTCTATTTTAAGAAAATAATCAAGCATAGGCACAGTCAAGTACATTACTTAATGAATACACTATCAAGAAATACCTGAACATACTGTGAAACAGAAGAAAAAATGACAACTACATCGACAACACAAATCAAACTGACCTTACAAACAGGTGTGACACACGAATACTCATCATTGATGAGGATGATGGCTCAACGTGGGGGAATCGATGCTATCTCTGAGACAAAAAACTCCATTGGGATTAAGGCATGCTCAAACTTGGAAATTCAGGTGGAGTCGATGCCTAGTACCTACAACCTACAACAAACCACATGGTCGAACGTGTATATAGACAAACAAGCAAACACACCATGAAGGGAAAATTGTAGCATCACAGGGTTCCCTCCCACTCGCAAGCGAGTGATGTGACCTTGTTCCCCTTCACCAATACATCAACACACAATAAGAAGACATCAAATCATAATAAAACATACATCTAACAATCACATAATACTCATATCCATGATAACTCACATAAACAATTAAACTAATTTACTAAGCATTATATAATCATAAAACATCAGATGTAATAGTGTCATCAAATATCATCATAACTAAGCATTAAAGTGTCACATCATCCAAGTGTCATTAAACAGTATCATAAGGTCCAAATACAATCCAAGTAACTGTCCAAAACCAAAGAAAACTAAGGGGAACTACATTTCCTTTAATGCAAATACAAGAAACATCAAATAATCAAGCATACCAAATGTTCAAAAATTACCTAAACCTTAATCAAGGTCTAGAAGTAGGACCAACTAACCACAAACATTAGACAACATTGACGAGGTAACGAACTAGATACTCATCCTCCTCGAGGATGATGGCTAGGGTAGGGGATCTTATGTTATCTCCAAACAACTATTCCATTGGGTTTGGGACATGCTTAGACTTGCTAATTTAGGTGGAGTCGATGCCTGGTACATGCAACGCACAATAAACAAAATGATCAAACATATATATAATCATAAATCAGGCACACTATGAAAGGAAATCGTAGCGTAAAAGGGTACTCACGAATGAGTAATGTGACACTGTCCCTTTCACCAAGACACATCCAAAGACAACACTTAGTAATAAAGTCAACTCGTAAACCATCTGCTACATATCAATCAGAATGATAATCACATAATGATCATGATAGAATAATAACGTGTTGATCACAACAGTGCATCAAATGCCATGTAATACATCAAGCTGATTCTTTACCTCAAAATGCCACACTTTCACAAAACACAACATAATTATGCACTGAAAGCACACATTTTTCATTAAATTTCCCTCATTTATAGACAAGTCTTTCCACTTTATTCATTAAACAACGCTAAATATTATAACATATTCAACAAAAAATCATGATTTTACACCTTTTTAGAAGCATGGACACTTAATTTATCATTTCATAGGTGTTATATTCATGATCCGACATGCACTTTTCACATACACACACAAATTCACATCACCGGAAGTCACTTCACAAGGCTACAAAAGGGCCAAAGATGCATCCCCAATAGAAAGAATGTCAGTGCATTACACATTACACCGTGGGTCCTATCCTTTCCACCAAATTTTTGCACCATTGGACAAACACCACCAAAGGAAAAATCTTAGGTTGCTAAGCGAGGATGACAGATGGGATAAAAGATAGTCTCAAGATTCTAAGCAACTAGGACAACATAATGGGCTCATATGAAACTAGAGTGCTCAGCGTTAGAACTTAGGCTCTGATACCAGGTGTAACGCCCTACCAAGGAACCCCAGAGGAAAACACAAACTGTTGGTAGATGGTCAACGCTCCCCTCGAGATTCGTGACATGGACTAACCACATGTCATGGATCCATTAACTTTGACAGTTGTATCAGGCATTGACAAGTCAATCTTTTGGTGCAACGACAATTGTGGGCCAACAAGTGGTATCAGAGCCAAAGGTGTCGGGTTTGAATCCCCTTGGGCAACATTGAGGGGGAGTTTGTTGGCAGATGGTCAGCGCTCCCCTTGGGATTTGTGACATGGACTAACTACCTCTCGTGGATCCGTTAACTCTGACAGTTGTATCAGGCATTAATAGGTCGATCTTTTGGTGCAACGATAATTGTGGGCCAACATAAACATGATTAAATAACAATTTTTTATTTATTTAATGAGAAATAAAAATGATCTTGAATAATATATCATAACATACAATCTAATCCTAAGTCTTCTAAGGTTCCAAGACTACGCTACTAACACAACTCTATCAAGAGCTATAATTATTTCATTAACAAGTATGCTAACATAGTTTATCTAATAATCAAGTTTATTTTAAACCATAACATCAAATGATTTTATACTATGTATTTCCATAACATTTCATCCATTAAACAACATGAAAGATCATTTATTAGAAACTAACAAGTATAAATACAAATCACATTACAAAAGAGTACATTGTAATTCGTTACATCATTACATTGCTTACAATACTTTCCCGAATACAACTGGTAAGTATACATCAATATTTTAGTACATGATACAACTAATATGTAAGTTCAAGACATATACGTAAAGACTGCCTTTTTGAATTGGTACAAGATCTGGAATCTGATATGCAAGGAACAACCTCCATGCACATGAGCAACAAGGGAAGCCCAATGGAGGAAAAAACACTAATCTCCCGACCATGTGGAACCCTAAGGTCCACCCCATGCTAGGATGATGCAAAGTAGGGGTGAAAAAATCCAAAAAATCCTCAAACAAGTAAATTTTCAATCTCTAAACATTCACATGATGGGTTTTCATTCATTAGGCCTCAATCTCTTAGTAGTACTTTATATTGACTAAAATGTGCACAACTTCTTAGGAAAAATAGATCTCCAAAAAAAAACCCATGTTTGGACACCTTTTATGGATTTATTTAACATATGAATGAATCAGATATGACTACTTTGGAAGGAAAGGTTCAAAATTTGACTATTCTACTCTTGACTGGCTTGAAGTGGAGTAGAAAATTCATGTCTTTTGCTCATAACTTTCAAACCAGACTTGAAACCAAACATATAAACATAGTTCTAGATACCCATTTGGGCTTTATACAACATACTAAGAATTGGGGTAGAGTTGTTTTGGAACAAAGGACTCAAATTTGGATTGTTCTTCCTCAAATTAGGCCTACTAGGGTTTCATACATGTTTTAGTAAAATGGACACAACTTGCTAGAAACTTGATGAAATTACATGAAACTTATGCCAATAGAATCTAGATTCACAACTTTACCAAGAAAAATTGATTTGGAGTCATTATGAGATCGTACAAATCCATACTATATCAAAGAATAACAAGGAAACATTACAAAATATAGAAAATAGAGGTATTTTTATTGCTTTAACTTCCAAAACTTCAACCACCACCCCCTCCAACCATGTATTCAGCCTTACAAATCCTTTTAAAAATTTACAACCATTTTCCAATAGTTCTCAACAAAATTTTTAACTTACAACCATTCAAATTCCCCCATTTACAACTTATGACTCTTCATATTCCATATTTTTGCAACTTTTACAACATTGACAACATTGACAACTTGTGCAACTTGACACTCCAAAACACCTAGTGACCTAATATGGACTCAAACACATCTAAAATGGTCTTGGAAAATCTTATTGCATGATAAAACCACAAAAACAAAACAAAATGACACTTTTTCCTATTGAAGGCATGGAACTTGAGGGTGCCCTTGCACCATACTCCCAGACAAATTTAAGATTCAAGCTCTACTTGAATATAAGGTAGCAACTTGAGAATCAGGCCTGAAATCCCTTGCTTGATCTGCATAGACCCCTGCATATGACCTTCTTTGAAATAGTTCCATAGTGGCTTCATCTTCACTTGAGGTTTCTTGAACATTTGGCATAGGTAGGTGAACTTGGAAAAATAAAAAATTGCTGAGAACTTGGAACAAAAAAGATAACAACCTTGATTACCCTATTTTTCACACTCTTTTGGTGACCTTCTCAACATAGTAACATCTGCCCCTTGCTTGCATTTGTCATCTCCAACCTACAATTACTTCCTTTCTTCATGATAGATTGCATACAATGCCATATCACCTTGCTCTTCTTCAATGACTTGTTTCATTTTGAACTTAGGCTTCTCATCCCTCAAGTTTACCATCACAATCAAAGCATCCTGTCCCCTCTCTTTATCTCTCACCATTAGGAAAACAAACATAACTTATTGATCAATGACACTACTCTCTAAAAGAAGTAAATCATCACTAACCTTCAATATCTCCTTGTGAAACACTTGCAATGAAAATGTATATCCTTCACCTTCAATGGGAAAGAGAAATAATTGAGTTCTACTTGCCTTTGCAATGCCATCAATTCTCAGGTTTGGAAGGGGCTTGTACTGAAAATCAACCACACAACTCTTATCACCCAAACCTACAATATCCAATGTTGGTCTCTCCTTGAGGTTTGCACAATCAATAGACCTTTCCTTTTCTCTGACTTGTACAAACTCCTTTTCACTCACCAACATAGCACTAGAACCCATTTGTGGTTCATGACCTTCCTCTTCCTCATATGGCTTTTTATCTTCCATCATCAACAAATATTCTTCAATATTTGGTGTTGTTGTCCTCGCTTGCCTTCTTCTCTTCAAAACAATCTTTTTGATAGGTCATTTAACCTCTTTCCTTATTGGCCAATGCCAACCACTTTCTTGTTTTTCTCTCTCAAGGAGCTACTATATTTCAAGTTCCATTCTTTTTTCCATTTCTTCTTGAATTTATTTCATTTCTCCTAGGATTGTCTCAAATCTATTATCTCTTGCTGGACATTCATCTGTTCTTCCTTCTCATTTTTCTTCATCTCATTTTTCTCTTTTCCTTTCCCATGTTTCTTGTTTGGTGCCTCCTTTCTCTACAAGTCTCCACTGACTATTCTTCTCAAGACATCCATTCTTCTTTATCAAGCAAGTCTCTTTCACCTTACTTCTACTTATCTTCATGATACCTTACCTTAGGACCCCTCCTTTTTTTCCCTTGGCCTAGTCTTTTGGCATCCAGGTTCTTCCTTCAACCTACAGAAAGATAAAACACAAACTCCAAAGTTCTTTTCTCAAACCTTTTAGGCTCTGATACCAATTTGATGTAGAGAAGGGGTAGACAACTCCAAACAATCCTCAAACAAACAAAATTTCAATCTCTAAACATTCACATGTTGGGTTTTCATTCATTAGGCCTCAATCTCCTAATAATACTTTAGATTGACTAAAATGAGCACACCTTCCCAAAAAGAATTGATCTCAAAAAAAAAACCCAAATTTGTATACCCTTTATGACTTTACTCAACATATGAAGAAATTAGATATGGTTAATTTGGAAGGAAATGTTCAAAACTTGACTATTCTATTTTTGACTAGGCTTGAAGTGGAGCAACAAATTCATGTTTTATGGTGATAAATTTTAAACCAGATTTGATACCAAAATATAAACACAGTTCTAGATACCCATTTGAGATTTATGCAACATACTAAGAATTTGGGTAGGGTTGTATTGGTACACAAGACTTAAATTTGGACTATTCTCTCTCAACTTAGGCCTACTAGGGTTTTAGACCTATTTTAGTAAAATAGACACAACTTGTTGAAAAATTGATGAAATTATATGAAACCAATGCCAATAGACACTAAATTCACAACTTTACCAAACACAACTAATTTGAAGTCAGTATGAGATCGTACAGATCCATACTACATCAAAGAACAACAAGGAAACGTTCATAAATGCAGAAAATAGAGGCATTTTTATTACTTTAACTTCCAAATTTTGAACCACCACCCCCTCCAACCATGTCTTCAACCTTACAAAGAATTTTAAAATATTTACAACCATTTTGTAATGGTTCTCAACCAGATTTTCAACATACAACCATTCAAATTCCCTCATTTACAACTTATGACTCTTCATATTCCATGTTTTTGCAACTTTTACAATATTGACAACATTTTTGCAAAATTGACAACTCATGCAACTTGACACTCCAACACACCTAGTGACCAAATATGGACTCAAACACATCTAAAATGGTCTTAGAAGACCTTATCACATGAGGAAACCAGAAAAGAAAAAAGAAAATGACACTTTTTCCTATTAAAGGCACGAAACTTGAGGGTGCCCCTGCACCATAGGAGATAACATATGGTCCCTCTACATCAAACATTCAAGAAGATAGAAGGCTAAAAATGGCTTCATCACAATACGATAACAAGATTAACATTCCACATACATCACTTACAACACTGACTTCGCTTCTAGAGACACACCAACAATAGGAGAAGAAAAGACAACTGGGGAATGTTAGGCTACAATAGGGAGGAGTGTCATCACATAGATTGCCATGGGTTACCCTAGAAGATCTTCCTAGGCTTCGTCCCCCATCCTAAGTTACCGTAGTAGCCTCTACTAATCCCCAACCCCCATACAAACTCATGTAGAATCAACATACCTTTCATGAGGACAAGGAACTTGATCTTGCCATTCTAGTCCTTCTTATCTCATCTCAAGCCTAAACAAGCACTTGAGCCATGAGTGAGACATTCCAATATCTTGATTAATTTGAAAACTAACCAACCCTTTTATTCATTAATTAGGTTATCACTGAATTAAGAAACTCCCAAACAGGTTACCCTGTACATGACTTTGGGTTTCAGACCCTATTGAGAGCCACTCCCCCTTTTTGCAACTAGTAAACCCTACAAACCAAACAAAGCATTTACCATCTTACATACTCATCATAATCACATGAATCCAACAGAGTAAGGTATTAACCATCTCGCTCACATATCACAATTCACAAGAATCAAAACATAGTGCAAGGCATTACCCATCTTGCACACATAACATAATCATAAGAATCAATACAACACATAACATACTCATAAGAGTCAATACACAGTACAAGGCATCAACCATCTTACAAAATATTGCCAAACTACTTGCAAAGCAAATCAATATAAAACCCATACATACAAAAATACCTCGTCCTAAGCCTTTGGAAGTCAACCTTAACCACTTAGCACAAGAGACTCCCTCATTAAACAATGACCAAAATCATCCCAATTTCCCTAATCAAAGACATTATTCAAACAAGCACACAAATATACAAGCAATCAAGAACAACTCTCTATATATAAACATAACTCCCACACTTTATAATATTCATCAACTTAGGCACTAAATTCTCTTAACTGCATCGTATACTGCAATAATCCATGATTAACTACAACAACAATTATTATAAATAACTAGTTGCATAATGAAGTTACAATAGATTAAGAAGGAATCAACATTCAATAATTGTCATAAGATAATCTAATCCATTTACTTAACAAATCCTTCAATTGTCTAAACATAAGTAAATCAATATTCCTATTAGTCATTTTGAAGTTCAAATTTCCACCTAATCCACAAAATTATTAACTTTTTCCCCATTCTCGAATATCCAAATATAAAACAAGTCAATTTTCTTAGTGGAATATACAATCCTTTAAATCTAGAATGAATAAAATACCTATTCTAAAATTAGATTCCCATTTAGATTCCTTTAACTACACCCTTTTATTTCCACACTCTCCCACATAATTCACTAATATATAAAATAATATATAAATATATAGATTTATACACACATTCACATATATATCCCTTAAATGCAACAAATATAATATGATATTATATATATTTATAAATAAAAACCATAAAATTACTTTAATTCCATTCGGTATATACCTATTTACATACATTTATTTGCACACACACAAATATATATATATATATATATATATATATGACTAAAACTATATCTCTAAAATAAATAAAGTAACTTAAGGTTAATATCCCCATATATATAAAATTGAATACCAATTATAAAACAAAATCATCAAATTAGATATATATGACTGATTGCCAAACATAATGCAGAATTATCGAATAATCTATATTTTCATTTTTTCCAAACCAGACACAGCATAACCGAGTTATATAAAGGGTTCGATTTCCAAACAAGCCCACTACATAGTATTTGAATGCAAATACGGGGAAGGAAACAATAGAGAAGTGTCAATTTTTAATTGCAAAGTGATTATATCGAATGCTTTTCATAAAGTATACACAAGGCTATACAAGCATCAAATGCCAATAATATGAAAATGCAAGTTATCGAATTCTAATTTCTAGATGCAAACGAAGTATTAAATACCAAGCATAGACAATATACAAAGAATGGCCATCATATAACATTCAAATACACCAATAATTAAACTCAATATCCCTCCAAAAGAAATCGAAAAAAACAAAATCGAATGCAGACTATAAGGTATATCCAAATCGTCCCACCCAAACTTATCCCTTACAACCATAACATGAAAAATTAATGTTTAAATCGTATCCCAACCAGAGATACAAACTAGAGACACAACAATGACAAAGGCTTAGGCAAGTAAGGTGCGTGGATGCTCCATGGTGCCACTGTGGAGGGGGCTACTTTGTCACAGTCAGGAATAGGCTTGTGAAAATTACAAAATGAAAAGAGATCGGGTGGAGAAAGAGGTAATTTGAATTCCACAAAATGGATGTTCATCAAACAGCCAAAAGGAGAGCTTCGATCAGCACGCATAAGTGTAACTATTGATGTGAAATCGACACAACAATATCAAATTTCTGAACATATGGAATACAATATACATAGTATCAAAAACATAACTGTCAATATAAACTAGAAGTAATCAGAATTGAATATATCATATAGGAATAAGGGAGCCAGCCAAGCATAAGCAATTTGTTTGTTTAAGTTGACACAATAGCCGGGTGTGTAAGGGAAAAGTTAAAAGGGTTAAGAACTCGTAGAAATACCCACAACTAAGTAAGGTGATACATGTAAGGTGACAATTTATAGATTACAAATAGGATATCGAAGTCAAACGATGAGGGAGAGGTGCGCAACCGGATTCGGTGAATAGGCTTAGAAATTTTCAAGCAAATGCATTCAACAGGAGAAGCTAAATTTTGTCTCGTGTAATTGCAATGGTTGCAAGATATTCACAAATTAGATTATTAAAACAATCAGGAAAGTAACTGATAGAGGTAAATAATTTGTTTTCTCAAGAATACAACGATTATAGGATAAACATAAAATATAATTGCACTTAAATTATAAAAAAAACAACTAAATCATTAATCAATCAACAATAGAATAGAATGAAGACTCATTTGTAAAATTCATTTTCCCCAAATTGATTTGATGCGATGTCTTCCTTCTCCTTTCCATCAATGTTTCTCTCTTTAAAAAAAATCAACGATGGAATGGAATTCTTTTACATAAATCTTCTTCCCAAAACTTTGAATTAATTTTGTCCCAAGAATCCCCTTTTCCCCATCAAAATCTACAACATACCATATTTTCTTGTAGACTAGACATAACCATCCCAAATCTCTCGAAAAGATAATTATTTACAAATGGAAGGCTTTTTTTATTTTTGAAAACCCCAAAAATCCAATAAAATCTCCAGAATCCCCAAAAGAATTCAGTTTTTTCTTTTTTTAACAAATAATTAATTCTAATAATTGTCTGTAGCTGCATGTAGTTGCATGATAGCAATGTAACTGTCATGCACTATGTTTAGAATTGTAATGGAAGAAAACTGCCTATTCATTATCACCTTATTTTCTTTCTATTTATTACTGTTTATTAATTGCAACTTTCCGTTATAATACTTTATTTAATATTTTATCACACTTTTAATTTATTATCAACTATAATTATTAATAAATCTATTTATATTTGATTACCAAAATACTTGTTACTTAATAATTTAATTTAATGAATCAATTAACCAAGAAAAACATTTAACAAACATCATGAAAATGGTGAATCATGGAGGGGCACTATAGATTGTTCCTTGTGTTTTGGTCTCTAGTTCCAGTTCCTATTCCAGTTCAAGGAGACAACTTTTTATGTAATTGTATTGGATTTTATATCAATTGTATCTCTTAATGTAATCATATGTATTCTTCCCACATGCACTAAGGGAAGTATGGATGTAAATAATATAATGATGTAATTGATATTGATGAACTCTTCTTGTGATGGATATTGTAGAGTGATGTATCTTGCATATGTTAGTTGGCTAGAAGTGTTTTTACTTAATGTTGATTATAAGTTGACATGTTATGGAAGCAAATAATGTAGAAATATTTAATGTGGTGTTTTTAAATGACCCTTGCATGTTAGATAACTCATGTCATTTCAAAAGTTAATGAAATGATTCTAGTTATTTTGTTTATGAGATTTGTGAGTAGCGTAGTTGAGGAACCTTAGAGGACTTAGATTTAGATTATTATGTTATGCAATCTATTGTTATTTTTTTTTTTTACCATTAATGTGGCATATTTAGTGTTGTCCTCTAGGGTTCCTTGATGGGGCTGTTACACATACTCTACACTTAATCCAGATAATAATTCTCCTTGCATTTATACCCTCCATGACCTAAAACAATCTCAATTAGGTTAGCTTTAAGGAAACATATACACCTCAACCATGCAACACTAGATAGGTCGACACCAAAAACTTCCACAATATAAAGAAGTGAAGCCAAACAATGCCAATACTTAACTCGGACCCAAATCTACATCAACACGCTTCTTAACATTTCCTCAAATAACAATTATCCTCCGCAATTAGCGCTAGAATTCTAGGTTATCCAAACTTGCACTAACACTAACAAGTGACTCCAAACACACTTCTCAAGGTTTGGAAACATCTCATGGAACACACAACAACACTCCACAAAATCCATACAACATCTCAAAATATTCCAACATCACTAGAATATTCTACACAACTATTGCAACTAGCTGAAATTCAAGAACACCTTCATTCTGTGCAACAACTACTTTGTGGAGCATCTCAAGACCTAAAATTTTAAGTGGAGTTAAATACAAAATTATAAGAACGTTCCCAGATCTGCAACATCAAAATGTCTACTGTGGAGAAATGTGAAGCAACCTCATTTCTCCCAAACACCTTGTTTTACCAGACATACATACTATCAAACACATCTTCTACTACACTATGATCTAGAACCTAAAAATTTAGATATAACACCTATGAACACCTTTGGTCATCACATCCAAACCACATGGGCATATCTTTAACCATAAAGAAATGCAGAGAAAAACACTAAACACCAATCTATTACATTGAACTTTATTTTATTCAAATTTTCTCAAAAGCACTTGTAAACCAAGTGAACCAACTTCATCAACAACATTACTAACACCTCTATAACACATCCACAACATGCAAAAATTTACAACTACAAAAATTTCCCCAAACACAAGTTAGGCCAATGACCTCTGCAACTATATTGAAGTAAGACATCAATGACAACACTAGTATAATGTGTCGACACCAATACCAACAACTCCAAACACATAATTAATACTATTAGCATCCCAAAATATCTTTATACAAGGGGTTGACATCAATGAAAACACCCAAGCACCTCACAAAAAACTCAAGCTTCCAATATCTCCAAACTTCCAACACAAAATAACATGCCCAAATAATTCTTGATGAAAGTGCAAGTTGGTAGAGGCATTACACCGTTGAAACACGACAAGTGTAATGTCCCAAAAACTAACACAATTACATATTTTCACGGGATTCTAGCACGACATGTAGATTTCTATGTGGTGCGCACCCATTAAAAAAAAATCATACTTAAAAATCAAGGAACGAGACATGCAAGATGCTAAAGGATGGTTTGGGCTGAAATTGGTATTAAAGAGCATAATTATCTTAATTGCAACTAAAGGGGAAGGTGTATGTAATGTAAAATTGTATAGGATGAAATTATGACATTACACATTCATAAAATATATAAAAGAGTACAAATTTTATTAGTTTACATCATTTCAAAATTCAAAATGTATATGCAAATTTTTAATGATTTATGTTTAAAAGTTTGATCAATGTTGGTTGTTTCCTTTATAAAAGTGTGACACATCTTTGTGGTTTTACTTGAGTAAACAAAAAGTTTGAAAGAAAACTTGGAAAACCTAATTGAAAATTAGAAAAGCATATAATAAATGACAAGAAAAACCCTTCAAAAGGATCATTTAGTGTAGGAAGATTTATAAAAATCTTTAAAAATCTAAGACACCTATATAGAAATCAAGTTAATAATCTTACAATAAAAAAAATGTGTTGACACCAAAATAGGAGGCATAGGCTTGTTGAGACTAAAGCACAAATTCCATAGACTAGAGAATAGATGCCAAACTTGTAAAAATATAGAGTTAGCACTAGAAATTAGAGACATTAATGGAGATACCATAGATTTAAAAATAATTTTGAAGAAACTGAGATATAGGGAAAAAGAGATAAATTCATGAACACACCCAATAAATATAAAAATATTAAAAAAAAATGCTTCAATCCTCCCCAAAATGAGAAATAACACTATGACTCATGTTTGATTGGGTGTACTAGAAATATGGATGCTAAATAATACAAAATAAGAGAAAATGAAGTAAAGATAAAGAATCAATCCAAATTTAACATGCACCTTATTTTAGAGAAAAAAATAAGTATTAAACATCATGAAATGTCACTAAACACAAGATAAACCTTCATGATTCTTATTAGTTACTTTTATATGATATTATCTAGGTTGCTATTTTATTATAAATTTCTAAATTTTGATAGCATGTCCTTGGATGAAGATGTGGCCATTTTTTCCTTGGAGGAGGTTTCTTAAATATATCTCCAACCATGAGGATGTAGGGATAAAATTTATTTCAATGACCAATGGTGAGGGTTATATTGCATGATTATGTAAGCTCTCAAAGTGACAAGCGGGAGGAAAATATGAAATGAATGTAAATGGAGGGTGGATATTACCTTATTATATATGAATCTTGGAGATTCAAGCATGTGGACGTGTAGGAGATATGTAAGTAGATGGAGAGGACTAAATCTTGGAATAGAGGGTGAAGATTTGAGCATGTAGAAGATTCACAATGTGGGAGAGTATGGATGCATGTATGCATATGGAGGGTGGATTTATTTTTTGATTTAGATGGATAGTGAGGATTAAAATGTGTTTCTTTGGATTTTAGTGGATATTTAAATAATTTATTATTTTGAAACTTGTATATTAGAGGAATGTATTAATGTAATTGAGTAAAAGAATGTCTTATTTAACTAATTAGTTAGAAGGTTAGAATATGTTAAATTTTTACATTGATATATTTTTATAAATATCCTACTCATATGACCATAATATGAGACCAATACAAACTCTTGTGAGCAATATAAATAAATAGCCTAATCTAGAAACCTTACTATAAACCATCAATGGAATACTGAGAGTCACACCTTACATCCACTTATTTAGAAACCACCTCCACACTAGAATCCAACTATGAAATATCAAGATTTACAACTTAGAATTCCACATTAGATGTGCCTTTAGGATTTTGACTTTGGTCCCCATAATGAAAAATCAATGCTTTAACCATTTAAGCTCAACCCCTTGGACTAGACTAGGTTAATTAAAAAATAGAATTTATTTAATTAACTAGTGATTTGAATTGGATCAAATAATTAAATAAATAAATAATATTTAATTAGTGATGATGAGAGATTAGTATAATTATTTAATTAAATTAATTATTTAATTAACTAATGTTTAAATGTTAGCCTAAATAATTAAATAAATCATATCAGTGATGAAGTAATATTGTAAAATTAAGAGAAAATTTAGAGTCTCTACATACGTTAATTTTGTGTGTGTGGATCTCCATTTTTTTATTTTATCCTCAACTCTTCACGAACATAATCTTTCAAAAATCTTGTGTCGGTAATTCCTTCATTACTTTTTGAATACTTTGTTATTTTCATTCCAAATTAGTTTTTCCAGCTCTCTATCTAATATACCCATCCATCAATTGCATTTTTATTAGTTTTTGTTTCCAATTTGACCACATTTTGTCACATCCAAGAACCACCTAGTTACACTTTATTTCAACCTAGTCATCAAAAGATTTATTATTTGTTTGTTTATACTTATGATAAATGTATTTTCTTTGTATAGACATACACTATAATATTTTGTTTCATACCATAAAGAATCATATTTGAATACCCATTAGGGGGTTGAATAAGGTAGCTTCAAATTTAATCCTTTGTTATGAAAGTGTTATTCTTGATGTTTTTTTCTTGCAAGTTGATTTGAGTGGAATATGTGAAGACCCTTAGTTCTAGTCTAGAAAGTTCTTAGAATTTTGAGAGTTAGGGCCTTATGAAATTTTAGGTCAAGAAAAGATATATATATATCTTCTCCTTAAGGTTGTGACCTAATCCAAGTATGTTACAAGATTTCTCCTCTTTTTAGAGTGTAGGATATGGACTTATCCTCTTGGCAGGGCATAAGATATGGAATTTATTTTTTAGAAATCATAGGGTAGGAATTCTCTAAAAGGGTATATGATAGGTACTTATCCTCCTCATAGAGTGTAGGATAAGGATATCTCTACTTGGAAAGGTATAAGGCAAGACTTCCTATGACACTTCTATGGGTGTCTTAGATTAGAATTGCATGAAATTTTCTATATGAGCTCATAGGGTTTGTGCAAGATCATGGGGGTCCAAAAAGTGGTGATGTGAAAAAAAATGGCATTTTTAACTTGGCCCAAAAATGAAAATTTGCTTTGACTTTTTGTAGGCTTGGGTGGAAAGTACTAGTGTCAAACCTAATATCCAGACCGAAATGGATATTTTTAGAAATGGATATCTGTTTAGAAAAAATATCTATTTCAAAATGGATATCCGTTTACTTTAAGTTAGAAATTTTAATTTTGTCGGTCCAGGTACCTAATTTTTTATTTTATATATTAGAATAATTTTTTAATATATTTATAACAATGCTTATTAATATATTGATCATACAACATGATGAAAATTAAAAACATTATTATAATATTTTTTAATTTAATATTATATAATAATATATTATAATATATTAAATATAATATTAAATTTTGTTATAATATATGATTATATATAATATAATGTAATATTATACTATATAATAATATAATATTATAATAATTAAATATATTATAATAAATTAATTATATTATATTATAATAAATTAATTATATTATATTATAATAAATTAATTATATTATATTATAATAAATACTATATTATATTATAATATGAATTATATTATATTATAATATGAAATATATTATATTATGATATATTATATTATATTATAATATAATATAATATAATATAATACACTATATTATAATATATTATTATATTAATTATATTATAATATAATATAATATTATTATATAGTAATATATTATTTTATAATAATACAATATTATATAATAACTTAATATTATATAATAATGTTATATTATATTATAATATAATATAATTATATATTATACATTTCAAAAAAATGCCATCAATAAATATATGGTTGGGTCCTAGACCTGACCATATATTAAAAAAAAGTATAAAACATGAAATGGATATTCGTTTACTTTAAATCAAAATTTTTAATTTTGTCGAGTTGAGGCCGACCAATTTTTTTATTTTATATATTATAATAATTTTTTAATATATTTATAACAATTTTTATTAATTTAATATTATATAATAATATATTTAATATATTATATTTTATTATAATAATTATATAATATTAAATATTATATAATAGTATATTATAATATATTAAATATAATATTAAATTTCTTATATTATATGATTATATAATATTATTATATTATATTATATTATATTATATTATATTATATTATATCATATTATATTATATAATAATATTTTTTTTGTTGTATATATACTTGGTTTTGTAGGACCAAGAACCCCCAAAAAAGGTCGAACCCTTGGCATAAAGCCACATAAATTTTAGTGAACAAAAATAACAAACCAGAGGAAACCATCAACACAGGAAAGCCAAGAGCCACAAAAGGATTCAAGACAAAACAAGAACATCAACCACCATCAATGCATAGGGTCCAGGCATCAGGAGGGTGCGCCTTGATGTCATCTTGCATCAATTTGATCGCCTCATATGGAAAATTGCCCCACCAAATACATTCAACTTTGCTTGAATGAGTGTGAAGGTTGACACCATGATTGGCAACCCAATATGCAATAGAGTTTGTAACACACTACCGTGCGAACCCCAAAGGACAACAAGAACTCATAATAAAAGCACAATAATTTTTTTTTTTGAAAGTAAAATATAACATACAATGAACATTGACAACCAACACATATAATGCAGTTATACATATACATCATATACCTCATCCTCTGGGGTACACATGACAACATTATTAAACGTAAACCCATACCATGGTGATGATTAAATAACTACGAGTATTCCACTTAACCATTACATAGAATTATTAATCGACGATCAAACATCCATAACATAATATAAATAAAACCATCCATCACATCTATGAACATAATTATAAATATTTCCACAAATACAACACCATTAAGGATTGCATAAAGTTAAACAAAAAAACATAATAATACCAAGTATCCAATAAAATTTCATGAATGACAAGCATCCATCAGAGATCATAAAATAAGGCCAAAGATTACATTCATTACAATTATAATAAAAGTTACATTGTTCAATAATTACATTAATACATAAGTGTTCCCCAATATGAATGAGAATAGTACAATAAGATAGAATAATACAACTGAAAAGATGAATACAAAGTATCAAGATTGGGGCCAACTTGGGTACAATTCTAGAGTAACTGCAAGTGGTACAAATCTGCACATAATATTAAAGTTTAATATGTATTAAGCTTGTAGCCAACTGTTTTAGAACATCATTCATGAAATATGGAATATCTCAACGTATATATATAACATATACTTATACTTTTAAATGCTCACATAAATTCTAAGTAATATACATTCAAGAAACATATCTACTCATTGTTATTTAGAAACTATCAATATTCACTATTAAATTGCCACAAGTACTAACAGTACACTATAAATACTATATATATGTAAACATATCTATATAAATATACATATTTATAATTAATTTCAGATTCAGTAACCAACTGTCCACTAATTACAGCCTACATATAGATCCTAACACACTCATATATAGATATCTCCATAAAGATTAACTTACAGATCGGTGCCCGTAAGCAACCAGCAACATGCATAACAAAAAAAATAAAGCTTAATTTTAAATTACACTCCAAGGAAGACAGAGGGGGCGACTGGTTCAAATAAAGCATTGAAATCAAGTTCTTTTGAACCCAAAATTAAAAAAATCCAATAACATATATCTATTATCACTAAAACTCAGTTGAAGTGTAGCAATAGGTATGGCTAGCCAAGCTCACTCTCTCAACACTAGAGTCCCTTGAAAGATGCGTTGACTATTGTATCACATGCTGTGAGCAACATATAGTAAGGAAAACAAGGATGAGTTGCTACAAGATGCCCACCATGAGGAGATGAAGTTGATAAAGAGGATCTAATGGAGAAGGTGAGGGAATGACTTGAATACTGAGCAAAATCTGCATACTAATACTGAATCTTAAGGGGAAACAAGGTATAAGGATAGAATTAGATTTGTGCAACAACAACCACCTATGATGCTTTTCCCAACAATTAAATGAAAGACACTATCTTAACGATATGAAATCTGTAGAAAACTAGAGTAGTAAGATATGGCATCAGAGTGTAGGGAAGGCTAAGCTTAGACAATAAACAAAGCATCGAATGGAAGACCCCTTTAGACTTCATGCAACTCAATCTCATAATCAGCTATATTAGTCGATTCCATCAGCCAATATCACCCCACTTGGCAATCACAAACTGTAGTCAATGATAAAAAGATACAGAATACAAAAGAGACTCTCTGTTTTCAATTGGGAAAAGGCCGACTCATGTTTGAGCAAAAGGGGAGAAGATAGAGGGTACTTTCTAAGGAAATTGTACATTCAATAATCAGATGGAAAATAATGAATGCAATAGGGTTACAGCCCGTAATGCCCCATAGTCCACATTTGGGCATTTAGGTAAGCGGTTATGGTGTTATATCATTGTTGATTTGGTTGTTTTATTATGGATGTATGATTGGATTTATGAAGGAAACTTAATGTTTTGTAGGGCCTTGATAAATCAATTAGTTAAATTAAAACTTGCTTGCATGATAATCTTATAAATTTAGAATTTAAAATAACTATAATAATAATTAAAACAAATCAATTTCTTGAAATGGAAAGTAAATGTTTATAAGTAATGAAATTGAGTTGTTATAAATAAATAAATACCATTTAAATTTCATTTAATAATAATTGAGAATTTGGGAATTGTGAGACTTTAATTAATTAAATGGAAAGATAAGGTGATTTTAAATAAATCTTGATGAAAATATTTCTGAACTAATGTTAAAGCATGAGAAAATAGAAAAAGGAATAAATCACGCACATGCATGACTTCAATCAAATTGTAGATTGGGAATCTTGCCATTTTTCTTGTTGATTTTAAATGAATCTTGCCATTTTGGTGAGAGTTTTATTAGATATTCTTTTTAAAGCAAAAAATAAAAATAAAAATAAAAAGAAGCTAAATTTAAGTGATTTGCATGTAACGAATATGGGATCCGCTTGCATGGAAAGAGGAAAAGAAGAGCATGCATTGGGTGTTTTGGATCGGGCACACTATATTGGGGGGGGCAATGGAGTGTAAAAAAAAAAAAAAAAAAGATCTGGTTTTCTTTCCATTAGAAAGAAGGAGCAGGTTGAGAAGAGGTAGCAGGCCAAGGAATCATCTGGAATGGTGATTGAAGATGGCAGAGGGGTCAACAAGCTTTCGATTTCATGAATCAATGAAAGCGAAAGATATCAAGGGAGCATTTTCAAAGTTTAGGTTTCAACTTGCATTCCTTCTTCCTGCTATCATACAAATCTAATCGTTGATTCCAGGTATGTATAGAAATTACCACATCCATTTGAATTCATACATTCCTTATGCGCAGTGAAATGATGTCGTTTTCAATTTTTATGGGTATCTGAATTGATTTTCTAGTTCAACTGTACACACCAAATTCCTTTCCAGGCATTCTATCAAACATGTGATTCCTCTTTTTATATGCATGCCCAGCAAAGTAGTAGCAATTATGACGTGTATTGAAATTCATATATCCTCTCTACTTAGGTTGATTTCTATACCCTGTTCTTGAACTCCTAAGGATGCAAGCTATCTAGTGAAGATTGTAGAGTCTAGTTGCATTCTTTCGAAAGATTCTATAACCATTTCAGCAAATCCATTTTGTGCATATTGCGCAATCATCTCATGAAAATACTCTTCTTGAGGAAGGTTGTAATATGGTTCACTTTTCCTTATTTCTACTTCTGGATTGTTTCATATGTGAATCTAATATAGCGGGTCGTACCAAGTCATTTTTCGCTAATTTACAGGATCCCCTTCGACCTAGAAGATTTTAATCCTATTGGGAATGCTATTATTGGTAGATGCGCCACTAGCTTGCTTCCCTGTAAAGAACAGGTTACGAGTTCTTCTCTATAATTGTCTTGGCATAAATGGTAGGCCATTTGTTTGCCACCTAGCCAATACGTCCCTATTTTGTGTATATCTCTTTCCAAAACTTAGTGAATCAGACCAGAGAATAGGTCGATTTGTGTATAAATATCTCCAGCGACGTTTCTGAGGCTGCCACCCTATGAGGCATTCTATCAAATGTTGGAATAGTGGAACGCTAAAATATTTATCCAGTGACTAGCACCGCTATGTGAAGAGAATTGATCTATACATCTCGGTGTTGTCGATTGTGGCCTTTATTAGTTTTTCATGGTTCATTATATTCATGCTTCTTAAATGATATAAGACCAATTTCTTATAAAAGAATTAGATTTAATCTTATTTTTGATTATTGAGGATATTAATAAAAATAGATGACAGGAAATAAAATGTTGTAGAGGATTAAATCACCTCTCTGACCTGTCCAGCTGTGGCATCTAAACATAATAGGAAGTTTAAAGTTTTAAATAATCTCTCTGAGTTCATTGTCAACCTATTTCAGCTGGGGCACTTGAACATGCCAGGAAATCTTTTTAAGGTTTATATATCCTGCTCAATTCTATTGACAATCTATCGTAGTTGCAACACTTGAAAATAAA
>VDFB02168118.1:209830309-209846812 GCA_007258455.2 Sequoia sempervirens
GTGTGAACACACAGCCACTGTCGCCTGCAAGGAGGCGGCACTGTGTGCTTTGCACACAGCCACTGCTGCCCGGCGGGAGGCAGGGGCTACGTGCCCTGGGCTTCAGCCCTGTTTCCTATGTGTTTTTTTTATATAATAATTTCGAAATTACTTTTAATTTCAATTTAAATTTTATGAATATTATTTTATATTATATTTTATATTATATTTTATATAATATTTATAATATTTAATATTATATATTATATAAAATATAATATATTTAATATATATTAAATTAAATGAAATTTTGTATAAGTTAAAATATATTTTATTTTATATGTTAAATCATAAGGATTTGTAAAGATGATTAATGTGTAAAGATGATTAATTTGTAAAGATGATTAATGGAAATATATATAAATTATTTGGTATATTTTAATTAATGGGGGTTTTAATTATTTGTTAAAATAATAGTTATTTAAATCAAGTATTTATGTATATGAAGGTATACGCATATTTTGAATATTTATTTGTAAATAACCATGATAATTTACTTTTATATTTAATTGTATGGGTATCGCTTTGGTATTTTATTTTAATAGATGCGCTAAGGGGTACCATAATTCAAAGGTATTAAGATGATTATCGTAGTTTAGAAAATCTAATGTTTTATTTGAAATATTGATTTTAGTTGATTGAGTATCCTATGTTGCAAATGGATTAAGTGATTTTAATTTAAATATTATTTACTAAAATATCTCGAGTTTGATTATGTTAGTGAAACTTAGAGTTAACGAATGATTTAATGAATCTTATGAGATTGAGTTGTTGACTTATTGCTATAAGAGTAATTTATTTAATCCAGATGTCTTACAAATCAAGTAGATTTATTTACAGTATATGATTGTGAACGTAGAGTGATTGATTGGTTTAATTCCAGTTCGATGATGTTATTTATTAATATGTCTTGATTTAGAATATGACTATGAAATTTAGAGTAATTGTATGGTTGATATATATATGTCAACGTCGTGAAAGGAAATGAGTTTATATTGGATAAATGCAAGTCATGAACTATGTGCTTGACTGGATTTAGGAAATCCGAACATTAGCTTACCTATTTGTCTGAAGTGTTTTCAGTGTTTAATCGTTCGCCTTCGATGTTGTGGAGTGAGAGTGAATGTTTTGAGAGTCTTCCTGATATGGGTTCATTTATTGGTATGGGTGGTTATACGTGAGTCGGCTTTGTTATGTGCTTGGTTTCTGTATTATGAGAAAAGTTTGTTTGGCAAAATTTCTTCCTTAGGCATCTAAAGAATGTGTGATTATATGATTGTTGACTTTAAGTCATTTCTTGATGATCATGTAAGTCTTCCAGCAGTGTTTTCTTAAGATGATGTTGTGTCTCTTATGTTTTGCTTTGTCTATCTTGGATTGTGTGTGAGTTAAGCTTAAGTGGTTACCTAGTTCTTTGAATGGGTTGTGTGACCCTGTGATTCATGGTTGAGTCGAGTTATCAATTGTTATGTGGGTCTCTTTATGTTAGTCAACCTTGTGTTAGCCTGTGGTAGTGCACACTTTGGTTTCAGTTTTGGGCATCCGTAGTAATGTGTGACCTGTTGAGGTGTTTGATTATTTGTGATAAGTGTTAGTGCATTGTCTACCCATGGCCTGTGGTTGATTTATGTGTTGTCGATAGGGGAGTGGCTTTCAAACGAGCGTCGGGCCCAAAGTGGTTCCAGGATAACTCGTGTGAGAGTCAGTTAATTAAGTGAAAATTAAAATAACTTATACTAGGGAGAGAGTAGCTTTGAACATTAATAAGATAATTTAGCCTCGCTCATTGGCTCAAGGGCTTGTACGAGACTTGAGATGAGTCGGGAAGGCCTGGAATGGCAAGATCGTTATCTCATCTTTCCAAGAGATAATCGATTTTGCTCTGGCGTGCATGTGGGGCCGGGAGTCAGTTGAGGTTTCCAGGATATCCCTAGAGAGGGGGCCGGGACCTAGGAAGACTTTCCAGGAGATCCCATGCAGCCTTTGCGATGACACTCCTCCTATGACAGCAGTCGGTATGGTGTTGTACCGTTGGTTTATTTTGTACAGTGATGGTACTCGATTTTGTACTCTGGAAGCATTGTAACCATTGTGTTAAGTGTTATGGGTTTTGTCCTTGATTCAGTTCAGTTTATGTGTTATCCTGTGTTTAGAGGTAGATGGTCTTGTCTAGGAAATCCTTGTTACTATCTCCTAGCACGGAGGGAGTGGGGCCTTTGGGTTCCACGTGGTCGGGTGGCGTGCTTTCTTTTCCGTTGGTTCTTCTTCTTGATCGTGTGGTCATGATTTCCAGTTGGAGAGCTCGTTGGATGCTGGTTCTTTTCTGGCTTCGTTCTTTTCAGTTGAGCTGTATCTTCTACCCCTCATGTGTTATCGAGGTGGAATTTGTAAATTGTAATCATGATTATTGGATTTACCTCATTCGGGGAATGAGTGATGTAATCTTATTGTTTAAATTTTAATTGGAATCTTGAGGTATTTTTTATCCTTGTTGTAATCTATCTTGCATGGGATGTATGTAATCTTAATTTTGTAAGTGATTAATGTTTCGGTTTTTTTTTAATGGTTGTTGTTGTTGGGTTTTAAAGTAATCTTTGTCTCGTGGCCTTAGAGGTTGTTGGCATTGTGAATTCATCTTTTATGTTATTTGTACTTAAACAAAAAAAAAATTGGTACGTTTAAGTAATGAATTGCAACTTCCTCTAGGTTGACTCTATGCTTTCAACCGGGAAAAAGGTTGACTCATGTTTGAGCAAAGGGAGAAGATAAAGGCACTTTCTAAGGAAATAGTACATTCAACAATTAGATGGAAAAGAATGAATGCCAAAAGGGTTACAAATTGAATATAACATCCTCAATTAGGTTTCTCTAATTTGAATATATGAGAGAATCAATTACCACTGATGCCATTCATGGCTTTTATCTCAGCCAAGATTACTATACACTTAAATTTTCACAAAGAAATGAGTTATAAACAATTATATAGATGAGAGAAACCATGGCTAGAATAATGGAAGCCATTGGGTTTGAATCCTAAGTGCAATCAAACCAAACATGAAAGTAGTTCTTGTTGAGCAATGGAAGGATTAGAGGTGCAACTACATAGGTGTATTTAGATCTTTCTCTCAAAAAAACTATCTCTTTTGCAAAGAACGAGGAATGAAAGTAAATGTTTAGCAAAGATTTAAGGTTAGGAATAACCTACATAACATGTGTATTACTTTGCATCGAACTACAAGGAAGACTAAGGAAAATATGGCCACAATAAAATGGAGTGAATGGACTCAAGCAATACAAAATACTTGATAATAATTTCGCAATCAAAGAGAATTTCGAATGGATAGCTCAAAACTCAAAGGAGAAAGGTGAGCAAAAGCCAAGTACCTGAATTTCCTATGGTCGACAAATGAAGAAGGCAAGTTGAAGACCACTATTCCACAACCTCTGATTCTTCTTCAACCTGATCACTCGAGATTGATTCAAATAAAAAACAATATCAAAAACCAATAACTATAATTTTCTTTCAGAATTATTTTCAGAGCCAAGTATTATTTTCGATAAATAATTTAATTGATAAAAACCTCCTTTTTTCAAAATTGATCAATATTAAACAAAAAAAAAGAGATTTTTATTTTTCGAAGACAAAATCAGGCAATAATCTTCATAATGAAACAAGTTCCCAATTTGATAGACCATTTAAAGTCGTGCATTTGCATGCATGCTCTTTTTCATCTTTTTCCAGCTTTACACTTTAGTTCGCAAATCTTATCTCTTATATTTAGTTTAAAATCAAATTACTTCCCCACATAATTAATTAAAATCAAATGCGAATAGTATCCACCTTTATTTAACAAAAATCACATTATTTTCCCATTAAAATATTTTTCTTCTCATGATTATAACTTCTCAATAATTATAATATAATTTAAAATAATACGACTTAATCTAATTATTTAATAAAACATTTACTCTTAACATAGCAATTTAATTTAATTATTTATTAACAACCACATTCTTATATTTCATAACATTAATTTATTTTTTCCAAATTCATTTGAATTACCATAATAAATCAATTTTAATTTAATTAATTGATTTAAACAAAGCTATATAACTATTAAGTTCACCAATAACCAACTTACTCGGTGTCAAGGATGGTCAAAACAAAGGGACACTGCATCGTCCCCTCCTTAGCATTGACTTACTCCTAGAAGTTGCTCTCAAGCATAAGAAAAATAATACAACGAACTAACAATTGTATCAAAAATTATAATGAAATTAATTAAACAAGTAAAATTGAATGACTCAAAATGGAACAATACCAAAACAAAAATGGGGTCACAAACATATGACATCGTCAAACATAAAGACGGGGTGACAGACTAGGATGGGGGACTTTCTTATCAACTTTGGTTTCCACATCATACCCATTGGGATTATAGGGCACACTCAAACTTGACAATGCAGGCGGAGTTAGTGCCTGGTACCTGCATCCTGCATCAAACCAAACATCAAGCAATATATATATCTTATCACAAGCACACCATGAGAGGAAGTCGTAGCGTAGCAGGGTGCTCGTGAATGAGTGATGCTACACTGCCCTCTCACTCAGACTCTAAGTAGTAGACACCACCTCAAGTACAATAATTGCATCATCAATAACACTAATTATATCATAATCAACATCACAAAAGAATCATTAATCATTGCATAACAAGTAAGGTCACATATTCGTATGTAGTTCATAGCTAAATTAAGCAAAACACACAACCACTTCATCATCATAATAGAAATGTCAACAACGAGTATCACAATCATCCAAGTCAAATAACTATTCTCCAAACAAATCAAAATGGTTAACAACCACCAACATAGTCTCAATGTTCACAACATAATACATCATAAAATGTTTCAATGTAGAGCAAGCTACTCTCTATTAGTTAGAGGACACTCCTTTGGGTCCTCATCTGAATCCATCACAACATTTTTGGAAGTGGAGGAATGTGATCATAGGCACTCCTTTTCCACCTTCGTTAAATTGGGTATGTTGGGTCCACACCCTAATGGCCAATCATGAATTGCTAATAGCTTCCCAACTTTAGCAGTGTTCTTAGGCTCATCGACCTTCTAGCCCTTTTCTATTTTGATTCAAATGAGGTAATGGGCCAAGGTCTCCTCATTGGAAACCTCCTCTAGTGACTGGCGTAATTGCACCCTCTCTAACCTTGGCTGCTCAGGGTTTTATCCTCTGCCTCCTAGGTTGTTCTATGAACCCTAACATTCCTTATGTTTAGTCCCATGAGAACTTGGAGACAACAAGCTTTGACAATTGGCTCTGTGACCACCACCTCGTCCTCTTCCATGGCCACAACCCCTACCCCTAGGCATGTTCCTACGCAACATAAGGGGAGATCATGTAAGTTTCAAGAGTGATGCACAAAGGTTAACCTAATGGACTCCACTAACCTAGAGTACCCAATGTTTGCAAACTTGGCTCTGATACCAAGCTATAGTGCATCATCTTGCGAACCCCAAAGGACAAAAAGAACTCACAATAAAAGCATAATAATTTTTTTTTTGAAAGTAAAATATAACATATAATGAACATTGACAACCAACACATATAATGCAGTTATACATATACATCATATACCACGTCCTCTGGGGTACACATGACAACATTACTAAATGTAAACCCATACTATGACGATGATTAACTAACTACGAGTATTCCATTTAACCATTACATGGAATTATTAATCAGAGATCGAACATCCATAACATAATATAAATAAAACCATCCATCACATCTATGAACATAATTATAAATATTTCCACAGATACAACACCATTAAGGATTGCATAAAGTTAAACAAAAAAACATAATAATACCAAGTATCCAATAACATTTCATGAATGACAAGAATCCATCAAAGATCATAAAATAAGGCCAAAGATTACGTTCATTACAATTATACTAAAAGTTACATCGTTCAAGAATTACATTAATACAAAAGTGTTCCCCAACATGAATGGGAATAGTACAATAAGATAGAATAATACAACTGAAAAAATGAATACAAAGTATCAAGACTGGCTCCAACTTGGGTACAATTCTAGAGTCATTGCAAGTGGTACAAATCTGCACATAATAAAGTTTAATACATTAAGCTTGCAGCCAGGTTTTTTAGAACAACATTCATGAACTATGGAATATCTCAACGTATATATATATACATATAACATAAACTTATACTTTTAAATGCTCACATAAATTCTAAGTACATAAATTCTAAGTAATATACATTCAAGAAACTTATCTACTCATCGTTATTTAGAAACTATCAATATTAAGGGGCAACAAGGTATAAGGATAGAATTTGATTTGTGCAACAACAATCACCTAAGATGCTTCACCGAACAATTAAATGAAAGAAACTATCTTAATGATATGAAATTTGTAGAAAACTAGAGTAGTAAGATATGGCACCAGAGTGTAGGGAAGGCTAAGCTTAGACAATAAACAAAGCATCAAATGCAAGACCCCTTTAGAATTCATGTAGATCATATCATAATCGGCTATATTCCAACAACCAAAATCATCCCACTCGTCAATCACAAACTGTAGTCGATGATAAAAAGATACAAAATACAAAAGAGACTCTATGTTTTTGACTGGGAAAAGGCTGACTCATATTTGAGCAAAAGAGGATAAGATAGAGGGTGCTGTCATAATAGTGGTTTACAATTCCTGAGAGGAATGAATTTTAGCTGAAATCACATAGTTTTAGAAAATATAATGATTTAAGCCTTAAAAAGTTCCATTTTAAGGATTCCAATTGAAGAGGGTTTGATCAAATCACCTTAGATCAAACCCCCTTGGATAGAACCTACGCTAGTTTTAAACCATACCTATAAATGCATCTCCCTTTACACCTATCAAAATGCTGATAAAAATCACTTTTTGATTTGCTTTAAGAGGGATCAAATAGATTCATTTTAAAATTTAGCTAAGAAATAATTTGTGATTATTCCTCAGAACAAAGCATCAATGAGACTATAATTTTAATATGTTTTGGTTTTGTTATGTATTTTTTTTTTTTTAGGTTTTCCCATTAAACATAGGTTTTTCATAGAAATTAATTTCTTTGTTCTTATGTGGAAAAATAGAAGATTATCAAAAAAATTTGAAAAAATATGAGTTACACCGAATGTTGAGTCCTTGATCCAACAAAAGCCAAAATAAAATTTTTGACATGATACAAAAAGTTAAGTGTTATCACGGTCGTATTTATTAATACGAATTGTAATTAAGTTTGACTTTGAAACTTGATTAATGAAAAAATATTCAATAAAAAATATCTAACCAAGTGGAAGCACTAGATATTAGAGTTACAAATCTAAATTCGAAAGAATTAGAATTTTATCCTTCATGGAAAAAAAATTATGTGTTATACGGTGTGCGTCACTTTTTAAAAATGTGGTTTTCTGAAAAAAATCAATTTTTGTGGGAGATGGAAAAAGAAGTGCAATTTGATTCCAAAAATTTTGAAAAAAATATTTTTAGAATCTATAGACAAATTTTGATGAGACTCTAGTTTGCACCATCTTCAAATTCCTCACAATTTAACCGCTATAGGTGCCCGAATGTGAAGATTTAGTTAAAAATAATAATTTCAATGTCCAGTTTGGCCAAAAATTGTAAACCACTATTATGGGACCACCCTAGAGTGCACTTTCTAAGGAAGTTGTACATTCAAAAATTGGATGGAAAAGAATGAATGCAAGAGAGTTACAAATCGAATATAACATCCTCAGTTAGGTTGCTTTAATTCAAATAGATGAGAGAATCAATTACCACTGATGCCATTCATGGATTTTTATCTCAGCCAAGATTACTATACACTTAAATTTTCACAAAGAAACGAGTGATAAACAATTATACGACTGAGAGAAACCACAACTGGAATAAAGGAAGGC
Source organism: Sequoia sempervirens (assembly GCA_007258455.2). NCBI lineage: Eukaryota > Viridiplantae > Streptophyta > Pinopsida > Cupressales > Cupressaceae > Sequoia > Sequoia sempervirens. Next base: position 209,838,329 of record VDFB02168118.1, read on the forward strand.
ATTGGGTTCGAATCCTAAGTGCAAGCAAACCAAACATGAAAGTAGTTCTTATTGAGCAATAGAAGGATCAGAGGCACAACTACATAGGTGTATTTAAAATTTTCTCTCAAAAAAACTCTCTTCCACAAAGAACAAGGAACGAAAGCAAATGTTTAGCAAAGATTTATGTTTAGGAGTAACCTACATAACCATGTCTATTACTTTGCATGCAAACTATAGAGGAAGACACAAGACAACTATCAGATGCCACAATAAAATGCAGTGAATGGACTCAAGCAATATAGAATACTTGAGAATAATTTCATAGTCTAAAGAGAATTTTGAATGGATAACTCAAAACTCAAAGGAGAAAGGTGAGCATAAGCCAAGTAGCTGAATTTCCTACGCTCAACAAACGAAGAAGGAAAGCTAAAGACCAATGTTCCCCAACCTCTGATTCTTCTTCAACCTGATCACTCGAGATTGATTCAAATAAAAAACAATATCAAAAAACAAGAACTGTAATTTTCTTTTAGAATTATTTTCAAAGCCAAGTGTTCTTTTCGAAAACTAATTTAACTTATAAAAACCTCCTTTTTTCAAAATTGATCGATATTAAACAAAAACAGAGAGATATTGATTTTTCAAAGACAAAATCAGACAATAATCTTCATAATAAAACAAGTTCCCAATTCGACAGACCGTTTAAAGTCGTGCATGTGCACACATGGTCTTTTTCATCTTTTTCCAGCTTTACACTTTAGTTCACAAATCTTATCTCTTATATTTAGTTTAAAATCAAATTACTTCCCCACATAATTAATTAAAATCAAATGCTAATAATATCCACCTTTATTTAACAAAAATCACATTATTTTCCCATTAAAATATTTATCTTTTCATGATTATAACTTATCAATAATTATAATATAATTTAAAATAGTACGACTTAATCTAATTATTTAATAAAACATTTACTCTTAACATAGCAATGTAATTTAATTATTTATTAACAACCACATCCTTATATTTCATAACATTAATTTATTTAATTTTTCCAAATTCATTTGAATTACCATAGTAAATCAATTTTAATTTAATTAATTGATTTTAAAAAATCCATATAACTATTAAGTTCACTAATAACCAACTTACTCGGTGTCAAGGACGACCAAAACAGAGGGACACTACAGAGTTTACCTATCTCTTGATGTGAGAGAATCTCATAGAGATGAAACCAAATAAGAAAGTCTAGATATTATCCATAAGCACCCCTAGTCTCCAGTTCTTAACCTTCATGCCCAACAAAGCATTGATCAACAATTGTGAATCACCCTCAATCCATAGTTGTAGCCACCCTTTGTTGCTAGCAAGGAGGACACCCTTATGCAACTCAATGGATTCAGCCATATTATTAGATGAACTACCACAATCTAATGTGAAAAGCCCCAATGGCTGACCACACTTATTCCTAAAAACACCCCCATTTCCTGTTGGCCTAGGATTCCCTTTCGTAGCACCATCAAAGTTCAACTGGATCCATTCCCTAGTCGGCGCCCTCCATATCACCCTGGGAATAGATAACTGCAAAGGGGAAGGCTCTCTATCCAACCATTTGTATCTAGGCCAAGCATTGTCCCAGCGAGCCTCACTACCCAAAGCATCTTTTCTTTTGTTGTTATAAACCTCCCCAAGCTCCTCAATCGAGCTTTCAACCGTATCCCACACCCGCTCCACACATTTCAACTGAGCCTAGAAGATACACCTATTGCATTCAAGCCAGATATTCCAAACAATAAGAGTCTGGGTTGCAGTCCAAATGAGCTTCAAACCCGGATGTTTATTTTCAAATGCAAAAAATGGAGAAGTGGTAGGACATCCTTGGGCAACACCCAAGAGACGCTCCACCAAAGAAAAAATGTAGACCACAACTGCCAAGCAAAGGGGCAGTGAAGAAAAAGGTGTTCATTACATTCAACTGCTTGCCAACACATAACACAACTAGAAGGCCCACTTCTCCCCAAACGCTGCAGTCACTCCCACATGAGGGATCTATACTTCCAAGCAATCCATAAAAAAACATTGGCCATGGGGAGGCCATGTTTGAACCACAAGCATTCTAGAATAGGCTACACCTCATCAACACCCATTAAGGCCTAGTAAGCTGCACTTATCAAAACCTTACCATGCCTTTGGACTGCCACATCCTCTTATCCACCTTGCCAGCAATCAAGGTAGGCCACCACCTAAGCTTATGCTATAGAGATTCCTAGGCATCTGAGAGCTCCCTCAAAGGGGACAAAAGGGGCCTCCAACGAAATTGATCCACACAAGAGTATGAATAGTTACTCACCCATATGCCATACAAATTTTAAAAATTTTGTGCAAGAGGATGAAGGAAAGGATGGGAAAAGAGAGCGTTGTCTTCTAACCATCAATCTTGCCAAAAATTTACTTTTGACCTATCCACCACCTACCAACAGAGATCTTTGGTTAGTAGGTCTGTGCACATGAATGGAGGAAATTCTAGATGCTGGAGCCACTAGGAAGCATCGAATTGAACAAGTTGTCATTGTCATACCCCAGGTACTTCACTTGCAAGACTCTACTCCATTTCCACCCCTTTTCATCATAAATTCGCCAAGCAAGTTTGGCCCCTAGGGCCTTGTTAATTTTATAGCATCTCTTAAGCATGAGCCCACCATGCTCAAGTGGCTTGCAAACCTCAGACCATTTCACCAAAATATACTTAAAGGCTCTATCATTCCCACACCATAGGAAGGAGCATTGGGTCTGCTCAATAACATTAGCGAATTTGCATGGCATATGAAATACAACCATCATGAAGATGGGAATGGCAACTAAGGAAGATTTGATAAGCATAATCCTACCCACCAAGGATAGCCAATGCCCTTTCCATGAGGCGAGCTTGCTCTGAACCCTGGACACAACCCCATCCCAATTTGTAGCTTTCAATCGACTATTAATGAGAGGCATACCAAGATACTTACTAGGAAAATAGGAAAACTCGAACCCAAGGATATCTTGAAGAACCAATCTCTCCATATATTTTTATTTGAGGAAATAAATTCTGGACTTAGAATAATTCACCACCTGACCTGTAGCCCTCGCATATATAGACAAGATCTTCTTGAATTGCTTGGCTTCCCTAGCAATAGCTTCACCAAAAAGGAGCATGTCATCCACAAATTGAAGATGCATGATATTATTGACACCCCCAGAAACCTGAAGACCTTTTAGGTGACCATTGATGGCATCATGTTTAATGGATTTGCTCAAAGATTCAACAATGATGAGGAACAAGAAAGGGGATAATGGGTTGCCTTGACGTAGCCCATGCTTTGTTGTAAATGAGTTGGAAGCCACACCATTCACAAGCATAGAGAAAGAGGCTAAGGAGACACATTTGAGGACCCAATCACACCAAGCCTACTTGAAACCCATTTTTAACATTATCTTACCCAAGAAATCCCAAGAGACTCTATTACTGTAATGCCCCATCTTAATAACCTAAGAATGTTGCAAATAGATAATTAGGTGTAATATATATATATTTTTTATTAATATTAATTAGTTATTTAGTTGCATACATTCATTAAGCTAAATGACATTACACTACTTTGAGTTTTCCATAAGTGACTTAAGTATTTCGCATTGCACATATTAATAACATTAACATAAACATCAAAGATAAACATTGCATAACATTGAAATTTCCATTCAAGATAACATAATAAAATACTAACATGTTTTTCCATACATTGCATTTGATATTTATATAATACTCATCCATCTGATGAGGTAGTTTAATAATGATTACAATTTACAAGTGATCTCCTCACAACATTTGAGGGATGTTTTCAAATACAAATTTTACAATATACAATGTTGAAATAAACATAAGTATCCAAACGCGAGCTCTCCATCCATGAAGCTTTTGATGCCAAGATCAAACTGGGGACCCAACGGAGTAAGGTGCACGTTCCACCCAACCATGTGGTACTCGTAGGTCCACCCCCCGTGCTAGGAGATAATAATAAGGTTACCTAGACCTAATCTACTAACCCTAGACACTAGTACAAAACATTCTAATGGTTACATTGCTTCCATATTTTGACAATTAATTATACCACTAACATAAGGTTAACTGTTACTCTAGGTGGAGTGTCATCACAACAATGCAAAGGTTACCCTGGTGTTTCTTCCTAGGTTTCGGCCCCCAATCCTTGGGTTACCCTGGTAACCTCTTACGAAACCCGGCCCCTATTGCATACTATTGTGGAATCGTATGTCTTTTAAAGAAATAAGACACCGATTTTCCATTCCAGGCCTTCTCATCTTATACTCTTCACTGAAGTAGCTCAAGAGTCATAAGAGAGGCAAAATATCTTGTTAAGTGTTTTAATTCTAACTACTGTGTTCTTAGTTGTCACTGAGTTACTAACTCTTTGTAAGTTACCCTGACACCACTTTGTGTGTCGGCCCTTACAAAAAGCCACTCCCCTAAACGTAACAAGGTGTTTAAGTTCTCTGTCTAAGGTTTACAAATGCACAAAGTTCATCTCATAATAACAAATAACCCTCTTCGGTATCAAAACACCATAATTAACATATGCACAACCCAAATTATCTCAAGAAATACATTTGAAACAGTAATACACCCATTCTACACATATCTATCTGGAAGACTTATACAACTATAACTTATCCCAATTTGCCCCAAAAGAACCCAAATAAAGCAAATCAAGATAATATTGTCTACTGTTCGGATTTACTAAATCCATTCAAACATAATAGGATAACCAAACAAAGCACCTAAATTTAAATTTGATTTCATTCAAAACGAAAAAGAAGTCTATACTTTACTTATAAGCATATCCACATAATTAACGGGTACTTTTAAAACAAATCTCATAATTAACTAAACAATTTTAAATGTAAATATTTTAACATAATGAGTTAATTATGAAAATATCACATTTTAAATCAAATTCTAATTTAAACTCTTACCAAATTTAAAATAATAATTTAATCACTCAAATATTCATAAAAATTTAATACATTATAATAATATATAATATATATATATATATATATATATATATCATAAATATTATAAATCTCTAAATTTAAAAACATACAAATTTTATTACAAAATAATATACATTTCGAATTAGGAATTTTGAATAAGGGTTGAAACCCTAAATTGTAATGCCGACGGCCGCCATTGTCGAGCTCCCTTTGGGCCGTGCCGGCCGCAGCCAATGCATGCTTCTTTGAGGGTTGGGCTGCCTTCGCAGCCCGCCCACAGAGCTTGGCCGCGGTGGCTGTGCCATGCGCTGCCTGCGAGGGCGGCGCTGGGCTTAGCCCTCGCCGCCATGCTCTACAGGCTCGGCCACAGGGTAACCCGCCTGACAGTGCTTCGGCACTAGTTATTATTATTATTTTTTTTTTTAATTTTCACAAAATTAAAATCTGCGAATAAAAAATAATAATTTCCGCCTACGGATTTCAATCCAATTTTTTTTAAACTCGCCTGTACGGCGTACGGATTTTTAAAGAGAAATTTCACATAACTGTTAAGCTCCATTTTCAATATATAATATATATATATTCAGGGTTTTTACAGAGAATTTTTTTTTAAAAAGAAAATCTTCTACATAATTCAATAAGGTTTTCAAGAAACACGACATTTCCATTCAATTACTGAATCATTCCTATAGATTTGATTTCCCCTTTTACAAATAATTTACCCTTTATCTAAAATTTAAATAATTTCAGCAGAGAATATAATCAGAAGATTTCTTCTTTTCTAATCAAAACCTCACAAGATAAATACAACAAATAACTTTCACAGATATTTAAATTACACTCAAACTTCTTTTCAGATGTTTTCCTTTCCAAAAATAAATAAAATAATTACACCAAAAGAATACATGTTATCCTGTGCTTGAAAATTAATTGGTGAAATATTTGCCTATAGCTTCCACAATAGCCTGTAGCTTCCACAATAGCTTCCCTGAGAAACAAAACCCAAAATCCACAAGATATCCCACCAAATACAGAGAGATAACAACTTCTAAGAAAAAATGGTTTTAAACAGCAAGAGAGATAAAAACTTCTGATAATTTCCCTGTGAGGAAATTGAACAACCTCTCTATTTTTTCCGAGATCCAAAATATCCTCCGTAACAAATTTTTCCTCAACAAGAATCATTTAACACACTGGCACACATGTCAAGAAGTGGTTATGAAAATATCTTCTCCTCTTCACGGCAATTTTGCCCTTCAATATTTGCATGCAATTTATTTATTTAATTTAAATTTTACAACCATTATTTCAATTTACATGCATTTTTTTTAATTTAATTTTCTAATTTTCAAATGCAATATAATTTACACACTTAATAATTTAATTTAATTAATTTATTTATTTAATTAAATTAGTTTAATCTTTTAAGATCAACCATTTAACCAAATAAGCTAATTAATGAATTAAATTATCAAGCAAGTAAATTCTACCACATTTAAAATTAATTTAAATACCAATAATTTAAAACACAAAAACCAACATTAAAATTTAACCAAATTTTACCTTTTCAAACAATTTATCCAAACAGAAAATGACAATACAACCTATGACTCTGAACTAAAACAGACAAAGTACTAAGACCAAGGTTAAAGACTAGACTAGGGTAAACCAAACTACTATCTCCCGATCAACGTATCCGTTGAGTCTTGACACGCTCAGACCTGAGTACCCAGGTGGAGTCAGTTTCATGTACCTACAATTCCTGCAACCAAGCAATAACATGCATACAAATATATATATATATATAAAGCATTAAACAGACACACCGTGTGGAGAAAATCACAGATATCACAGGGCACTCGCAAGCGAGTGATGCGATTCCGTTCTCCACACCAATACACTTCACAACAAACTGATGAAATAAATAGCTGTTAGTCCATCATAACATGTACATATCAATAAACAACTAAAAGTAAACATCTACGCTATCTCAAATCATGTCTGAAATCAATAATCATCAAACAATGTATCATCATATCATAGAATAATTCCACTATCGCTCAAAACCAGCGATCAAAATATCCAACAAAATATCATAGGTCTAACAGTATGAAAACCTAACAGCAAAAAGCATAAGCATAAATGGAGGGGTACTACATTTCCATCAAACCCATCTTGTGCATACTTGCAGTCATCACAGCCCCCTAGATGATATGTTTTTTTGAGGAGTCTTGTCAAATGAATCACATGCTTCTTCTGTTAATTGTTGTGGTATTTGGCTGTACACCTGTCGATATGCCTTGCCTATGCGTCCTCATCTTGCATACATGTCTTTTGGGGCAGTTGCAACTGCAACATCTAAAAAAAAGAAAAAAAAAAGTAAAATTTGGCTTTTCAGCTACCAATTGCAGTTGCTTGAAAATTTCTAAAATCCCTTCAAAAAAAAAATATTATTCCTTTTTGTGCATATACTGCAATCCTCGCATTCCATGAGACCACATTCCTTTAAGGCTTTTTTTCTAAATAGAACATGAGCCCTAGCTCTGTGCCTATGTTTTGCATACAAGTCAAACAGGGCAATTGCAACTACAGCATCTAACAAAATTTCCCTATCCTTCTTGCTTTGATAGATGCCCAGAACCGTTCCAAAGCTTTCGTTTTGGCACAGGTAGTTAGGATGCTAGCCAAGGTTGTGAAATCGGGCTTTACACCTGCCAATTGCCTTGCCTGAAATTGTTTTGTGCAAGCCTACTTTTCAGATTGTTTCATTTAGCATCACCATACTCTCCTCAAGAAGTGTCGATCCTGATGGGCCATTTTATAAGGCCACATTACAGCTGAAAGGTAGTTAATTCATTAGCAAATTAATGGCAAGTTAAAATCCACGACTAGGCTACAAGTAATGTTTCATCTAAACTTTGGAATAGTTCAATTAATAACCTTTAAAAAGAAATCTGCATATAACTAGCATCATGTGCATGTTTAATATGAGTCTTAAGTGCCATTTAATAATGAGATTTAATAGCGAATAAAGGTGGAAGTAAACAGCCACAAAGGGGCATATAAAACTAAGGTGGAAGTAAATAGCCACAGAGGGGCATATAAAACTGAAATTATATAGTCAATAAAATGCCTTCTAAAACAGAGTCTTGCGTGCCATTTAATAATCAGATTTAACAACAAATAAAAGTGGAAGTAAACAGCCACAAAGGGGCATATAAAACTGAAATTATATAGTCAATAAAATGCCTTCTAAAACAACATTTAATTGTGGCAAGAAAAACATGATTTGAGGCTCTAAAAGAGGCATTAGTTTTCTATTCATAGCATGTGATAATTGACTTCACAAATCCATTTAAGAACAGCAAATAAAGAAAGGATTAGTTTAATTAAGTAAATTAGTTCATCATTTTGTTAGAGCTGATTACTCCCTTGTTTATTTGTAAAATCTTT
>VDFB02168118.1:209855268-210005350 GCA_007258455.2 Sequoia sempervirens
TAATTAAACTAAGGATTGTTTCTATAATTGCAAAATAATAGTAAATCAATTTATAATTTATTATTTAATGTAAAGTAGAATTTAAATAACAAATATTTAAAAAAATTTAAGTTGATTATAATATAATTATATAATAAGTATTATATTGTATAATATTACACTATATACTATAGTGAATATAGTGAATAAATTGTAAATAATAAATAACATAATATATATTATATAATATTATGTATATATTATATGTTGTAATGTATAATATAAGTACAAATATAATAAATAATATATTAATACTATATAGTAATATATATTACATTATTTCAATATTGTACAATATAATATATAATCTAAATATAATATAATATATCACAAGATAATATAGAATACAATATATAATAATAATAATTAGTAGCTATAATAGTTTTATATTATATTTATTCATTTTTATTAATATTTTTTAGTATATATAATATAATATATAATAAAAAATAAATAAATAATATTATATTTGATGTAATTTGTATTATATAAGATATATATTATATATGAAATATAAAATAGATCTATATTTGTATGTTAATTTAATTTTTATTATATTATAATAACTATAAAATATAATATTTCTTCTTCATCAATAAAACAAATGGTGTCTGCTCCGAAAACTCCTGCATCTGCTCAGACTCCCAATGTGCTCCACTTAGCAAGAAACCATGGCGATGACGCTCTCAGAGGGGCGAAATTGGTGAAGGCACTCGCCGTTGTTGGGTCTACCTCGGTTCCTCAATCTGTGCGCATCCAAGAGTGTGGTGGGGAAGGCATCCCCGAGCGAAACCCTAGGTATCCATTCATTGATTCGTTGGGTCCAAATGATGGCATTGCGAGTCTTGTTGGTTCACCTGGTCTGTGCCACGATGGTGGTGAATGCAGAAAGAAAAGATTTGCCGATGCCCTTGTTGCCCGCCCTTCCTCTCCGCGTATGGGCTCCCATGAGTCAGGGTTCTTTGTGGGCTCGCCGACTGCTAGGTTTTCCCCTACCAAGTGAAATTCTGAGCCTCTTTGGCCTCACAACAGGGCTTCTATGCGCCCTCCATTTGCAATTTGACAAGCTTCTACCCCTGAGGTTAGTCTAGATGGCCTTGTATGCGACAGAGAAGATTACTTACAAGATCACGCCCTGGTATGTCGATTCACTAAAGTTTGGCCTAAATTATGTGACCTCCATTCATGGATTGAGGAAAATTGGAAGGACTATTTGGAAAATGAAATCAACATCTATTCGTGTGCGAAGGGGTTTTTCATCCTAGAATTTGAGTCTATGGACGACAAAGAAATGGTGTTAAAAAACGGACCATGGTTCTTCCAAGGGGATATTCTGTATATGAAACCTTGGTCCCCCTCTTTTGATCCACGCATAGAGTCATTTGCATTTGCATATTTATGGGTTCGGCTACCTTACCTCCCACTACAGTTTTGGGAAATTGACTGTCTGAAAGCAATTGGCAACGGCTTGGGGAAATATCATGGTCTCTCCGAAGAAACAATCAACTATGAAAATTCAACTTTTGCTCGCCTCTGTGTAGAAATGGATGTTTCAAGTGGCCTCCCAGCAGAAATCTTTCTCAAAGTTGGAAATAGGCGCTGGCGCCAACCAATAGATTATGAAAAGATAGCTTTCAAATGTAGAATTTGCTTTGCAACAGACCATGTTACTGCACAGTGTGGTAAAATGCGTTTTGGGGAGAATGCCAGTGCTGCCCCTAAAAGCAGCCCCTCTTGGTGGGTTGGGGCTGAGTCCAGACATTATGTTGTTGCTCCTTCCGTAAAGAATGCTGGTGATTCACTTCCTCACTTCAGGAATTTGCTACTGCTATGGTCCCCTCCCACTTGACTGTGGATGATTGTCATGTTCTGATGTTCGTGCCAGAATCAAAGCAAGATGATGCACACATTACATCTCCATCCTTGGAGGTTTCCTATACTATTTCCTCTTCTCTTTCAACAACTACTATGGCGGTTTGCAACCCGGGTTCTTCCTCGCTAGCGGATTCACGCTTGGGCCAACATCCCTCCTTGGATGACCAACAGGCTTGGACGGAGGTGAAGAAAAAGAAATCCCCATCCTTAAAACAAAAACATCCAATGTCCCTAAGATCCTCAAAGAAAGATGGAACTTTGGAGGGATAATTTGTGGCCACACCCACTTTTGGGTTGATGCAGATTCTATTAGGTTAGAAGGAAAGTATAATTTTATTTGTGTTTGGGCACCCCTGGTGGAAAGGGCATGCATTTATTCTCTTTTTGAATTTCGGGCGCTGTCCCCTTACAACCTACCTAAAAAAAAAAAAACTATAAAATATAAAAATTGAGTATTAAATAGCCATGACAATATGAAAAGTAGGATAGAAAGCATTTAATATGTGCATAGAAAGAGAGTCTCAAAACATTATATCTTTCAGGTGGAGTCATTACACTTGGCTAGATATCTAGATATTAAATAACCCGGACTGCATATCCATAAACACTAGTAAAGTCCCCCCGGTCTCCTACATATAAAGTAAAATTCAGGTGTTTAAGGGTCATTTTCATACTTGTTGTGGATAGTTGGAACAGCCCCATTTTTCCATTTTCAGGGTAAGGTTTCACCAAGAATATAATCCCCAAATACCCAACACATAAAAGCAAACATATTCTGTAGAAGAGTCTGGCCAAAACAAAACAACTCACACAACCCACAATAGAGGCAACGTGGAGGCACACCACACAACTCCAACAGATTTAATTTGCATTGAATGATAAATTTTGAGTTTCCTCAAGATAACCAGCATGGCCAAGAAGGTCAAACATGCACGCATAATGATCAATTGTTGGTGCAATGTAATAGGAGACACTCATAGAACTCAATTATTACAATCCTCATCCACTACAAACTAGAACTCAATTATTACAACCCTCATCCACTAAACTCGTATGGCTGCATGCTAGTAACCTACAAGCTTACATGACCAGGGTGTTCCAGAGTACTTCATTAATTCAAAAAACTTGAAAGAATCGTTGCAATATTTTTTCTGTAAATGTTGCGTCAACATACAGTCCAAATCAAGTGATGTACACATGGAGATGAGGACCGACTTGAACCTTTGCCATCGTGCAAAGGACAATGCATAACCAATTCTTCATAGCGAGGGCCTCCAATACATTATATGTGGCATAGATCAGTTAGCTTGTCTACAATATTACCCCAGGACATACCTTCTGTATTCAGTTTGACGACGGTAGTTGCAGGGGCATTAAATTCATTCTTCTTGGCTCAGTGATGTACTTTGACTGATCCATTATCCTCCTAACTCTTTATGTGACTTTTATCTCTATCTATGTCTCTCTCCTCTTCTTTCTTTTCTTTTTTCCTTTATTTATTTTTGTCTATCTCCCTCACTATCTCTACATGTTGGCTTGCTCCCCAGCTTTCTCAGCACATATAGCACAGCAATGGAGGCTGCGAATAGTACAGAATAGAAAACAAGGCTGCTGCATGAATTTAAAAAATTCATTGCTTTGCTCCTGCATCTTCTCGTCTGGGTTGTGCTCTTTATATAGAGAGTAGGGACACAACAATGCCCCCTTTGTTTTTTTGTTCTTCGTGAGTGGAGAATTCCAGTCGAGTTTCAAAGAACGTGCAGAGAAAAATGACGGGATCTTTCTCATCTGTAACCTTAGCAAAAGAAAAACGATTTTGACTGGAGCTTTCTTGTCTTTGACCCTGACAAAGGAATAAACGATTTTGTGTCGTTGTAGATGAACGTTCCATGCGACAATATCGCTCGGTTGTAATTATTATGGACTAGGTATGTTCGAGTGTTTATGCTGTTGGAGATTATGAGTGGAAGAAAGGCTCTCCACACATCTGTGGAGTCCGCATTTGATTATCTTATCACTGATTGGGTATGGAAGCTTGTGAAGGCAGGCAAAACGATTGGGATCGTAGACAGCAGAGTCCCTAACAATGGTCCTGCAAATATAATGGGTTTCGTTTTGGTGGGTATTTTGTGCGCTCATGTTATGATGGCATTCAGACCGAGCATGGTGGAGGCTTTGAAGATGTTGGAGGGAGAGGCCGCCATTCCAAACTTCGCTTCCCAGCAAAGCGAAGCAACAGTCTGTTTTTCTGGGTTTGTAATTGATCTCAATATGAGCGTTTCTGCAGTTGGATTTACAATCTTTTTGTTTACTGTGTTGTTGTCTCCTATATTGGGATGGGTGAGGAAAAAGAATGGGAGATTGTCTTTTCCAGGACCATTTCCGCTGCCCATCAGTTGGGAGCTCTTCTTCACCCCGGTCTGCAGCGGTTGGCTGAGAAACATGGGCCACTGATGTTGGTGAAGCTGGGTTCTGTTCCTGTCGTGGTTGCATCTTCTTCTCAGGCGGCTAAGCAGTTTCTCAAAACCCACGACTTGATTTTTGCCAGTAGGTCGGCTACCTACATTTATCAAGCTCTGCAAAACCAAAAGAAAAGTCTGTGTAAGTACCATCTTAAAAAGCTTTTCACACTCGCAGTCAAAGTGACATACACCTTCAAAAAAACTGTGAAAATCGAACGGTTGAAGTTATTTGAATCGTAGGACATCCCTTTTCTTGCAACTTGGGCCATCGATTTGACAATTTAGCTTTGTCTCTTTCAAATAAGGATACGCCTTCGGCGTAAAATATATATGTGTTTTTAAAAATATATATATACATATCTCTATATGTATGAATATTATTAAATGAACCATTGGCTTGTGTAAGAGGAGTTTCTAGACAATATAGGTTATGTATCTATAGTTTCCCCTTAGTTATTTAAGGATTTCTTATAAAAAAAAACATTTGATTGTTCTATTATGCTTTATGATTATTACATTAAATGTATATAGTAACCACGGCTTAGAATGGAAAGTATGTTGATTGTGATAAAATATGCATCGAGATATTTATGTAATATGAATATATAATTTCTTAAATTATTTAATGATGTCTCGTAAGTGCGAACTTAAAATGTAAAATTGGTTATCTATATTGTGCTTGAAATTTGTTTCTTTGAATGGGAAATGGAATTAAAAGATTAATTCGTTGTGAGTAATGTGGGGGCCTATTATCCGTAAGAGTTAGTTTAAATATTAATATGTTTTCAGTAAAGGAGTGAAAATTAAATCTATTTGATTATTAATATAGAATTAAATAAGCAAAATTTAAATAAATGAGTGAAGCATTAGTAATACTTAAGTGAAGTAGCAGTATTGATATAGGTGGTAAAAGATTTGTTTACTCTCTATTGTTTTATTAGTGAATGGTGACTAGTTGTTTTATTTTATTTAATAGTTATCTAGTAAGTTAGTTTGTGTTAAAATATGTAACATGAAAAGTATGTCAATCTTTTAATGTAAATATGTTTAACATATTTGATTAGAAACACAAGGTATGCAATAAACAAAATATTATGTATATAGCAACTGAATCTTTCAGTCATGCATTAGATATATATCCAATTTAAGAATTTTCTTAAAATTTTATTAAAGGACAAGTTGACTTGCAAGTTATAACGAATTAGTTATAGTCTTCATTTTTAGCTTTAATTATGTCAAAACATGGGACTACCATGACTATAATTTTATATTAGATCTTAGTTGTGGATATAAAACCTAATAATACTAATGGAATTAATAGATGAATGGAAAACAAGATCTTAATTTTGTTAGTGTACTAGTAGTGTCGTTGTTAAACTTTGTTGCAAACTCTATGGAAGATGCCATTGTTCCCTTGAAGTATCATGTATTCCTATCTTCATGTCAGGTTGTTTATTTATCATGTTAGTGGTCTAGTAAGTTGAGGTAAGACGATTTATTACCTATTGTGATTATATTTCCTTTTTATGGGTTACAATATTAAGATGGTACTCTGTAAGCAATTAGTGAATGAATGTTGATTTTGTTTAATTGAGGTTGAGGTGATTGTTGTTTGTATTGATTTATTGAATTTAGAAATGAGTTAAGAATTGATTGTTTTTACTATTGCTTTCAAGGTTGATTTGATGTTTTCATTTCGATGTGTCTACCCTTTGGGTTGCTTGGTTTTGAAGGTGATTTTATCCATCGAGTTCATGTTGGATTAACAAATGATTTTATTGGTTCTATCTTAAATGTGAAATGAGGATTAAGTTAGATGGTTATGTTTCTTTGTTGAGTGCAATCTTTTCTCCTTCAAATCATTTTCAATTTGATGTACTTCGATATTTAGCCTTGTGGGAAGCCCTAGTGTTGAGACTTTCCCTAGTGGGAGTCAAGAGTAGGTTGTTTAGTAGGCTTCCAGAGGTAGTGGGAAAGTTGTATTATCAGAGTTTCATGATCTGACCTTTGTTTTGATTCATGTGGGTGTTACCTTGTGTTGTTATTGTGCCTTCATTGTGATTCTTTGGGTGAGATGGTTCATGCCTCGCACGTGCTCTTGTTTTGTGATTTTCAATGTTTGGTACACCCCTTGTTGTTGTGAGCTTTAGTTCAGAGCTATTGGGAGGGTGGCTCTTCATGGGGGCCAGTGCACAAAGGGGTAGCCTAGATAACCCATGGAATAGTTGGTTAAATAAGTGAAAACCTAACAAATGAACTAGTGGGTTTGGGTAGGAACACATTAACTACAGATAAGTAAGATACCTCGTCCACGTCGTTAGTGCTTTCGCAGAGTAAGGGTGGGCTAAGAAGGTCGTGGTTAGCAAGATCACTACCTTGTCCTCATGAGGGGCTAGCGGTCTCGCATGTGTCACCCTATGGGGCCAACGCCTAATGAAAGGTAGTCTGAATAACCATAGATGGGGGCTGGTGCCTGTTGACAGGTAGCCAGGATAACCCATGATAGGGTCGTGCGATGACACTCTCCCATAGTATCCCTTGCCATTATCTTTGTTTGCCTCTAGAAGCCATCATCTTGTATGTAATCAATGATGTTGTTTGTCATGTTTTGGTTGCTTTTCTATGGTTGGGTCTCGTGGTCATTCTACTTGACTATCTTGGATCGTGGGTCTTTCTTGTCAGCTCCTAGCATGGGGGGTGGGCCTTCAGGTCTACATGGTTAGGTGGAACGTGCTATGCACCTCGCTCGGTCCCTTGTCAGCGTTTGTGCAATGCAGTGCTGTTTAAATGCAGAGTATTCCAAAGTTCACCATATATTCAGTTGTATATTATTTCATTCTATTATACTCATGTATTTGATGTACTACTCCCACATTGTGTTGGGAACATTGATGTATACTTATGACATTGAATGATGTAATGTAATGAAGTGGGTGTAAAGTATTATTTTACCTTTGTAAACCTTATGTGGTCAATGGTTTGTGATAGCCATTATTTGATGTGTTGTATTTGTGGAAATATGCTCCATTATATTCACATGATGATAATATGATTATGGTCATTGGGATTTAGTTAATCTTGTTTATGCTGAGTTTTATATGTGAATGTCTTTTATCGATGGATTATAATTGATGTATGATTATTATAAACGTATGCTATATCATGGTTATAATTTAAACTTGGTTTTTGTTCGCTATTGTTAAGGTTTGGGTTTAGGTTTCGTAATGTCATCACGTGTACCCCAGAGGATGTAGGTTGTTAGTGTAGTTGTTTTATTGCTTCTCTTGTATTGTAACTTAATGTACATATCTCGTGTTTAAAAAAAATTGGCTGTTACTATTGTCTTAGTTGTCCTTTGGGGTTTGCATGACAGGGCATTACATCCGTCCCCTCATGCAAACCTATATGGAATCAACATACCTCTCATGAGGATGAGGTAGTTGATCTTGCCATTCTATTCCTTCTTGACTCATCTCAAGCCTATACAAACACTTGAGCCATGAGTGAGGAATTTACTTATTTTGATTAGTGTGATTACTACCCAACCCCTTAGTTCATTTTAGGTTATCACTTAATTACAAAACTCCCACATTGGTTAACTAGGCGCCACTTTGTGCACCAGCCCCCATTGAGAGCCACTCCCCTACTGACAACAAGGAGACCCCAATAAAATCAAAGAGCAAAGCTACTTGCACCATCACAAAACTCATTAGAAAAATAGCAAGGGGAGGCATGACCCTTCCCACACTCGAGTTCCAACCACATAGGCGAATATATTGTGCAAGGATAAAAACCATCAATACACTCATTTAATACACAACAATCATCTCAAGGATTATCAAGGAATTCCATCAAGAAAATAGTTTCCCCTAGCCTCTGGAAGACTCCTAATAATCACTTACATAATGGCTTACACATTTGAACAACATCCACATTCATTACTATAACAGTAACCATTCACTTGTTTCAGCTAACAACTCAATATCATAAGAGAACATGGAGTTGGTATGTGCAGGATCATTATGGAAAAAATAGGCCCTTAAGTGGCAAAAAATTAGAAAAATCAGAGTTAGGCAACTTAACGTAAAAATTTGAATAAGTTATCTATATTATTTCAAAAATATGTAAGAATAGAATCTATAGAAAATTGAATGTAGTTTTTAAACTACTAGGTTTATTTAAAAAAAGAAAAAATCTATTTGATGAAAATTTGAAATTTCAATGTAGTAGTACTTATATTTCAAGGAAAAAATAAGAAGTAGGTGTCTGTCTGACCACCCTAACCACGATAAAATGATAATATTTTTTTATAAGATTTTAGATATAAGAAGGGGACTCATGTCCGGATGTGATGCATATTTTTTTGTAATTTTTTTCCAAGTAAATAATTAATTATGAATTTTTATTATAATTTTTTAAAAATATAAAAACTTGTATGTCTAACCACCTTAACTTGGTCAAAACTTCATGAAATTCAATTTTTCTTTTTTTAATCCTATAGTATGCAAAGCATAGAATGTGACACATGTTTCAGATTAAAAAAATATGATACTGTTTGAAAGATATAGATGTTTTTCAATCAACCTATCAATCATGACTTTAGTCGTAATTCAAATAGAAAATGAACAATAATAATTTATTAAATTCAAACTATAGAATAATTTATATTGGTGGAAAGTTGAGAATCTCCTTTAAAAACCCTTTTCATTTCATCAATTTTGGGTAAAAAAAAAGTCGTCAGCCACATACCCATCATATCGCCACTTTTTGGCCCATCATGATCTTGCACATCCCAGTGACCTAAAATGGATTTCCAAGATACACACTTCATGTTTACCAATTATTCATCTAAATCCAAGAAAATTTCTTTCTACAAACACTATCTTTCATTTATTTAATTGGTCAAACATTTAAAATAAAAGAAAAATATTTATAACTAACCGAACTCCCAAATTACATTAGTTTCCAATGCCAGAATACAACATGCAAATAAGAGATAAATTTGAATGTTAGAGCTCGAGTGGAAGGATGCATGTGATGCAAAAACTAGGGATCATGCTATATGTTAATAGTAGAAGATAACACAATATGCAATCTAAGTTTCGTTATCTATGAAAGGAGTCGGAGGTCGATACCAGAGGAATGGTGAAATTACTCACATTGCATGGTGCCCATTAAAAGTATAAGATATTTTAAGAAATGAACAACAATAAAACTAAAGTAGCAGCTGTATATTAATCATAATTGAGGAAATCAACTCTCTCAGGGCACTGATATAGGGAAACTATTATTGAAATACTTACAACCCTTATTCCCATTGATTCTGAGAGATAATATACCTAGGACAAGGTTGTGACTAAGAATGTATGTCTGGCAGAAGGATGATTGGAACAGGGGCGGCGCCTTTTCTATAAGATTCAAACTGATTCAAGGTGAAATAAAGTTCAACAATTTGGGAAAATTTTGCCTATCTCCTACGCAATTACTCACGTATGCTCAACTCTTCAAGGCTATACAAAATTTCATAGAATGATGGAATACTGTTTGGGGAAACGACTTGAAAGATCAACAAAATATGACTCCATTAGAAAGAAAGGTTCTACCAAGATTCAATTAAAATCCATTGATTGCATTATTTGAAAATAGAAGAGGGCGCTGGAAATTAAAGAGCTTGGAGCATGGTAATGAGAATCTAAGGAATGGCCAATATAACTATGCAAATATTGAAGACAATATGAGGTGCAAATTTTTCGACTACAAAGAATGCAATTTATGACTATTAATTCAAAACTTCAATCTTCTTTAATTCTATTGGTTTCTCAAAACACCGAGCAATTAAATCAAAGGTACGATGGAGACATACCAAAAGTACAAACACAAATAAATTCTCAGCAAGAGTCTCAACTATAATTATTTGAAGATGGAATTCCTAAAATTCTCTTTTAATTTGAGACTAAATAAACAAAGAATCAATGGTTTCAAACAACCCAAGATTAACATTTATTTTCTAAATAGAATATAAACTAGAAAGAAAATGGTAGAACCTAGATTTTTCTTGCTTACCAAAGGAAGTTTTTGCGGTAGAGCTCACCACTTCCAGTTTTCAGCTTCAACCCACTTCCAAAATCTCCACCAACACTGAAATCCCCAACTCCAAAAGCCTCCAAGATTAAGAATCAACTTTCAAGAACCAGAAACAAACTCCAAGAAGAGGGAAAATATTCACGACTGAGTTTTCAAGATTTTTTCTTAGAAAATAATCAAAAGCCCCTCTATCAGTTAACTCCACTACTTTATTTATTACCCCATCCGTAACTGCATTCCACTTCATAAAATTAATTAATTTATTTTTCTTTTATTTTTCCCCACTATGCACAATTTATTCAACTTTGTTATTATTTTATAATTTTTAAATCATATCTTATGATTTACACATAATAAATCAAATAATTAATATTAATTTATTAATATATTTATTCTTTAAATTCCCTTATACAACCATAAATCTTAATTTATTAAAATCAAATAAATAAGTTTTAATAATGTTCTATTAAAGCTATACTTTAATTATGTTAAAGCTTTCATTTAATTAATCCAAAGCCTTTTAAATCTGATAATCTATATTTTAACGAAATAATCAAGCAAAGGTATAGTCAAGTACATTACTCAATGAACATACTGTCGAGAAATACCTAATCATACTGCGAAATGGAAGATAAAATGACAACAACATTGGCAACACAACTTGAACTGACCTTACAGAAGGGTGTGACACACGAATACTCATCCTCGACGAGTATGATGGCTCAATGTGGGGGAACTGATGCTATCTCCAAGACAAAAAACTCCATTGGGATTAAGGCACGCTCAAACCTAACAATTCAGGTGGAGTCAATGCCTGGTACCTGCAACAAACCACACGATCGAATGTTTATATAGACAAACAAGCAAACACACCATGAAGGGAAAATCACAGCATCGCAGGGCACTCACAAGCAAGTGATGCGACCTTGTTCCCCTTCACCAATACATCGACACATAGTAAGAAGATGTCAAATCTTGATAAAACATGCATCTAACAATCACATAATACTCATATCCATGATAACTCATATAAAAATTTAAACTAATCTACTAAGCATGATATAATCATAAAACATCAGATGTAACAGTGTCATCAAATATCATCATAACTAAGCATCAAAGTGTCACAGTATCCAAGTGTCATCAAATAGTATCATAAGGTCCAAATACAATCCAAGTAACTGTCCAAAACCAAAGAAAGCTAAGGGGCACTACATCCTCTCCCCATAGGACCAAGCTTACTCCTGGAAACTTGCAAACAGATATGGGTACAACTCTCTTATCCTGGAAGCATCCTCCTAGGTAGTAGAAGACTCGCCATTCGGATCCCATTGGACCCTAACCTACTCAATGTCTTGTCCCCTGAGTGTGAGTCTCTTGTGCTGTATGACGCCCATAGGCTCCAAAGCCAGCTACATTTCCTCTATATGTAATACATTCCAATCAAGTACATGAGATGTGTTTGGATAATAAGTTCTGAGAACTAAAACGTGAAACACATCATGAATGTGTGAGAGACTAGGCGGTAAAGCAAGATGGTATGCTACAAGAACAATCCTCTCCAAGATCTCAAAAGTCCCAACAAAGCGTGGTGCGAGCTTAGAGCCTTTTCCATAATAGATCAAACTCTTTTGCGGATGCACCCGCAAGAATACCCAGTCTCCAACTGAGAACTGACAGTCCACCCTGTGAGCATCAACATATTTCTTTTGTCTGTCCTGGGTTGCTACCAAATGCTCCCTAATACAAAACACTTACTGCTTCATCTCCTAAAGCATCTCTAGACCCAAAAGAACCCTATCCTCCAAACAATCCCAACTCAACAGGTCTGACATGGATGACCATATAACGCCTGAAAAGGAGGCATGCCAATAGAATTGTGATAACTATTATTGTATACGAACTCCACCAAATATAGGTAGTCCTCCCAACATGACTGTTGATCCATGATGTACATCCCAAGCATATCCTAAAGGATTTGATTGACCCTCTTTGTCTACCCATTAGTCTTTGGATGATAAGCTGAACTAAAGTTTAGCTGAGTCCCCAATTCATGCTGCAGGGATGTCTAAACAACTGAAGCAAACACTGGATCTCTGTCTAAAATAATTCGGCAAGGAATACCATGTAATCTGACAATGTCCTCCATGAAAACTTTGGCCACTGATGAAGCGTTGTATGAGGATTGGATAGGAGAAAAGTGTGCTACATTTGTCAACTTGTCCACAATGACCATAATGGCATCATGCCAACAGGAAGAAACGAGAAAAAAAAACTAATGAGATAATGTCCCATTTCCATTTCGGGACCAGATGAGGCTACAAAAGTCTTGCAGGATGCTGGTGTTCTTCCTTCACTCTCTAACACTCCAGACATCTCGACACAACATCAGAAATCTCTCCTCATTCTAACCCAAAATTATAGTTGTCTAAGATCTATGTGCATATTTTTGACACCCAGATGAGCTGAATAGAGTGCCTGATGAGCCTTGGTCATGATCAAAGTACAAAGATCTCCTGAGGAAGGAACATAAATACAACCCAAATTCCGCAACAAACCATCTGACTCGAGGGAATATCCTGCATATTTTCTCTCTAAAACTCTTCCTGACTCCACCTCATACCTCACCTCCTGATACCAACTATTTGAAGGAAGTTATGAAAGTATCTGGCTCCTCAAGTCCACATTAAGAGTCATTGTCGATAGCTTGTGTCTCCACCTACTAAGTACATCCACAACCACATTCTCCTTTCGCTAAATGAATTTCACCTCAAAATCATATTCACATAAGAACATCCATCGTCTCTACGTCACATTCAGATTAGGATGCGTGAAAATACACTGTAAACTACAATGATCACTGTGCCTCCATCTCATCAAGGAATAAACCACTGCGACTAACTCTAGATGATGTGTAGGATAGTTTAGCTCCTAGTCCTTGAGTTTGCTAGACTCATAGGCTCATGTGACCATCCTGCATTAACACAACTCCTAAGCCCTCCAAAGAAGCATCTGTACAAACCAAAAAATCCCCAGTAGGATTAGGAATAGCCAAGATAGGTGCACTAGTCAATCTCTCCTTAAGAGTCTGAAAAGCTTCCTTGCACTACTCTAACCAAATAAATTTCTTCCCTTTCCTCTAAAGAGAAGTGATGGGGTGGGCTATCCTCAAAAACCCCTATACAAACCATTGGTAGTAACCTGCTAACCCCATGAAATTGAAAACCTATGCAACATTAGTGGGTGCAGGCCAATCAATGATAGCTTGGATCTTTGAAGGATCCACAGTAATGCCCTCATCGGAGATAACATGACCCAAATATTTCACCTCCGTCTGGAAGAACTCACATTTTTCCAAATTTGCATCCAACTGGTTCTCCCTCAAACACTATAACACCTTCCTAAGATGCTCCTCATGATCTTCCATGGTCCTCAAATAGATCAGAATGTCATCTCAAAACACCAGGAAAAACCTATCAAGGTAGGTGCAAAACACACCATTCATCAAACTCATGAACACTGATGGCACATTCGTTAACCCAGACGACACAACTATGAAGTTGTAGGGTTTGTAACAAGTACAAAATGCGGTCTTATGGATATTTTCCTTGAATATGCATAACTGATGATATCTTGACTTAAGATCAATCTTTGAAAATACCCTAACACCCTTGATCTGATCAAATAGATCATCGATCCTCAACAATGGATACCTATTCCTTATTGTCACCTTGTTCAACTGCCAATAGTCAATGCACAATCGAAGGGACCTGTCCTTCTTCACAAAAATCACTAGTGCTCCCCAAGGAGAAACACTAGGATGAATAAATCCCTTCACTAACAACTCCTCAAGCTATAACCAGAGCTCCTCAAGCTCCTGAATGGTCATCCGGTATGGAGCTCATGAAATGGGACCAACTCCAAGTACAAGATCTATCTTAAAGTTGATGTCATGCTTAGGTGGCATCCCTAGAATCTCGTTAGGAAAGACCTTTGCATATTGTCTAAGGATAGGATGACTATCAAGAGACACCTCCTCTTGGCTCTCTCCTAACTCCAAATCATTAACAGTCACTGCAAACAACTGACAAACCTTCCACATACACCTCCTCAACTGCATAGCTGAGATCATCGTCAAGGAAATAGGCCTCTAAACCCAAACTATCTCAACCTCACTGCTAGAATCATCTATATACTACACTAACTTTCAACAACAATCTATGACTGCTCTATGAGCCTCTAACCAATCCATGCCCAATACAATATCATATGACCCAAGGGGAATAATATGAAGTTCTATTATGGTGTCAAGAGACCCAATCCTCAAATTACAACCATATACTAGAGACTCAACTGCTACCTTAGCACTAAAGGCCAAGTCAACCTGCCACCTATCGTCCTGCTTTGCTACCACTAGTCCACATCACGCTACTATGAAAGGAGAAATAAAGGAATCTGAAGCACTAGAATCAAAGAGAATATAGACTCTACTACCTTGTAAGACACCTGGTGTCTCAACCATTGTACCTTGGTGCTTGTCTTGGTAGTTTTCAACCACAAAAAAACTTTGGTGATTTGCTTGCATCCCCTACTATTGAATCTAAAGCCATTAGTCTCTAAGTAAATCCAGATGAGCCCTTATAAGGACATTGTATAGCAATGTGACTCTACTAACCACAAGAGAAGCACCCTGTACCTCTGCTAAAACCTCTACTACTTGGAGGTGCATTAGACTGCTGAACACTGCCCCTGTTAACTGTAGACTGTGAATTTTGGGCCAGCTAATCAGAGTGATAATGCTTGTTCAACCACCAATTCTTATCTCTCCTAGACTAAAACCTATCACCCTGTTGAGATCGAGAGTTCTTATGTTTTGAATGAGAGGGCTGTTGCTGCTACTGACCACCCTTAGTGGGTGCCTACTAACTCCTAGATGGACCTGTTGACTGAATCTGACCACCTCGAGAACTGAAACCTGCTAGAGGTGCATTTCCAATATAAACCCTCATCTATCCATCTAAAGCCATAGCCAAATTCTCCTCAACTATCCGAGCCTTCTCCACAGTGGAGCAGCCACGGTAGGAGGGTCCTCAAAGAGAATAGTTTGGACCATGCAACAAGAGTTACACAATAGAAGCAACATGGAATATGGAGGAAAATATAGATTCAAACATTCTTATTAATATAAATTTCAAATACAAACAACTGACAACATCCGGGCTTATAGATTGGGCTCATAGGCCTGATACAACATGCTCAAAATACCATCTTCCTATATGCTCCTCAATACAAGTGAAAATATTACATATCAAGCCTATATTACTCTATGTAATCCACTTCTTGCTATCCTAATGATCTATTACAAGCTTTATATCATGTCCATAGATCTAGAATCTTCCGTGTTAGCTAAAGATCATTACAATCTCCAATGAAAGAAAATGTAATGTGTGCATGGAATAGGTCAGCCTTAAATTTGAATTACTCCTCGGTGAATGCATAGGATGAAGTGTGGACTTATAATTAAGGTCGGGGATACTCCATGGAATAATTTGAATCACACTATCAAGATTCGCAAGTTACGGGAAAGATCCACGAGTGATCAAACTAACTGTTAGGCTTGAAAATTATTTCGGTGCCGATTCAAGAAACAACCACTAAATATGGAAGCGATAAATTTCTGGAAAAAGATCCAATTGTGGTCAAAACTTGGAATAAGGAAAATGAACATGTCCACATTGCAAACATAGATCCATAGGGTCTGGTGAGAAAATATGATGATATGCTGAATTTGCCAACATGAACTGAACAAGAACTGAAACAAGACAAACTGAAATGAAAATATTTTTGGTTGATGCAAGATTTCCAAGAACCAAGGATGCTCCTACATCAGACATCCAAAGTTGATTGAAAAGTGAGTCCCTCACTTTGCTAGGGCTAAAGGAAAACCAATACGGTCTACCTCAGCTTGAGAAATCCAAGAATAATCCTCCACTAGTATGCCTTTCCATTTCACAAGGTATTCTTTGTACTATCTTCCACATGTTTTCCTCCCATCTCTGGTATCCAAAATTTCTTTGATCTCATCTGATTGTTGTTTAGCAAATTGTTTCTCCATTTCTTCTTTACTGTCTTTCCTGAATTCTACTTCATGGTACTGATGTAGATCTGCAATATTGAATATAGGTGATATACTCATTCCATTCAGTAACTCTACTTCATATGCATTTCCTGAATCAAATTTCTTCAAAATCTTACAGGGTCCAAACTTCCTCATCTTCAGCTTATTATATGTGCCAACTGGAAATATTTCCTTCCTCAAATACAACATTACTTCATCTCAACTTTGAACTCCTTATGTCTTCTATTTTCATCTACTCGCTCCTTATACTTCTGGTTCATATCTTCCAATTACCGCTTTACTTGAGTATGCACCTTATTCATATGTTCTAAAAATTCCTCTACTTTTGCACTCCTTTTGTCTTCTTTACTGATGTCTTGCAAGTTCTCTGATATATCTCTAGGGTGAACTCTAGTAATAATTTCAAAAAGTGTTTTTCCAGCACTCCTGTTCATTGAATTATTGTATGCAAACTCTGCTTGTGCAAGAACTAAATCCCAACTTCCAGTTTTAAATTCCATTTCACAGTCCAAATTGGGCAAATTTTCTTGAGAAGAAAATTAAGGAGGAGAATTTTTAAACACAATAACATGATATGAAATTTTGGGTTTTCCCCAAATTGAACAGAGAAGTTTAAACTTTTCATTTGATTTCTTCCAAATTTATATTGCTAGTTTTGAAACAAATTCACATGGGTTTTTATTGAAATTCCAAATAGCAGTCTAAAGATTTTCACACATCATAACAAAGATTGAAACTCATTTCAAAATGAAACAAAATAAAAAAAACAAAGAGGGAACCTGGTTTTTCTCCAAAGCTTGAAGAACTCCAAATGGTGCTTTCAAATCCTATTTTTTGATTCCATCTCAACTAAGAAATCCACTTTGCTTCTTCCAAATCCAAAAACTTCTTCAAAATCCAAAAGCAAAGCCACAGCCAATCTTTTCTCCACCAAAATTGAAAGTTAAAAATTGAAAATGAAATTCCATTTGCTCTCATAGAGTTTCCCCAATTTTGGTCAAACCCTTAAAAATATCCCACCCACTAAATTTATTGAACATTTGGAGATATTTGCATTTTTTAAAATTTAAAAACAATTTAATTTCCAAATGGAATTTCATGCACTTAAAATAAATTTATTTTTACAAAAAGAATTCAAAATTTTATAAAGGAATTCTTTTTCAAATTTATTTCCAAAAAGTGAAATTTAAAGCATATTTCTATTTTTCTATTTTAAATCAAAATATCACATTATGCCAAACAACTAATTTGATTTAATTTATCCCCATTAATTTAATTAGTTAATAAAATATATCTAATTCAAGATTAGATTATTTTATTAATTAAATTAAATTAATTAATAAATAACTACTTTTCCAACATTACAAATAGTTACAATCAATCATCTTTTTTTAACTTCAAAAGCCATTTAATAACCTTTATACTATGGAATTAAATAAATAACCAAGGAGGAATGAACCAAATCAAGACAACTAAACCCGACGACAACCCGACAACACGCTTATGACTAGGGTGATATCTTGGCACGGAAAACCTAGCTACTATCTCCCAATCAATTACCGTTGGTCAATGGACATGCTCAAACCTATGAAATCAGGTGGAGTCGATGTCCTGTACCTGTCAACCTGTGAACAAATAATATATCGACAATGCATATATACATAATATGATCAAACACACCATGAAGAGGAAATCTCAGAATCGTAGGGCGCTCGCAAGCGAGTGATACAATCTCGTCCCCTTCACCAATACAAAATTACTAATTGACAACTCTAACATCAATAATATAATCAAAAGCATAAAGCATCATTAAATCAAATATCTACTAAATTAATCCAAAACATGCCATAAAGATAACATCAGAGTAAAATACCATCACATGAAAATATTACATACGCATCGCTTAACAGTTTGCGATCAAACAGAAACCAAGTTCCAGAGTCAAAGCATAAACATAAACAACATAACAAGGAAGAACACTGCCGATCCAAAGATCCAAAATGGAGGGGTGTTACACAACCAAATTCAGTGAATAGGCTTAGAAATTTTCAAGAAAATGCATTCAATAGGAGAAGCTAAATTTTGTCTCATGTAATTGCAATGGTTGCAAGATATTCACAAATTAGATTTATTAAAACAATCAGGAAAGCAACTGATACAGGTAAATAATTTGTTTTTTCAAGAATACAACGATTACAAGATAAACATAAAATATAATTGCACTTAAATTATAAAAATAACAACTAAATAATTAATCAATCAACAATAGCAAAGAATGAAGACTCATATGTAAAATTCATTTCCCCAAATTGATTTGATGCAATATCTTCCTTCTCCTTTCCATCAACGTTCCTCTCTTTAAAAAAAAATCAACGATGGAATGGAATTATTTTACATAAATCTTCTTCCCAAAACTCTAAATTAATTTTCTCCCAAGAATCCCCTTTTCCCCATCAAAATCTACAACATACAAGATTTTCTTGCAAACTAGACATAACCATCCCAAATCTCTCGAAAAGATAATTATTTACAAAAGGAAGGTTGTTTTTATTTTTGAAAACCCCAAAAATCCAATAAAATCTCCATAATCCCCAAAAAGAATTTAGTTTCTTCTTTTTTTAACAAATAATTAATTCTAATAATTGTCTGTAGTTGCATGATAACAATGTAACTGTCATGCACTAAGTTTAGAACTGTAATGGAAGAAAACTACCTATTCATTATCACCTTATTTTCTTTCTATTTATTACTATTTATTAATTGCAACTTTTGGTTATAATATTTTATTTAATATTTTGTCACACTTTTAATTTATTATCAACTATAATTATTAATAAATCTATTTATATTTGATTACCAAAATACTTGTTACTTAATAATTTAATTTAATGAATCAATTAACCAAGAAAAACATTTAACAAACAACTTAAACTAAATAACCCAAAACAACATTTATCAAACATCATGAAAATGGTGAATCATGGAGGGGCACTACAGATTGTTCCTTGTGTTTTGGTCTCTAGTTCCAGTTCCTATTCCAGTTTGAGGAGGCAACCTTTTATGTAATTGTATTGGATTGTATATCAATTGTATCTCTTAATGTAATCATATTTATTCTTCCCACATGCACTAAGGGAAGAATTGATGTAAATAATGTAATGATGTAACTAATATTGATGAACTCTTCTTGTAATGGATATTGTAGAGTGATGTATCTTGCATATGTTAGTTGGCTAGAAGTGTTTTTACTTAATGTTGATTATCAGTTGACATGTTATGGAAGAAAATAATGTAGAAATATTTAATATGGTGTTTTTAAATGAACCTTGCATGTTAGATAACTCATGTCATTTCAAAAGTTAATGAAATGATTCTAGTTATTTTGTTTATGAGATTTGTGAGTAGCGTAGTTGAGGAACCTTAGAGGAATTAGATTTAGATTATTATGTTATGCAATCTACTGTTATTTCTTTTTAAATTTTTTTTACCATTAATGTGGCATATTTAGTGTTGTCCTCTGGGGTTCCTTGATAGGGCCATTACACACACTCTACACTTAATCCAGATAATAATTCTCCTTGCATTTATACCCTCCATGACCTAAAACAATCTCAATTAGGTTAGCCTTAAGGAAACATATACACCTCAACCATGCAACACCAAATAGGTCGACACCAAACACTTCCACAATATAAAGAAGTGAAGCCAAACAATGCCAATACTTAATTGGGACCCAAATCTACATCAACAAACTTCTTAACACTTCCTCAAATAACAATTATCCTCCGCAATTAGTGCTAGAATTCTAGGTCAGCCAAACTTGCACTAAGACTAACAAGTGACTCCAAACACACTTCTCAATGTCTAGAAAAATCTCGTGGAACACACAACAACACTCCAAAAAATCCATACAACATCTCAAAATATTCCAACATCACTAGAATATTCTGTACAACTACTGCAACTAGCTAAAATTCAAGAACACCTTCATTCTGTGCAACCAAACACACTGGCACATACATCTAACACACCAAAACAATTTGTGGAGCATCTCAACACCTAAAACTTTAAGTGAAGTTAGATACAAAAATTCTAAGAACGTTCCCAGATCTACAACATCAAAATGTCTATTGTGGAGAAATGTGAAACAATCTCATTTCTCCCAAACACCTTGTTTACCAGACATACATACTATCAAACACATCTTCTACTACACTATGATCTAGAACTTGAAAATTTAGATATAACACCTATGAACACCTTTGATCATCACATCCAAACCACATGGGCATATCTTTAACCATAAAGAAATGCTAAGAAAAACACTAAACACCAATCTATCACATTGAACTTTATTTCATTCAAATTTTCTCAAAAGCACTTGTAAACCAAGTGAACCAACTTCATCAACAACATTACTAACACCTCTATAACACATCCGCAACATGCAAAAATTTACAACTATAAAAATCTCCCCAAGCACAAGTTAGGCCAACAACCTCTGCAACTATATTGAAGGAAGACATCAATGACAACACCAGTATAATGTGTTGACACCAATACCAACAACTCCAAACACATCATTAATACTATTAGCATCCCAAAATATATTTATACAAGGGGTTGACATCAATGACAACACCCAAGAACCTCACAAAAAACTCAAGCTTCCAATATCTCCAAACTTCCAACACAAAATAGCATGCCCAAATAATTCTTGATGATAGTGCAAGTTGGTAGAGGCATTACACTGCTGAAACACGACAAGTGTAATGTCCCAAAAACTAACACAATTACATATTTTCACGGGATTCTAGCATGAAATGTACATTTCTATGTGGTGCACATCCATTTGAAAAAAATCATACTTAAAAATCAAGGAACGAGACATGAAAGATGCTATAGGATGGTTTTGGCTGAAATTGGTATTAAAGAGCATAATTATCTTAATTGCAACTAAAGGGGAAGGTGTATGTAATGTAGAATTGTATAGGATGAAATTATGACATTACACATTTATAAAATATATAAAAAAGTACAAATTTTATTAGTTTACATCATTTCAAAATTCAAAATATATATACAAATTTGTAATGATTCAAGTTTAAAAGTTTGATCAATGTTGGTTGTTTCCTTTATAAAAGTGTGATACATCTTTGTAGTTTTACTTGAGTAAACAAAGGTTTGAAAGAAAACTTGGAAACCCTAATTGGAAAATTAGAAAAGCATATAATAAATGACAAGAAAAACCCTTCAAAAGGATCATTTAGTGTAGGAAGATTTATAAAAATCTTTAAAAATCTAAGACACCTATATAGAAATTAAGTTAATAATCTTACAATAAAAAAAATGTGTTGACACCAAAATAGGAGGCATAGGTGTTGGTTCCTTTTTTACTACTAACCAGGTTGATCTTCTAATCTACCTATGGAATTTCCAATTCCAATCAAGGGCAACTCAAAGGACCTGGACCAACTAATGAGGACTTCAAAAGTCTCCTACACTTTGGGCTCTGCAGGACCCGGGAGGGTGATCCCTTAATGCTTTTACAATCCTTGCAATATTATCATAAACAACATTAACAACAACAGATAATCTCATTTAATAGATCAACATAATAGGATAATACTAAATAGAATTGGCTGTTTATCAGTAATATCAACTATTTGGAGCATGAGATAACTACAACACCTAGGGATTTAATATGATTTTGAATTTAAAACGTTTCTGAGATGCACTAAATTGCAAGATAAATCAGTGCCTAATTTTGGGCCATGGAGTCAAACACATAAAAATAATTCATCAACAAATGACATTCAACCAATGGATTTGAATTGCCAATGCCTTGCATCAACTGTTAGCACCTTACACCAACAATCCCACTCCTATTATCAATCAAACTCTCCTTACCCAATCCAACCTGCACACTTGAAATCACTATTATCTGCTCAAAGCATTTAACCATTTCCTTGAAATAGACCCATAAACAAATAACACAATCTCATGAAATTTGAGATGACAAACTCAAAGATACTTTGTATTATTGAATTCATATGATTAAACTGTACAAGTATGGAGACAATTTGAAGATATTCATGTGAATGTGCACACACTTTCATGATTTATTTGCATAAACTGGCTGTATTTGCTTATGAAATAAAAAAAATACAGCTTACAAACTCAATATGACTCATAATTTATAATTCTCTATCTACCCCAGCCTCTTATAAAACCCCAGAACTAGGAGCTCAATCTCAGAACCAGAATAATGAGAAGAGAAGAGAAGAAATAGAATAAGAGAATATTCAGAAGAATCCCTAAAGATGATTCAGAGATGCCATCTGGAATCTTCATCACCATTGATCCATAATAGAAAATCCTCTCTCCTCTCTCTGCATGTTCAAACTTTTTCCTGCAGTCTGCCTTTGCTGTTAGTTGTTCCTCAATAGAAAATATGCCCATGCGAAGAAATTCAATCCATTCTACCTGTTGCATAAAAATTTGCCTCTCTGCCCGTGAAAACTCTTTTATTTCTTCTTGTATATGCATTTTACTTGTTGTTCCTTATGCATTTTACTTGTTGTGCCTTATGCATTTTCTTGAAAGTTACTATACTTTTCAAACACATCAATTTTGTATGCATATTGCCATTTGTATGGCAACAACGTCTGCTTTTAAGTTTTACAACATTTTCAATAAACACATTTTGTGAGTTGTTGTTGTCATGGCATTCCATTCACTCCATTGGTGCAGGCTTCCCCTTTCACTGCCTTTTGATTTTTTTTTTAGTTTCTAAGGCACCTCCATCTGATGCGTGGCCTCTATTTCATGCATTGACTACCCTTGCAGCCGCTTGAAAGTCTCTACAACCCTTTCAATATACATATCCTGTGTGCCAACTACCATATACCTTTCTGGTGTTGTTGTTGTCTTCACATTGGATAATGACATCCTTTCTTCAGTGGTGTGTGGCTGCCCTCTTTATCATTTATTTGAAATTTGTGAAAGCATTTTTAAGAAACCACTTTGTGTATTCTACAATCGTCTTGATTTGATACGGCCAAGAAAGAGAAGAGACTTTGGATTGTGTTTTACCGCCAATTGCATTTGCTTTATAAATCCTAAATCTTTTCAACAGTGAGGTTCCCTCATTTATCAATTACATTTTCCTTTTAGTTTTTGAGGCCTCACCTAACTATTCAAATTCATCCACACTGGGTTTTTTTTAAGCCTTTCAACAAATCAATTTTGTATCATGCACGCTGTCATGGGATTCCTGAGACCTCATTTATTAGGGATTTTTTTTAAAGCAAATTGCATGCTTGAGATCCCTCTCATGGTTGCGCCCCTCATCAAACAAATTGGACTTGTTTCACTACAAGTACTCACTGTTCATCATGCTCCTTTAGCATACTCTATGTAAAATTCTTTTCAACTCGAATTGAATGCCCTTGGGATGAAATATAAAGTCAGCTTGAGAATTTTCCAGTTTTCCACACATGATTTCAATCCCTTGATGACTTATAATGTAGGTAATGCCATCTAATCATGGCATCCAAAGAAACTAGGCCATTCCCTTCTCTAAAAGGATCCCACATTATTTGCATATATTGTTTCTTTTTTACACTTGTGATCCCTTTCAATATCTTTCATGTGGTCTCATGACACCACTGTATAATTACTACAATGATGTTTTCCTTTAGGGCTACTATGCCAGGTATACCTCTTGTTTAGCATATTCAAATATCACTTCAAAACTTACATTGAATCCTTTAGGGGACTCAAGAGGTATTCAGATATTACATCAATATTTGAGTAGAAATATTTGTCCTTACAATAGGTAATCTCATACTTTTAGCCTCTAACATAAAAAGGAGATGCCAATCTTGAAAACCCCTCACCACACTTAGAAACATGTTCCCCAACAAATATAGAGATATCCCACAATGTATATCATCAGGAGCCTGTGCATTCACTTTGAAGACATTTTTTGCCTTTAATCATTCTTGAGCATACAACCTCATAATAATGCAAAGCATGTTAGGCCCCATGTGGCCCGACTAATTTTTTGTTTTGTTTTGAAACAACTTTTGTGCTAAAATTATCCTAAGACAACTTTTGAATATGTCAAAGGTGAAAAGATGAAATGGGTTATTGTTAAAACTCACTTTCTGACATGTTTGCAAAATGTGCAAAACTGGCCAAGAAGGCTCAGGAATCAACTTTGAAAACTGGGCAAACGACCTCCCTGAGCAATGAAAACTTGTAGGCTTCTAGCCACTCATCCATAAAATGCAATGCAAAAGACGGCTAGAAAAAAGGAGTCACAAGGTGAAATATATTCGCTGTGAAAGTTGCTTATTTGAACTTTTTGCAACAGACAACTGTTTTGAACCAATTGAAACTGATGAAATCACCTCATTGCAAAAATATCAAATCAGCTCCTAGCGAGCTGCCATTGGACACAATAGATCATTTAGGTGCAATAAAAATGTGTTCAAGAGGGATTAGCTTGAAACATCGTTGAAAAAAATTTATTGATGCTTGAAGTTGGTCTCTCAGAAAGGTTTCATTGCAAAATTGAAGAAATTCCATTTGGTTTTGACTTGCTAAAAATAGCAAATCAAATCATGAGGCCCTAAAAATTGGCACGTGAGCTCATTTAAGCATGGAGAATGCAGAAAAATATTCATTTTCTCTTGACAGTCATCTATTTGCAAAATCCAAGCTCAAACAGGAGGCTACTTTGCAGAAATGAAAGTTAGCAAACTGCAAAAAAGTGACAAAACCCTCCAGCTTCACTTTTTGAAACCCTAACAAAACTCATCATGGGAAGCTGAAAATTGACATGCATGTTCACATAGGACACATGAGTGTTTCTGCAAAGGGATTTTGTTTGAAAATCAACAGGCTTCAAATTACGACCCTCTAAAGTAGGTCATTTAGGAAAGGTTAGCAGGTGCACTTCTAAAAGTGCAGAGGCAAAATTTTCGATGTAAGCATTTCAAATTTGCAAAATTTGAGAGTTCCAACAATAGGCTTGTTGAGACTAAAGCACAAATTCCATAGACTAGAGAATAGATGCCAAACTTGTAAAAATATAGAGTTAGCACTAGAAATTAGAGACATTAATGGAGATACCATAGATTTAAAAATAATTGTGAAGAAACTGAGATATAGGGAAAAAGAGATAAATTCATGAACACACCCAAAAAATATAAAAATATTCAAAAAAATATGCTTCAATCCTCCCTAAAATGAGAAATAACACTATAACTCATGTTTGATTGGGTGTACTAAAAATATGGATGCTAAATAATACAAAATAAGAGAAAATGAAGTAAAGATAAAGAATCAATCCAAATTTAACATACACCTTATTTTAGAGAAAAAAATAAGTATTAAACATCATGAAATGTCACTAAAGACAAGATAAACCTTCATGATTCTTATTAGTTACTTTTATATGATATTATCTAGGTTGATATTTTATTATAAATTTCTAAATTTTGATAGCATGTCCTTGGATGAAGATGTGGCCATTTTTTCCTCTGGAGGAGGTTTCTTAAATATATCTCCAACCATGAGGATGTAGGGTTAAAATTTATTTCAATGACCAATGGTGAGGGTTATATTGCATGATTATGTAAGCTCTCAAAGTGACAAGCGGGAGGAAATTATGAAATGAATGTAATGGAGGGTGGATATTACCTTATTATATATGAATCTTGGAGATTCAAGCATGTGGAGGTGTAGGAGTTATGTAAGTAGATGGAGAGGAATAAATCTTGGAATAGAGGGTGTAGATTTGAGCATGTAGAAGATTCACAATGTGGGAGAGTATGGATGCATGTATGCAAATGAAGGGTGGATTTATTTTTTGATTTAGATGGATAGTGAGGATTAGAAGGTGTTTTCTTTTCGATTTTAGTGGATATTTAAATAATTTATTATTTTGAAACTTGTATATTAGAGAAATGTATTAATGTAATTGAGTAAAAGAATATGTCTTATTTAACTAATTAGTTAGAAGAAGGTTAGAATATGTTCAATTTTTACATTGATATATTTTTATAAATATCCTACTCATATGACCATAATATGAGACCAATACAAACTCTTGTGAGCAATATAAATAAATAGCCTAATCTAGAAACCTTACTATAAACCATCAATGGAATACTGAGAGTCACACCTTATACATCCACTTATTTAGAAACCACCTCCACACTAGAATCCGACTATGAAATATCAAGATTTACAACTTAGAATTCCACATTAGATGTGCCTTTAGGATTTTGACTTTGGTCCCCATAATGAAAAATCAATGCTTTAACCATTTAAGCTCAACCCCTTGGACTAGACTAGGTTAATAAAAAAATAGAATTTATTTAATTAACTAGTGATTTGAATTGGATAAAATAATTAAATAAATAAATAATATTTTATTAGTGATGATGAGAGGTTAGTCTAATTATTTAATTTAATTTAATTATTTAATTAACTAATGTTTAAATGTTAGCCTAAATAATTAAATAAATCATATCAGTGATGAAGTAATATTGTAAAATTAAGAGAAAATTTATGGTCTACATACGTTAATTTTGTGTGTGTGGATCTCCATTTTTTTATTTTATCCTCAACTCTTCACGAACATAATCTTTCAAAAATCTTGTGTCGGTAATTCCTTCATTACTTTTGAATACTTTGTTATTTTCACTCCAAATTAGTTTTTCCACCTCTCTATCTAATATACCCATCCATTGATTGCATTTTTATTAGTTTTTGTTTCCATTTGACCACATTTTGTCACATCCAAGAACCACCTAGTTACACTTTATTTCAACCTAGTCATCAAAAGATTTATTATTTGTTTGTTTATACTTATGATAAATGTATTTTCTTTGTATAGACATACACTATAATATTTTGTTTCATACCATAAAGAATCATATTTGAATACCCATTAGGGGGTTGAATAAGGTAGCTTCAAATTTAATCCTTTGTTATGAAAGTGTTATTCTTGATTTTTTTTCTTGCAAGTTGATTTGAGTGGAATATGTGAAGACCCTTAGTTCTAGTCTAGAAAGTTCTTAGAATTTTGAGAGTTAGGGCCTTATGAAATTTTAGGTCAGGAAAAGATATATATAACTTCTCCTTAAGGTTGTGACCTAATCCAAGTACGTTACAAGACTTCTCCTCTTTTTAGAGTGTAGGCTATGGACTTATCCTCTTGGCAGGGCATAAGATATGTAATTTATTTCTTAGCAAATCATAGGGTAGGAATTCTACTCCTAAAAGGGTATATGATAGGTACTTATCCTTCTCATAGAGTGTAGGATAAGGATATCTCTACTTGGAAAGGTATAAGGCAAGACTTCCTATGACACTTCTATGGGTGTCTTAGATTAGAATTGCATGGAATTTTCTATATGAGATCACAGGGTTTGTGCAAGATCCCAAAAAGTGGTGATGTGAAAAAATGGGGTTTCTAACTCACCCAAAAACATGAAATTTCGCATTGAATTTTTGTAGGCTTGGGTGGAAAGTACTAATTATGTCAAACCTAATACTAGACCAAAATGGATATTTGTCAGAAATGGATATCTGTTTAGAAACAAATATCTATTTCAAAATGGGTATCCATTTACTTTAAGTCAGAATTTTTAATTTCGTCGGCCCGAGCTGACCAATTTTTATTTTATAAATTATAATAATTTTTTAATATATTTATAACAATGTTTATTAATATATTGATCATACAACATGATGAAATTAAATTAAAAAACATTATTATAATATTTTTTAATCTAATATTATATAGTAATATATTTAATATATTATATTTTTATTATAATAATTATATAATATTATATTATAATATATTAAATATAATATTAAATTTATTAAATTATGTGATTCTATAATATAATATTATTATATAATATAATATTATTATATAATATAATATTATTATATAATATATATTATTATATAATATTATATTATACTATATAATATTATGTTATACTATATAATAATATAATATTATAATAAATTAATATACTATATAATAATATAATATTATAATAAATTAATATACAACAAAAAAATATTATTATATAATATAATATGATATAATATAATATTATATAATCATATAATATAATAAATTTAATATTATATTTAATATATTATAATATACTATTATATAATATTTAATGTTATATAATTATTATAATAAAATATAATATATTAAATATATTATTATATAATATTAAATTAATAAACATTACAACAATGTTTCTTAATTGAATTTCATCATGATGTATGATCAATATATTAATAAACATTGTTATAAATACATTAAAAAATTATTATAATATATTTCATATTATAATATAATATAATTAATTTATTATTATATTCAATTTGTAACCCTCTTGCATTCATTATTTTACATCTGATTGTTGAATGTACAATTTCCTTAGAAAGTGCCCTCTATCTTCTCCCCTTTTGCTCAAACATTAGTCGGCCTTTTCCTAGTTGAAAACACAAAGTCTCTTTTGTATTATGTATCTTTTTATCATTGACTATAGTTTGTGATTGACAAGTGGGGTGATATTGGCTATTGGAATCTACTAATATAGCTGATTATGAGATTGAGCTACATGAAGTCTAGTTATGAGATTGAGCTACATGAAGTCTAGAATGGAGCTACTCATGTGTCTACGCATGTGTCTAAACTATTGGAATCTACTAATATAGCTGATTATGAGATTGAGCTACATGATATTGGTAATGCACCATCGTGCAAACCCCAAAGGACAAGAAGAACTCACAATAAAAGCATAATAATTTTTTTTTGAAAGTAAAATATAACAAATAATGAACATTGAAAACCAACACATATAATGCAGTTGTACATATACATCATATACCACGTCCTCTAGGGTACACGTGACAACATTGCTAAATGTAAACCCATACCATGATGATGATTAACTAACTATGAGTATTCCACTTAACCATTACATGGAATTATTAATTGGCGATAAAACATC
Organism: Sequoia sempervirens; assembly: GCA_007258455.2. Taxonomy (NCBI): domain Eukaryota; kingdom Viridiplantae; phylum Streptophyta; class Pinopsida; order Cupressales; family Cupressaceae; genus Sequoia; species Sequoia sempervirens. The sequence goes on from VDFB02168118.1 coordinate 209,884,932, forward strand.
CATAACATAATATAAATAAAACCATCCATCACATCTATGAACATAGTTATAAATATTTCCACAGATACAACACCATTAAGGATTGCATACAGTTAAACAAAAACACATAATAATACCAAGTATCCAATAGCATTTCATGAATGACAAGCATCCATCAGAGATCATAAAATAAGGCCAAAGATTATGTTCATTACAATTATAATAAAAGTTACATCGTTCAAGAATTACATTAATACAAAAGTGTTCCCCAACATGAATGGGAATAGTACAATAAGATAGAATAATACAATTGAAAAGATGAATACAAAGTATCAAGACTGGCTCCAACTCAGGTACAATTCTAGAGTCATCGCAAGCGGTACAAATCTGCACATAATAAAGTTTAATACATTAAGCTTGCAGCCAGGTTTTTTAGAACAACATTCACGAACTATGAAATATCTCAACCTATATATATACATACATATAACATATATACTTATACTTTTAAATTCTAACATAAATTCTAAGTAATATACATTCAAGAAACTTATCTACTCATCGTTATTTAGAAACTATCAATATTAAGGGGAAACAAGGTATAAGGATAGAATTCGATTTGTGCAACAACAATCACCTAAGATGCTTCACCCAACAATTAAATGAAAGACACTATCTTAACAATATGAAATTTGCATAAAAATAGAGTAGTAAGATATGGCATCGTAGTGTAGGGAAGGCTAATCTTAGACAATAAACAAAGCATCGAATGGAAGACCCCTTTAGATTTCATGCAGCTCAATCTAATAATCGGCTATATTAGTCGATTCCAACAGCCAAAATCACCCCACTTGTCAATCACAAATTGCAGTCGATGATAAAAAGATACAAAATACAAAAGAGACTCTATGTTTTTGATTGGGAAAAGGCCGACTCATGTTTGAGAAAAAGGGGAGAAGATAGCTCGGGCGCTTTCTAAGGAAATTGTACATTCAACCATCAGATGGAAAAGAATGAATGTAAGAGAGTTACAAATCAAATATAACATCCTCAGTCAGGGTGCTCTAATTTGAATAAATGAGAGAATCAATTACCACTGATGCCATTCATGGCTTTTATCTCAGCCAAGATTATTATAAACTTAAATTTTCACAAAGAAACGAGTGATAAGCAATTATACAGCTGAGAGAAACCGTGGCTGGAATAAAGGAAGGCATTGGGTTCGAATCCTAAGTGCAAGAAAACCAAACATGAAAGTAGTTCTTATTGAGCAATGGAAGGATTAGAGGAGCAACTACACAGGTGTTTTTATATTTTTCTCTCAAAAAAATATCTCTTCCGCATAGAACAAGGAACAAAAGTAAATGTTTAGCAGAGATTTACAGTTAGGAGTAACCTACATAACCATGTCTATTAATTTGCATGCAAACTACAGAGGAAGACACAAGACAACTATCAAACGCCACAATAAAATGCAATGAATGGACTTAAGCAATACAAAATACTTGAGAATAATTTTGTAGTCCAAAGAGAATTTCAAATGGATAGCTCAAAACTCAAAGGAGAAAGGTGAGCATATGCCAAGTAGCTGAATTTCCTACGCTCGACAAACGAAGGCAAGCTAAAGACCACTATTCCACAGCCTCCGATTCTTCTTCAACCTGATCACCCGAGATTGATTCAAATCGAAAACAATATAAAAAACACAAGATCTGTAATTTTCTTTCAGAATTATTTTCAGAGCCAAGTGTTCTTTTCGATAACTAATTTAACTGATAAAAAAATCCTTTTTCAAAATTGATCGATATTAAACCAAAAAAAAGAGAGATTTTGTTTTTTCAAAGACAAAATCAGGCAATAATTTTCATAATAAAAAAATTCCCAATTCGACAGACCGTTTAAAGTCGTGCATGTGCACGCATGGTCTTTTTCATCTTTTTCCAGCTTTACACTTTAGTTCACAAATCTTATCTCTTATATTTAGTTTAAAATCAAATTACTTCCCCACATAATTAATTAAATTTAAATGCTAATAATGTCCACCTTTATTTAACAAAAATCACATTATTTTCCCATTGAAATATTTATCTTTTCATGACTATAACTTATCAATAATTATAATATAATTTAAAATAGTACGACTTAATCTAATTATTTAATAAAACATTTACTCTTAACATAGCAATTTAATTTAATTGTTTATTAACAAACACATCCTTATATTTTGTAACATTAATTTATTTAATTATTAATTTAATTTTTCCAAATTCATTTGAATTACCATAGTAAATCAATTTTAATTTAATTAATTGATTTAAACAAATCCATATAACTATTAAGTTCACCAATAACCAACTTAGTCGATGTCAAGGACGACCGAAACAGAGGGACACTACAGAGTTGCCCTATCTCTTGATGTGAGAATCTCATAGAGATGAAACGAGATAAGCAAGTCTAGATATTGTCCATAAGCACCCCCAATCTCCAGTTCTCAACCCCCCTACCCAACAAAGCATTTATCAACAATTGAGAATCACCCTCGATCCATAGTTGTAGCCATCCTTTGTTGCTAGCAAGGAGGACACCCTTATGCAACTCAATGGCTTCAGCCATATTATTAGATGAACTACCACAATCTAATGCAAAGAGCCCCAGTGGTTGACCACACTTATTCCTAAAAACACCCCCACTTCCCATCGGCCCAGGATTCCCTTTCATAGTGCCATCAAAGTTCAACTGAATCCATTCCCTAGTCGACGCCCTCCATATCACCCTGGGAACAAACAACTACAAAGGGGAAGCCTCTCTATCCAACCATCTGTACCTAGGCCAAGAACATCCCAATGAGCCTCACTACCCAAAGCACCTTTGTTTTTGTTGTTATAAACCTCCCCAAGCTCCCCAATCGAGCTTTCAACCATATCCCACACACACTCCACACATTCCAACTGAGCCTGGAAGATACACCTGTTGCATTTGAGCTAGAGGTTCCAAATAATAAGAGCCAAGGTTGCAGTCCAAATGAGCTTCAAACCCGGATGTTTATTTTCAAATTCCAAAAATGGAGAAGTGACGGGATATCCTTGGGCAACACCCAAGAGATGCCCCATCGAAGAAAAAAGGTAGACCACATCTGCCAAGCAAAGGGGCAGTGAAGAAAAAGGTGTTCATTACATTCAACTACCTACCAACACATAACACAACTAGAAGGCCCACTTCTCCCCAAATGTTGCAGTTTCTCCCACGTGAGGGATCTCTACTTCCAAGCAATCCATAAAAAAACATTGGCCTTGGGGAGGCCATGTTTGAACCACAAACATTTTGGAATAGGCTACACCTCATCAACACCCATTAAAGCCTAGTAAGCCGCACTTACTGAAACCTTACCATGCCTTTGGACTACCACATCCTCTTATCCACCTTGCCAACAATCAGCGTAGGTCACCACCTAAGCTTATGCTACACAGATTCACATGCATCTGAGAGCTCCCTCAAAGGGGACAAAAGGGGCCTCCAATGAAACTAATCCCCACAAGAGTATGAATAGTTACTCACCCATATGCCATACAAATTTTAAAAATTTTGTGCAAGAGGATGAAGGAAAGGATGGGAAAAGAGAGTGTCATCTTCTAACCATCAATCTTGCCAAAAAATTACTTTTGACCTGTCACCCACCTACCAATAGAGATCTTTGGTTAGTAGGTCAACACATGAACGAAGGAAATTCTAGATGCTGGAGTCACCAGGAAGCATCAAATTGAACAAGTTATCATTGTCATACCCCAGGTACTTCGCTTGCAAGGCTCTACTCCATTGCCACCCCTTTTCATCATAAATTTTCCAAGTAAGTTTGGCCCATAGGGCCTTGTTAATTTTACAGCATCTCCTAAGCCCAAGCCCACCATGCTCAAGTGGCTTGCAAACCTCAAACCATTTCACTAGAATGTACTTAAAGGCTCTATCATTACCACGCCATAGGAAGGAGAATTGGGTCTACTCAATAACCTTAGCAAATTTGCATGACATCTAAAACACAACCATCATGAAGATAAGAATGGCAGCTAAGGAAGATTTGATAAGCATAATCCTGCCCACCAAGGATAGCCAACACCATTTCCATGAGGTGAGCTTGCTCTGAACCCTCGAGACAACCCCACCCCAGTCTGCAGCTTTCAACCGACGATCAATGAGAGGCATACCAAGATACTAGGAAAATAGGAAAACTCGAACCCAAGGATATCTTGAACAACCAATCTCTCCATACAGTTTTATTTGAGGAAATAAATTATGGACTTAGAATAATTCACCACCTGATCTGTAGCCCTCGCATATAGAGACAAGATCTTCTTGAACCGCCTGGCTTCCCTAGCAATAGCTTCACCGAAAAGGAGTGTGCCATTCACAAACTGAAGATGCGGGATATTATTGACACCCCCAAAAACTTGAAGACCTTTTAGGTGACCATTGATGGCATCATGTTTAATGGATTTTCTCAAAGATTCGACAATGATGAGGAACAAGAAAGGGGACAGTGGGTTGCCTTGACATAGCCCATGCTTTGTCGTAAATGAGCTGGAAGCCACACCATTCACAAGCACAAAGAAAGAGGCTGAGGAGACACATTTGAGGACCCAGTCACACCAAGCCTACCTGAAACCAATTTTTAACATTATCTTACTCAAGAACTCCCAAGAGACTCTATTGTACACCTTATTCATGTCGAGCTTGACCACCATGCCATCTTTGTGCCTTGAATTGATGGAGTGGATCATCTCATGGGCTATGATTACCCCATCCATGAGTTGTCTACCTTTAAGAAGCCCACTTTTCTCCTCTGAGATGAACCCCTCAAGGCACACATTCAACCTATTCACCATGGCTTTAGTGATAATTTTATAGATGGAATTATAGAGGGAAATGGGCTGAAAATCATCAAAAGAGACCATAGAGTTTTTCTTTGGCATGAGGGAAAGAAAATTATGGTTCCAAGATTTCATCATTGATCTTCTGCATCTACATTCCTTTGTATCCTTCCAAACATCTATCCCTATGATCTCCCAATTTTTTTGAAAAAACTCGGTGTGAAAACCATCAGGCCCAGGAGATTTCTTGGTGCCAAGAGAGAAGGTAGCCTATTTTATTTCCTCCATGGAGAAAGGAGCCAAAAGTCAATTGTTTTGCGCATCTGAAACTAGGCATGGGATGTTATCTAGAAGGGTGGATTGTGCCTCAATATCCTCCGAAGAGGTAGAGCCTAGGAGAGCACTGAAATGAATCCTGTCCACCTCATGGATGGCAACCACGTCATCAATAATAGTCTTGTCAGCTTTTTGAATAGTCAAAATCTTATTTTGTTGTCTTATGATTTTGGTTGATAAATGAAAAAACTTGGTGTTACGATCCCCTTTCAAGAGCCAGTTGACCCTTGAATTTTGTTGCCACATGATTTCTTCCATTTTGAGAACTCGATCTTGCTCCAACAATAGGGATTTTTCTTGTTCTCTTAGCTTTGGAGTAAAGATAGACTCCTCAATGCATTTTTCCATAGCTTGTAATGCCTCGCTGATCTTGTGTTTCTCAGAAAATAGATTTCCAATGACCTCCTTATTCCATAGTTTGGCTTGAATCTTGACCCAAGAGAGATAAAATGACATCAATAGTTTCCCCTAAACACCCTATGCCACCAACCTTGTAGAGCCTGAGCAAATCCTAGGTGCTCGTACCAAAAAGATTCCACTTTGAAAGGGATCCCATGAGGTTTCAGAGTCATGTGAATGTCTAGGGTAACGGGCCATTGATCTGAGCCCCCAAATTGGACAAAAAAGGTAAAATTATCTAGGTCAAGAAGCCAATCTGAGTTGAAAAATAACCTAACTAGGTGGCAGCGAATGTTATCCTCACCCAACCTTCTGTTTGACCAGGTGAACCAACTTGCGCTGAGACAGATATCCGCCAAAGCCAGATCATCACTGAAGGTTCTAAAATCAGCAGAACCAGGGTTGGACAGTACCCTACCACCCTGCTTCTTGCTTGGGCTCAAAACAAAATTGAAATCTCCACCCATGATCCACTCCTTTTCCTTATTTAGCATTTTATGATTCCAAATGTGGTCTCAGAGAACACCCTTGTCCGACACAGAATTCAAACCATATACATTAGTTAGAAGCAGGCTTCTGCCATCATAGAGGCTCTTCAAATTTACTATTATACATGAGGGATGCACATTGATCCCATTACCTTCCCAACACCTAATGTCCCATAAAATCGCCAATCCGCCCGCGGAGCCCTCTACATCAACCCCTAGCCCCATGCCATGTTTCCAAATTTTGGGCAAAATTTTGGCTAGTTTACTAGATGTAATTTTTGATTCTTGTATGAGAACAATATCTGGTGAAACAACTACAATTAGCCGCTTTAATAAGTGGAATTTATCTGGGGCATTGAGCCCCCAGATGTTCCAGCTGACCAGCTTCATAATTTCCTACCTATAGGGAGGTGCTTGCCTCTAGACTTGATAAAGTTCTTCATCAATCTTTGCAAACCATTCTCTTGATTCTTAAGAGCCTGAAGCTTTGCCTTCATTGCCTCAAAATTCCTACCTTTGGAACACGAACCCTCGACATCCATTGGTACCAGCGATTTTCCACCTAATTTCTTCGCCCGTCTTGTGACCATATTCCAAGAGTTCTCCTTATCCTCAAAATCTGCATCACTTCCATCCCTGTCGCTACATAAACTAGGGGCAGGCATCAGGGAGACATGGTTGTTTACTACCTCCTTGATCGGATCCAAGGGGATAAAAGTATCGATTAGGGAATCAGGACAAGCACCCCCGACCGCTTGATCAACTAACACTGACTTAGCTATGCTCCCATGTGGGGAGGGTAGAGCAATAGCCCGATCCCTAATATCATCAGGCTTCACAAGAGGGATCTCCACCTTAGCCTTCAATTTCGTAGCCCTCTAGCTGGGGGGCACTCAGATGCACTAGACGTGGGCACAACAACATTGCAATGGCGCGCCATATGACCTAACTTTCCATACTTAAAGTGTCTTATAGGGATACGATCATAGTCAACTTTGATGACTAATACACCAAGAATGGAACTCAATTTTACCAAATGAAGCAGGGGTTTGCTGAGGTCCACCAAGATGTAGATATGAGTAGGAGGAGGAAATATTCCTCCCCTAGGCACATGAGAACTATGGAGATAGGATCTGATTGTATTCCCTATAATACTCAAAATTTCCTTTGTCCAAATCTCGGCCATAAACTTTGATAGTCGGACCCATAATGGAACAATTATGAGCTCCTCGCTATGTGGATCAAAATCTAGAGTCCAAACCTACATATACAAACCCACATTCCCCATGAACCATGGGCCACCATGAAGGATGCGATCCTTTTCAACTTCTAAACCGAAGACTATGCATAGGAACCCAAGTGCCAAGAAGGAAACCTCTAGGCAACAACCTTTCCATTTTTTCTAATCTAGTCCTTAATCCATTCCAACGAAGGCCAAACACCCACAAATTTTGCAATGATTTCCTATTTCTTGAGCTTTTCAACCTCCAAATTCAGGCAACGATCGGGAATGTGGATACATGGCATGTCACAGGAAATCTATACATTGACATTCCCCATTGCAAGTTTGAAAGCAGGACCCCCCGAGTGTTGATCATACTTAGTAGCATCGTTAACTCTTGACACCAACCGCTTGCCATCAAAATGCTGCCTCTCTGAGCCGCTATCCCCATTCACCCCTTCTACCCTCACTTCGCCTGCCGTTGCAAATTCACAAGTTTTCGCTTTTCTCTCCATGATAGATTAGTGTCTCTTCTTACACTTAACTTATATTATATAATAATATAATATTATAATAAATAAATTATATTATATTATAATATGAAATATATTATATTATATTAAATATTATTATATAATATTAATTAAAATATAATATAATATAATAATAATAATATAATATTAAATAATAACATAATATCAATAAGGTGATCCCACAATAGTGGGTTACACTTTTTGGCTAAACGTGACATTGAAAGCAACATTTTGAGCAAAATCTTCACTTTCTGACACTTATAGTAGGTAAATTGTTAGGAATTTGAAGATGATCCAAACTAGTGATTTGTGAGATTTTCTCTATAGATTCTAAATATATTTAAAAAAAAAAAATTGTAATTTTTTTTGCATCTCCTTTGATAACTAGTTTTTAATGGTAAACAACATTTTTAAAAAGTGATGTGTACTTTCAATCACATAATTTTTTTTCTATAAAGGATTGAATTATGATTCTTTTGAATTTAGGTTGGTAACACTTATATTTAGGGCATCCATTTTGTTCCATAACATTTTGTTGAATATTTTTATTTTAATTAAGTTTTAAAGTCAAACTAATTACAATTTAGACATGGGTGCATTTTCAATCGCATAAATTTTTTTGTATTTAATGAAATTCTTTTTTTGTTTGTTTGAATGAGGACATAAATTTTGGTACATACATATTTTTCAAATTTTTTTTTTCACTAATTTACTATTTTTCCACAATAGTTTTTCACTAAACTTAATGTTCGGTGAAAAACCTATGTCTAGTAAAACTAAAAAATATAATATAAATTAAAAGAAAAATATATCAAATTTATAGTTGTTAGGAAGCTTGTTTCAAGGACTACGGTTCTCCAACTTGATTCATTTATTTGACTCCATTTGCACTTCCAAATCGAGCTTCGAAAGTAAAAAATGCATTAATTTTGTAATTAAAAAAGCAAAATAAAAAAAGGGGGGGTTCATTAGAACCCCCCTTCTAATGAAGGGGGTTCATTAGAACCCCTAAAAGGCCACCACTAAATTTTTCCCCAAATTAGCAATTTTTGATTTTTTTTTTCATGCAACACGTTTTTATCAACAAATTTTTAGCTTTTCCTCCTTTTTGAATTTTAATATTAATGGTTTTTTCAATTTTAATAATTTTAGCTTGATTTTTTCTTTTTTCATGCAACACATTTTATTAACAACTTTTTAGTTTTTCCTTTTTTTTTCAGATTTAAATATTAATAGTTTTTTTTTTAATCTTAATATTAATGGTTTTTTTCAATTTTAATATTAACAAGTTAAGTGTAGTGTAGTTTTAATTATTTTTTTTCTGAGTTATTCACAATGCATGTAATGATTTTAATATTAACAGTGAAGTGTACTCTTAACTCTTTTTTTTTGAGTTATTCACAATGCATGTAATGATTTTAATATTAATATTAATAGTTAAGTGTAGTTTTAACTTATTGTTTTCTAGGTTTTTAGAATATACATGTTAATCATTTTTTTTTCTTCTAATATTAGCAATTAAGTTTAGTTTTAGATTTTTTTTTCTAAATTTATCAAATGCATGTAATGCATGTTAATCACTTCTCAGATTCTTTTTTAAAATTAGCAGTTAAGTTTAGTTTTATCTTAAAATGCATGTTAATCAGTTTTTAATTTTAGGATTGAAATTATAGGGTGTTTTTTTGTAAATCATTATAATTATAGGGTTTTTTTGTAAATCATTATATAAGTAAGAGAAACTCAAAGGAATTGTGAAGGATATTTAGGTTTTAGAAGACAAGTTTTGGAGAAGAGAAATAGAAAAATTCTGAAAGATATTTTTTTTCTACAAAGCAAGTTTTGGAGGAGAAGATTAAGAAAAATTGTTAAGCAATATTTTACAAAGAAGGAGATGGGGAACAAAAAGAAAAGAAAAAGTAAGACTGCACGAAAGTATTCAACAGAACAGGAACATAGAATATGTGAAAAAAGCTTGCAAAGTTATTATAAACATAAACAAGGTATGCCAAACTTGAGCCTCTCTCAATATTATTCCTTTCGTTTCCCTTTAGAGTTTTAATCTAGTTTAGATTTAATTTAGATTTAAATTTTTAATTTAGATTTTAGATTTAAGTTTCTTATTTTGGTTTATATTTTTTAAATTTTAATTACACCGAAGGCGTTACCTATTTGAATTAGCTGGCTGACTTTGGCGATTGATGGTTTAGCCTATTCTAAAAAAGATGCAAGATGGTAGAAATGATCTTGGCCGTTGTTTTTGTCAATCTTTTTTTGACCGAAATTTACACATGAAAAGGGGGAAATGTTTTCGGCCAACACAAATGGTTGATATGCACTCCAGATTAATTCAAATGCTAATCTATTGCAGGCTAATCTTCCATCTTGAATGTCTCTTAAGCCACTTTTGATCTGTCATCCTATACCTCCATTTTTCTAAATAATTTTCCCCCTCTTAATAACTTCTCTACCATTCATTAAAAACATATTTTCTAAAAAACCTACTGTCGGATTAACCTTAGTTGCAAACACCATATGCCTCAGCTTTAATTTATGCTTTCTCACCCTAAAAATTAGTTGTCAAACCAAAACATCTTCCAAATTTAAAATTATGCTCACCTATAAATTAGTCAGACTTAAGTATAAATGACATATCTTATAGATCCAAAATTATGTTTACTAAACAGTAATAATATAATTTGAAGCTTTTACAAGGATTTGCATTATTCCCAACATTAAAATAATTTGTAAAAGTTGAAAAAAATTTTCCCGTCCGAATTTAATAGAATGTGTTACTTTTAAGATTAGAATGCATTACTTTTAAGAGTGGATTACATAACTTTAAAAAAAATTTATCCAACACAGTTTTTGTCTCGACCATCCGTATTTACCTAGATGCTCGTAACTTCTTTCCCTCTAGAGCTTATCCCAAAAAAAATCCTTCAAATAAATATACAAATTAAACCACTACACATATATTTTAAGTTTGAAAAAACTCTTAATTGTTATTGAAGTTTTTTTAATTAAATGTTGTTTAAAATGTATAAAGAACCAATTCAAAGTTTTTAATTTTTTTATGATTAAACATTTTGGATAGTTTATTTAATTTTATTTGTTTTAAATCAAAAATATTTTTAAATATAAGAAAACAATCATTGTTGATGATAACTATTAACTAGATATCTTAAATATTTTTATTTAAAATATGTTAGAACTGTTTATATTATTTTTTAGGAAGTATTACATTTTTAAATGGATTTATTTAAGATTAAAAAATAGAATTATTATTTTTATTAGAAATTTTCAAAAATTAATTTCTTTATTTTAACATGAAATTATTTTTGTAGAATCTTTACAAGATAATATTATTGGTGATAACTCTTAACTAAATATCTTAAATTTATTTATTTAAAATATATTAGAAGTTTTTAGTTTAGAATTTTAAATTTCTAATTAGTTTAGTTTTTAAACTTTACAACTTAGTTAGCTTTTAAATTCCTAATTTACTTTAGATTTTTAGATTTCTAATTTAGTTTAGAATTTTAAATTTCTAATTAGTTTAGTTTTAAAATTTATAATTTGGTTAGCTTTTAGATTCCTAATTTAGTTTAGATTTTTAAATTTCTAATTTAGTGTAGATTTGAGTTTTTTAATTTAATTTAGATTTAAAGTTTCTTAATTTAGTTTTAATTTATGTTTCTTAATCTAGTTTTACTTTAAGTTTCTTAATCTAGTTTTACTTTAGATAAAATTTGGATTTTAGATCTTTTACAATTTAGAATTTAGAGCTAGATTCTTCTAATTTAGTTAGATTTAAATTTTTAAATTAGAAGAATATTTAGTGTATTTAGTGAATCCTAAGTTATTTGACGTGTTTTGTGTAGGGGATCAACATACAGAAACTGAAGTAGTAGTCGAGCCAAATATAGATCTTGGAGCAAATGAAGTTGAAGAACACATAGTTGATGTTAAGGGGGAGGCCCTAGTGCAAGGAATGGATGTTGGAGAGGGGTCAGGATCACTTCCAAATGCCATCATGGAAGAGCATATGAATCTAGCTAAAGAGGTTAGGAGAAAAATTTCTTCTAGAAAATTAGATCATTTATTTCAAATGGATATGGAAAAATTGAAGTTTTATTTTGAACAACCTAAATGTACTACTAAGAGGTCAATGAAAAAATTTGCAAAGCAAATAATTTTTCATTTTTGTAAACTTGATACACTCAATCAAGCCCAACTATTGTCAATTGTACTCCTTAATAATGAGCTACAAGAGCCATTAAAATTGTTGGGTGTAGATACGAGTACAAAAAAGAGGAAAGGTTCACAACTACAAAAAAGACATTGTTGAAAATTTAAAAAAAGGTTTGGGTTCTATTGGGAAACAATCTCGATCAACATATAAGGAAATTTCAAGAAGAGTCACGTTGACATCAATTTTAAGTGAAAAAATGGCCAAAAAAAGACAAATCTCTTCGCTTTCAGCCAAGATTAATTTCAGCAAAAATACATTGACACAATATGCCAAAAGGAGAAATGTTCTTGATGATAGTACCTCAGAAGGAAATTGGAAAATTATGTGTAGAGCTCCTAGATCTGACAAGATTCAAGATGTTTTTAGGAACTTCATCTCAAGCTTTTGGAATGATCATACTCATCCTTCATCAAATAGAAGAGATGTTATCAAACACAAGATTGGGCCCAATAATAATGAATCACATACAAAACATTGGTTAGACATAACAAAACATGAGATGTAAGTGTTGTTTTGTAATTCAAATCCGCATATAAAGATTGGGCAAACAATGTTTGAAAAGTTAAGGCCATATTATGTGAAGACAAACAAGGTTTTTGAAACTTGTTGTTGTCATCATCATATTGAATTTGATCTCTACTATCAGGTGTTTCAAAAGATTAGAGAAGAAAGTGATGGTTTTCAAAATGCACCTCCTAGACAGGCAAGTTAGTTCATAGCATCCATCCTATGTGATAAGTCAGATGATGATAATGCATCCAATCAAATTAGTTGCATAAAAGGAGTCGATGAAACATGTGGAAATTTGGCTAAAATTCCTTTGAGAGACAAAGATACCGACCTAACAAAGTTAGTATCTTGCAAGAGTTACAAGTACATTAAGTTTCATACCAAAAGTGGCAAAGAATCAACAAGGTTAGATTATGTAGAAGAGGAGATATCAATGGGAACATTTATGGAAAAGTTTCGTAAATTGATACAACCATACATACAACATTCTTTCTTTTCTAAGTAGCAAGCACAATAGTTTCAGACATTAAGAGATACTTTCCCACTTGGAACAGTGTTATCAGTAGTTGACTTTGTAGAGAATTACTCTTTTGTACATCAAAAAGAGATTCAATCACAATACTATTTTTCAGAGCAGATCACTGTTATGGTGCAAGTGTGTTATCGACATGCACAAGTGGATTCGAATGGTGTTGATAGTTCATCTAAGGCACAAGTCATTAAGAAATAATATCATTTCTATATTAGTGATGACAAAGAGCATGACAGACTATTTGTACAACATTGCTTCAAGAAGTTTTTTGAATATTTGGCAATCAGGGGTGTCAAAATTGAAAAGCATTTTGTATGGTCAGATGGATGTGCTTCACAATTCAAATCATCAAGGCCATTTTATGCACTATGTAGATATCATCGAAATGAATACATACCACATGTTTGGAGCTTCTTTGAGAGTGGAAATGGAAAGGGTGAACATGATGGTGCGGGAGCTTGCATCAAACATACTCTAAGAACACATCAAATGAATTATGAGGGAGATCGCATAAAAAGATGCACATGATGTTGTTGAATGGTGTCAAAAACAATTTGCATCAAATGAGGTTGGCACATCTCCAACAACCAACCGATACATTCCACATAGAGTGTTTTGGGAGATATCAGGTATGTTTTTGTTTGAATTTAAATCTTAAAATATACATATATGTGTACATTCAAGTTTTTTTATTTTAGTTTCAATATATTTATATTGATTACTATTTTTAATGAAAAATTATGTTTTGTAGGTGTGGATAGAAGATTAATGCGTGGATGCAAGAGGGTAGAGAAAACAAGATCGTTGCATTCCGTCATGAGTACAGGTAGTTTCCCATGGACATTGCACACTAGGGATTACTCATGTTTTTGTTATGACTGCATTTTAGAATAATATGATGAATGCAACAACCAACAACAAGGATATGTTAGTGCACAGAATTTGGTGCCACTACATGTTAGTGACACATACAATGAAAATGAAGATGAAGGCTTTGAAGACATTCCTTTGATTTCAATTGATTATGACCATATTTTAGGACTAATTAAAAAAGGTACATGTATATATATTTATATCGTGCATGTACGAGTTTGTGTAAATTTGTAGCTTAATCATTTATTAAATTTTATTTGACTACTTTTAAAAGTAAATTTACATAAACTTAAATGAGAGTGGAAATCTAATTTTTTTTACAAATTTCCATGTAATTTTGGTGCAAGAGATGTTTTTCCAGTCATAGCAGAGCCTGGAAACATAGAAGGTGTTAGTTATTATCTATTGCATTGCACAAGAGAGAGGCAAAAGCTAGCATAATCAGAAACAAGTGATGGAATGTTGTTCCCCATAGGTATGACTAAATAAATAGATGCTCTTACATGATTTATATATTGAATGTATATTGTGAATAATTTGTTACTTCTTTGACCTTGTAAATGTTATATCTTATCTTCGAATGTTGGTTCCTTCAGGTTTAGTTGTAGTGCAAGGGACATATATCAAGAAAATCAAAATTGTTCAACATGGGATTCATTTCATTGATTATCAACCTAAGAACAAGGTATATCAATATAGCCACCTGGTAATTGCTACTGTCATGTCCCTTCATCTAGTTCTACATGCACATGGACGTCGTAAGTGGAGACTAATAGTGATGAACATTAGGGAATATTACATGTTATTGAAGAGCGGGCTGAACCACTTGAATTGGTTTGAATAACAGAATGTGTCATAGGTGGACTTGAACAATTTACTTATATTAAGAGGGAAACTATTAGAAGATTAGTCTTTATTTGGTAAAGGTTATTCTTTAATTGTAATTATTTATTTTTTAATTCCTTTATTAAGGAATATTTGTAGCCACCTTCTTAAGAGGTTCTTAACACATTGCACATTGTATCATTCTTAGGCATTTTGCCTCCATTAATAATATTGGGGTTTTTTCTTGTTTTTTCCCCTTATCAAATTCTTGTGTATCCTTAGCATTTGGTGGTTCTTGGTTTGGCTACTCTCTCTTTCGTAACATTTTTCCTTCAAAAAATACTCATAAGTTAGTTCTTTCCTTTCCTCAATTTATTTTTCCTTTTAGAAACTTAGTCAAGAGATGCTTTGTTATGAAAGTCGAGAATATGATACATGTGAAAAATAATGAATATAGATTGAAATTTACTTGAGTGCTCTACCATACATAGAAGATAAAATTAAAAATCTAACATGTATACATGTTTTTGTTTTTGAAGTGAAAAATCAAGTAATATGACTTTTTTGATTGTTACCTACAAATCTATCATTACAAACAAATGAATAATGAATCAAAATTATGCCTACCAATATGGGTAGAATCCATCTTAATTAGTAATTTTTTATCCCCTTATTTACTCTCAAAAAGTTTCAATAAAGGGCACATATCATATTTGTGATTTAGATAATAAGGAGGGAAATTTAAATCTAACTTTTTTCATAGAAAAGAGCATAACTTTATCAATTCCAACATCTTTAATTTAGATATAACTTTATCTCCATGAGCAGCATGAACAAGGTCTTCTTCATGATACAAATATCTTGTTAATATTTTAGGAAAACTTCCTACCTCAAGTCTACTATTAGATAATACATCTTCAAGAATTTCACTAGGTAGATCATGGTCCATTTATTTTTCTCTCATTTATTTGAAACTTTCCATTAGCCTTGGTATGGTCTTAGTAGGAGATGCTAAATAGCTATTTGAAACCTAAACTATCTACCCAAAATATGCTTTTGATAACTTCATCACACATGCATCTTTTATTATATCTCCACAAAACAAAAGTCATTATTTGACCGAGGTCAAGACACAAATTTGAAATGGCAAGGTCACAAAGTTATGAATTAGACATGAATAACATTTTCTTCAATCAAACTTGTATCTTTGTAAGAGGGACTTCTTCATATCTAAGAATATGACCGAGGTCAAGACACAAATTTGAAATGACAAGGTCACAAAGTTATGAATTAGACATGAATAACATTTTCTTCAATCAAACTTGTATCTTTGTAAGAGGGACTTCTTCATATCTAAGAATCCATTATCAAATGATGACATATAAAGAGAAGATGATGATAAATTTGTACCTTGATGTTAATATACAAATGAACTTTAGTCAATGATCATCAAAGTAGTAGAAAATAAATTTTTATTACAAAGAGAATCATCATCTATTTTCTCAAACATTGATCTAGAAAAACATCACAATATTCAAGAAAGTTTGAGTTTCATTATTAAATTTCATTCACTATATATCTTAAGCAATCACAGAGCATCAAAATCCCTAGATTTTTTTATCCTCCACAGACCTACTCTACCAGGTACTGCAAGGCACAAAGACTTTATCTTAAAATTAGCTTCTCTTCCACAAAAATATCTAGTACAAGTGTCACTATGGATGACCATGAGCAAGACAACTTATCTTCAAGATAGACTTGGATATTCTCAACTAGATATCTAGGATTTTAATTAAGCCTCCTCCAAGAGGGTACCCTCCTGGCCTAATTTTGGACCTCAGGGCACTTGCATCTATTCATTTCTCCAAAAGAGCCAATTGGATCGACAATGATTCTATGACCTACAACCATGGTTATTATGATGGTGCTAATGAGGTCAAGGTTCCGACAGGGGATTTAATGTCCTTAAATCATTATAATATTTTAAATTAAATAAATTACTATAATTATCTTAGCAAACAATATAAAAAAACACCCATAACTATTCTAACCAACATATAGACACATTTATTATTATTATTTTTCAGTCATAGGAAAACATTAAGATTGAACTAAATAACATGATATTCCTTCCTAGGCACTCCTAGCACACAAACTTTATACTTACTGGCTGATCTAGAACTGGTTGCATTTGATGATTCTGATGCACTATATAAGCTACAAGTCTAAATTCACTCTATACAAATATGCTATCAACATACACCACATACTACTTTTGAGGGTTTCTTCCCTGAGATAACAAGGTCATCCCTAAAGGGTTTTGTCTCCAGTGCACCGAGTTGATGTGGTAGTGCCACTAACACTGATGAGAGGTGAATTTTTTTTGTTAATTTATAAAAGTGTCCTCTCTTCTACATTATGTTTTATAACCCCACCTTTTTCAATTAGTGACTAGTCCTCAATTGATGGTAGTTGCAAATAGTTAACCTCCCTAATTGGTGATAGTTCCAATACTTGATTGACCACACATCCACCTTTATTCCATTCTAACTAAATAGAAAATTGTTGCAAACAAGTGTGATGCCACACACATAACACCTTATTCTAATATGCAACAATCTTACTGATAGACCTAGTTGTTGCTCAACTAGAGGACACAAAGACACAACCATGTCATAGCTAAAGATTTAGTTGACTTATTTCAATAAAAATAATTTCTAACTGAACATTTAGTCCAATCTAATTATAGAGAGCACTTAGTGCTATGGGATAAAATTGAAGTACTTTAAATAGTCACAAAAAATTACCAGCAAATAGAATAAACATAAACACTTGCAACAGAGAAATTTTTCACACAAAGGATAAAAAATTAACAAATATTGTGTTTTATTCATCATAGCGTACTGTATAAAGGCTTTACAAAATTGCTGTTAATACCAGCAAACACAAAAAGAGTTTGGAGACTCATTAGAAATTGCTAATAAAGAGTAACCAAAAAATAGAGTTCAAAACATAACATAGAAAACAATAAAGAAAACTTCTAAAAACATAAAATAGAAACTATAGAATGGCTGTGTGTGACACAAATTTGTATCAGTTACCAACATACTCCCCCTACCTATTAAAGTTGGTTGGGTAAACATCTCATGAGTCTTCAATTCTCCCAGCCAATTTTAGACAAGATCCCCCCCAACCTAGTAAAGTTGGTCGGTTAAATATATCATAAACAAAACTATTCTCTTGCAAGATTCTTGAGATTGATGTTGTTTCAATATCTACTCATGAAGAACCTAAACGGTCTTGTCATTATGTAATTGTAGAGTAACAAAAATTTGTGGAGAATACACATGATATTATAGAATGAGGTTTGTTGCAACCATTGTAGTTTGTGATGAACCAAACACATTATTTTGTAAGAAACCATTTCTATGATTCTCCTAACCAGCACTAGAGGAAAATCCCCCCCAAACCTATTAAATGTAGATTGGGTAGATATATCGTGAAATTCTCATGATGAATCTACTTAGTTTTGTGTAATTGTAAAGTTAGAGCAATAAGGAAAATTTCACAATCTAAGGATAATAATCAAGAAATAGGCAGTGTTTATGACTAGCTGAAAGGAGAATGAAAATAAGTATAAAATGTGAGACAAATGCAGAGGCGCCATTAAACATTCAAACAGGACAACATATAGCAAACAAAGCTCTTTTACTCATCACAAATAGGATATCATATATGTGTAGAATGCAGGACATGGACACAAAAATTGTATATTCTAATTTCTCATGGACTAAATCCAAAGATAAATTGTATGTCATTGAGAATGAGTTACAAAAGATGGATTCCATACAATGGAAATAACATGATTTAGAATTGTAGAATCTACAATTCTAAATACAAGAGGGATCAGTTCTAAGAACTATTGTTGTGCCAATTGGTTTAGCTTCCCGAACTATTTTGACCTAGGAAATGAAGTACCATTTGGCTGGTTACTCGAAAAGTGTGCTTGGTCATTGTCTTGTCCTTTTTTTCTTCTTGCTCAGTTAGGCTCTTTCTACACACTTTCTAG
Organism: Sequoia sempervirens; assembly: GCA_007258455.2. Taxonomy (NCBI): domain Eukaryota; kingdom Viridiplantae; phylum Streptophyta; class Pinopsida; order Cupressales; family Cupressaceae; genus Sequoia; species Sequoia sempervirens. Next base: position 209,903,812 of record VDFB02168118.1, read on the forward strand.
TAGGACAACCCTGGACACTACTACACTTGTAGTATCCTCTAAGGAAAGAAAGCAGTTGCAAATATCAGTTTACATTGAAAATTTACCAACAAAAATAAAAAGTACAATAAATCTTGACCAATGAAACAATAGGTGCCTCAATTAAAGAGGCACTGCTCATACCTAGATACCTATGACAGCCATAAAGCCTATGCTAGAGAAGGAATTTTATAAACACTTTCGACAATATAAACCAACAACGCTTATTGAGTACAACAATCATACCTTGGATGTGGAGAATCCTTGATAGGTTTCTGACCATATTTTCTCAAAGAGTATTCATCTAGTGGAATATCTACCATATTGATACTGATTGCATGCACTCTAATGGTCCTTCTGAACTTGGATTTCCTGAAAACCCAACATTGAACAGAGAAATCAATTTTTAACTCTCAAATACTTTTGGATCACCAATTAGAAAGAAATCACACCCATGTCTATGGATTTGTATATACAAAGATAGTAACTACAATGGAAAAGGAAGTAAAAAACCATAAAAAAGGGCATTGAAATTTGGGCTTGAATACCACAACATGAGCGCAGAGGACAAAATCCAATGACATAACAATTTTTTTTAATATTTAAGGGAATATGGTTTAAGATAACAAATCATTCTAATATTATTTAAATAAATTTGAAAAGAGAAATTCTAATAAGGTCATTCAATAAGAGTAGAGCTTGACAGTGAAATTAGAAAGCAAAATATAAGTCCTGGGTCATCAAATCCTTGATATAAACTCATCCCTCACCAGGAACTACCAAAACAAAAAATAACCACTGATTGAAACCATGGAAAGTGAATCACCTCAAGATTCTACACAAATTTTGTCGTGCTCTTCACAATGCCAATGGGAAAAAATAGATTCCATGCCTATAAATTCCAAAAAAAACCACTGATTGAAACCATGGATTTGACGAACTAAAGATTCACAAATTCAAAAATGGTGCCATATTTATTGGATCTTGACAAAATTGCTAGCAACAAAGGTGTAGTAATCTATCCTACAATAACCCATCGGGACAAATTAGAAGCACATACCAAATAAATTTGATTTGGACCTGCTCAAATGTAATTAATTAGAAAAGAACCATTATTATATCAATTAATCAGAGTCCAAAAATAAGTGGATGAAACTGTAAGAGTGAGCAATCTCAAGAGACACATAAAAAGTAGAGTCTTAGCAAATTTACCTTTTGTACCCAAGAATAACTCCTCGTACATTGAGCCTAGAAATAGACATGTGCCAAAGAATTAGCATCTAGATAAATTACCAGCATGCTTAATTCAAAATTTTGAGCAGCTATTGTGAAAACATAAAATGAACATTGCATAGATTGTAGCTACAACTTGTTTACCAATTAATTAAGTCCAGCTCCAATAGAGTCATCATGCCCGCTCTAAATCGAGCGACCCTTTGAATGAGAATATTACTTCGATAGATGCACCAAGCCTTGGAGATAGTACAAGACATGTACACAATCTAATTACAGTATGCCAAATTGGAATAATGTTCTATATCTATATACATGTGTACAAATTATATACATACCTGAGTACATGATTTAAAAACTTAAAAGTCACCTGTCCACTAACATTACTCGCATCATCTAAATCACACCTACGTACAAGCTCTGTCCTCACACTAGGTGTAACATGAGCCAACTCCCTCTACAATATATATATATATATATATATATATATATATATATATATATATATATATATATATATATATATATATATATATATATATATATATATATATAACATAAATGTGTACATTAGTACTATTAACCATTTAAGTAAAACAAGTAATTTAAAATTTAAACAAGTTTAAATTATGCATGTGTATACATACATATATACCTCTATATCAGGTGGTACAGGATCCACAACAATGATCCCATCTATCAACTCGGCTATATCATGGGTCTCCCTGGCTCACTCCAATATTGACGAGTGTAGTCGACTAACCAGGTGAGATGGAATCAATGACATTTCACGTAGCATCATATCCACGTAACCTGATGATCCCATCATCTGCAAATGATCCTCAATTGCATCTAGGCCCTCAGATGCATGATGTTCAACACTCACAGAATGACCAGTAGGTGTATCCTCCTCTCCAATAGCCGAATGATCTATAGGTGGATCTGTATGATTTGCAAAGCTACCAGGTTGATGTGAATGCAGTGAAGGACCTATAGCTTGGTTGGATCCTGGATGTGAATGCAAAGCTCTACCCACATGTCCTCTGACCTCATGTAGTGGGATCCCAAGCTTTGCCGCAATGAAAGCATATGCCTCGAATAGGTCATCTATCAAACAACAAATTGTACTTTGAAGCATCTGCTCTCCTATAAGACCATCTATGTCTGATGGTGAAAGGACACCCGCCATACCATAAGGATCAGTAGCATGATCTGATGATCTAGATCGTGTAGAATGACTCATAAAATATCTACCCACATGATCAATAGATATCGTAGATGCAAGAACAACTATATCACCAACACTATCAATTGCTTCCCTTTGAGAAGCACTGATGACCTAATTTGCAATAGGTGTGAAGGTTGGGGAGATATCAGGTGATCTCTCCCCAACCATATGTTGATAAACTATAGGTAGTCGATCTGCTTGACAAAAAGCATCCCTATTAGCTACCCTACCACACCCCTAACCATAATATTCTGGTAGGTCTAAATAGTTGACATTGAGGCCCAAATGAACCTCAGCATACAACTATTGTACAAAGTATAAACGAATTTGGTCGTTATTTGGATAACGACCAAATGTTGCAAGAAAGCGTGGGTATATCAAAGGGGCCATCTGACGATCAACACATCGAGTCACCTGATATCCCTTAACCTTGGATCTACCATCATAAAATGGAAAAAAATGTCTTTTGACAGTTTCTTTTGGGATTTGCAGCTGAACATCTACAAGAGAAACCTCACCACTAATCTCTTGTTGCATCTGAGCAAGAATAATTGCTATATTTTCAGTAGACAACGCACGTCTATTCTCAAATGTCCATACAATCTTATCTAAGCTATGTAGAATGGACACACATGTATCCTTGTAAACCCCTATGGTGGTCGGTTGAAGTAGAATATGGCGTAATTTAAAGATCTCATCCTTTGTATTGGTAAATATACCACGAGGTGGTGGTTCCTAAGCTGCCATATTGATCCCTAATTTTTCCAAAAATGAAATTACTTTAAACATCCTAATGTTTAAATTTAAGTGAAAAAAAATAAATAGACTTGCTCTTTTCCATGCCAAAAAATAAATATAAATAAAATGACAAACAAGAGGGAAGAGATATTGTCTACAATCTATTTTCCATAATCTCTATAGAAATAATAGAATTCTAAAATCTAAAACAACCTGTGTGCTCAGGGCATGCACACAAACTGAGACTTTAAATTATAAAATAGAAGGCTAGCAAAAAAGATAAACCTAGACTTAGATCTGCATGCATGTGCTCTATCTTACATTACTAGGTTTTAAGACTTATAAATCAGAAGAGCATTCTAATTATGGAAGAGGATGAGGCTAGCTGCAATATGCTATTGCTGAAGTGCACCTCTACTGAGAAGAACACAGACTAAGTGACTAGGTAATAACTCTAACTAGAAACTGACTCCTATAACTACGACTAGCTGAAAGCTAACAAAAATTAATACATAATCGAACAATTATTATGTGATGAGCCATGCTGGCTCTCAACCTCAAACCCCAAATTTTCTTAAGTCTTTAGATGTTTTTTAGTTTTTTAGAGAATTCTTAATAGATAGAAGAGAAGGGGCGCAGCATATTTTTGCTTGTAATTTGAAATATAAAGCAAAAATTCACAAAATGGAAATGCAGAAGCTGTTATTATACTGAAACAATTAGATTATGCATAACAGAAATACCCGAAAGTCTCCAGTTATTTTATATAAAGAAGTTGCCAGATCTACAACTAGAATTGATGAAATCAAGCATAAAGGTATGCCATGACTCCAGAACTCATTTCTCCTGCTCAGAAACTGGACATAATGTGCAAGAAATACTGGACGCCAATGATAAAGCTCATAAACTAGCAAAGAGGAAGGCGTTTCTACTTATTACTTCACACGCCTCTTTCAAGGCATAATTCCCAATGAATACCGTACGACCAAGAAAAGGAGAGGTAGAATCCCTGATGGAAATCTCTGAAGCTGTGGAAGGATGCGCCACCAAAAGGAAACCCTCAGTTATTTCAATCAACAAACAAACTCAGTAAAACAATCTCTGTAGAATCTGTAGAACCTCTGGCTGAAGCTCTCAACATGCACTGATTTGACTGATATTCCACAATCTCAAGAGTGCTCACACTAAAGAGGTATCGTTCTTCAATGGCAGTTTGTTCAAACCCTGATCACAGGAGAATGCACAGGCAAAATGCTCAAGGCAAAGAGAAATAGTCAAAATATGTGAGTTTCAATTGCCAGAAATGCCCTTTTATGCAAAGGCACACATTTCAAGAAGAATACGCCACTTTTAGGTTTTAAAATCTTTTAATTAATATTTAATTCATCTCAATAGTTCATGAATTAAATACTTGGCGCACTTTTAATATTTTAAGCCATTAAAATATTAAATCCCTCTTTTGAACATTTTAAGTGAAATAAAAATATTATTAAAGTCAATGTGACTTTAATAAAAGGCGTATAAGTTAAATAATTAACTTAATCACTTAAAATTCCATAATACACTCAAAACTCAGGATAATCCCGTGCCGTCAGAAGCTGTGAACTCCTGGAATGCCAACGCTCGCTGTGATCCAATCACTGTCCACTGAAAACAAGAACAATCCAACTCTCCAGAATGCATCACTGACCCTCTAACCAATCTGGCTAGCCCACAAGGGTCCAATAAAGGGCTAACACAATGTTCCCGAGATCTGTCTAGCAAGGGGACATCATAGTCCGCCCTCCCCGAATTTGCTTGTCCACAAGCAAACTCAAAGCTGGATGCTGAAGAATACTGTCACTCTCCCACGTCGCATCCTCTGCCGGTAGATTCCTCCACTTAACCAAGTATTCCCTAATGACCCGCCTCCGAAGATGACGCTCTCTGGAGTCTAGAATGGTCTCAAGTATCAAAACTAATTTCCCCTCATCATCCAGGGGTGGCAAATCAATAGAAGGAATTACGTGTTGGCCCAACGCCTTTTTGAGGCGCGACACATGGAACACATTGTGAACCCTACTGTCCACCGGAAGATCCAGCTCATAAGCCACTTGACCCACACGTCTAACAACTCTGAAAGGCCCATAGTATCGCGGCTTAAGTTTCTCGGAGCCCTTCTTGCGAAGGGTAGACTGCCTATAAGGCTGAAGCATCAGGTACACCAAATCGTCGATCTTGAAAGACCGCTCAACTTGTCTCTGATCAGCATATTGCTTTTGCTGATTTTGGGCTTTCTGTATATTTTCCCTAAGTGCTCTCATAATATCCTGGTTCTCCTGTAATAAATCACCAGCACTGGGAACTCTACTGTCACTCAACAATAAGTCAAGAAAGCTCAGAGCGTCATATCCATATAACGCTCGATATGGTGTCATCTGGATGCTCATGTGATGAGTGGTGTTGTAACAGTACTCACATAGGTATAACCACCTCACCCATGCCTTCTGCTGCTCTGAACTATAGTTACGCAAGTACCCTTCCACCCATTTGTTGACGATCTCCGTCTACCCATCTGTCTGGGGGTGGTAGCTGGTACTAGGGGTGAGCTCTGTCCCACAAAGCTTGAATAAATCCTGCCAGAAGTTACTCATAAATCTGCTGTCCCTATCGCTAACTATACTGCGAGGTAAACCGTGCAGCCTGAATACCTCTCGGAAGAACAAATCTGCCACCTGAGTAGCCGTGTGTGTAGTAGTGATTGCGAAAAAGTGTGCATATTTCGTCAATTGATCTACCACCACGAAAATACTGTCCTTCCCTTGAGCTTTTGGAAAGCCCGTGACGAAGTCCATGGATAAACAATCCCACTTCCTCTCAGGAATAGGAAGTGGCTATAGTAGACCTGCAGGGTATGTGTGCTCTTGCTTGTTTTGCTGACAAACAAGACATTCCCTGACATACTGGAGAACATAGGACTTGAGACCCTTCCAAGAGAATCTCTCCCGTACCTGTCTATAGGTCTTATAGTACCCGGGGTGTCCTGCCATGGGTGAATCATGTAATGACCTCAAAACCCTGTCCCTCATCTCAGAACCTGGGACCAATAAAATCCTCCCTTTGTAGATGATAAGGTCATCTACAAGTGAATACCTGTCATCCAATACTGATCCATCTACTATGCTAGAGGCCCATGGGTCCTTAGCATACTCTGCTACTATCAGATGTCTCCAGTCCTCTGAAACTAGTGTAATAGAACTCAAGTGAGGACGGCAAGATAAAGCATCAGCAACCACATTCTGAGTGCCCTTGACATAGGAGATGTCAAAATCGTAAGACTGAAGCTTGCTGACCCATTTTTGTTGTCTCTCATTAAGATCTCGCTGCCCAAGAAAATGCTTCAGACTATTATGATCGGTTTTCACAGTGAATTTACTACCAATCAAATACTGCCTGAATTTGGCCATGGCATGCATAATGGACAACATTTCCTTATCATAGATACTGAAGCTCCGTTCAGGACCTCTTAGATTCCTGCTCTCGAAAGCTATCGGGTGTTGATCCTACATGATAACTACACCAATACCCTCACCACTGGCATCGCAATGTAACTCAAAGGGTCTAGTGAAGTCAGGTAGAGCCAAGACTGGACACGTAGTCATGAGAAGTTTGAACTTCTCAAAGCACGCCTGTGCGAGTGGTGTCCACACAAAAGAACCCTTCTTAGTCAAATCAGTTAGTGGCGCAACATGCTGCAATAACCCACTAACAAACCGATGATAGAAGGCACACAATCCTACAAAACCCCTGAGCTGTGTCAAAGTCTCAGGTGTAGGCCAATCAATGATGGCTCGAACCTTCTCTGGATCCATGCTAACTCCTGCACCGCTGATGATGTGTCCCAGATAGAAAAGCTCTGCCATGCCTAAAGCACACTTGGACTCCTTGGCATACAAGGACTCCCTGTCAAGTATACTCAGTACCTCATCCAAGTGAACCATGTGTTCCTCCCATGATTTTCTATAAACCAGGATGTCGTCGAAGAACACCAATACAAATTTCCTCAAGTGAGGATGGAAAACCCTGTTCATTGTAGACTGAAATGTGGCTGGAGCATTGGTTAAACCGAATGGCATAACCAAGAAATCAAAGTGTCCACAGTGACATCTGAACGCAGTTTTCTCTATGTCCTCCTCTCGGACTCTGATCTAGTGATAACCTGTTCTCAAATCAATCTTTGAGAAGTAGCAAGCTCCATGAAGCTCATCTATCAACTCATCTATCCGAGGAATAGGATACCTGTTCTTTATGGTTTTCCTGTTGAGCATTCTGTAATCAATACACATCCTAAGTGTACCATCCTTTTTCTTCACCAAAACAACTGATGAAGCAAAGGGTGACTTACTTGGAATGATGTGCCCCATAGCTAAAAGCTCCTGAATAGTTTTCTCAATCTCATCTTTTAGACGCTTGGGGTGCCGGTAAGGAGTAATCATGATCGGTTTCGTGCCCTCATCCAGCTCTATAATATGCTCAATACCTCTATCAGGAGGTCTACCAGGTGGAATTGCACTGAACACCTTCGCATGTTTGATTCGAAGTTCCTGCACATCTGGATGGTATGAAGAAGCTTGCTGATCCAACTGTGAAGGCATTAGCTTGCACTCAGCAGCCCACTCTACCATATCATTATGAATCAAACGTTCCATTCTACGGAGTGAAATTTCTCTGAGGTTGCTGTCCTTGATGGCTTTTAGAATATGATTTGTGCCATCAACGGTGAATTTCATCTCCATGTCACGCAAATTAAGCGTGAAATCACCTATTGCATGAAGCCACTTCATGCCAAGTACTATGTCCGTACCTCCCATGTTTACAACATAAAAATCTGCCTTGAACTCAAAATTGTTAAGTTTCAAAGGCAAGTCAGGTATCATCCTCTCACAGTTGAGAGTGTATCCATCTGCAACCTTCACATGTATGCCTTCAAACTGCTGAGTTTGAATTCCCCATTTCTCTACTAACCGTGAATCAATGAAATTGTGGGTTGCACCTGTATCTAGAAGAGAAATGACCCTTTGACCAGCTAGGATCCCACGAAGTCTGAAAGAACCCTCTTTCTGCATGCTGGACATATGAGCCTCTTTTAGTTTTGTTTCCACTACAATTTCTGCCTCGTTCTCTGACTCTTCTCTATCTGTATCATAGATTGGAGCTTGCTGATCAGAAAAATCAGTCAATGCTTCTCCCTCATAAAACCACTCCATGTGCTTGTTTTGCCCTTTAGGTTTGAGGGGGCAGTCATGATTAAAGTCATACGGACCTTTGCAGTAAAAATAGAGTTTCCTTCTTCATAAATCATTCATAGTTTCTCGATCTAAAGGGGCTGCAAATTTCTTTTTCTGATCTGCATTATCAGCCTTCTTTGGATCTGATTTATTCTCTGTGTATGAGGTGGTAGGCTTCGAGCTAAAAGGCTTACGTGGTGTAGATAGCTCCATGCTGCGAGCTTTCCTCATTGCCTCCTGTAAGGTGGGTGGATCAAATGCTTTTATCCAACCTTTCATGGGCTCGAAAAGACCTTCAATGAACAAGATGATCAACCTTCTTTCTGAGATCCCAGTCACCATAACAGATAGTCTTTGGAATTCACCAATGTACGATTCCAAGCTACCTAACTGTTTCAGTTGTGCCAAATCTCTGAAGAAGAGCTCAGGATCCCTTCTGTCAAATCTCTCTACCAATCTATCAGTAAACTCTTGGTAAGAGGTAATCCTGTCATGATGAAGAGTAGTCATACCATGAATCCACCAATCATGTGCCACACCATCAAGATGAAGTGCTGCAAAATGAATGGCATCCTCCTCTGGCATGGGGCGTAGTGTCAAGAATGTATCCAGTTTACTAACCCAGGCACGTGCTGTAACTCTACCACTGCCATCATAGTGAACTAAGGTTAGTTTGCTAGTTGCCTGTCTGAGATCATTCTGTTTGTGTCTAGGCCGCCTGTCATTCTTGCTCCTGGTGTGTTCTCTCTTCTGGCTCATGAATCTGTCAAAGTTAAGGTGCTCCTTAACCCTTGGTGGCAAATTATCCCACTCATCATGCATAGCCATAATATTATCTGTAAAATTAATCTCACCACCTTGTTCAGCTTCGTCCACTTCCTCAGCATCATCTCTGGTGAATGTGGGATATGTAGCGCTCTCATAGGTGCGTACTGGATCTATAATTCTCTGAGGCTCTCTGTGGATACTACCATCTCGATCTGGATCCAAACTATGAGCCCTGTTCATTGACAAATTTTGAACATTCGTGCTGAGTTGTTGAAGAATAGTCGCCACCTGTTCTTGCCCTGCAACCATACCTCTGAGCACGTCTTTAGCTTCTCTGTCCTCATCCTCCCAAGTATTCCTGTGAGAACTTTCTCCAGCCCTGTTCGCCATATTGTCCCAATCTAATTCCTCCTCCTGATCTGCAAACAAAAATGGTGGAAAAGGATTTTGGTCGACTCTCTGATTTCTAGGGCCCCCTCTGAAATAGGACTTGCCAAAACCCTCTTTATTTGACTTCATAAATTTCTCAAACCCCACAAGCTGGCAGGATGTGAGCTATGATACCACTGTGATGAGCCCTGCTGGCTCTCAACCTCAAACCTCAAATTTTCTTAAGTCTTTAGATGTTTTTTAGTTTTTTAGAGAATTCTTAATAGACAGAAGAGAAGGGGCGCAACATATTTTTGCTTGTAATTTGAAATATAAAGCAAAAATTCACAAAATGGAAATGGAGAAGCTGTTATTATACTGAAACAATTAGATTATGCATAACAGACATACCCGAAAGTCTCCAATTATTTTATATAAAGAAGTTGCCAGATCTACAGCTGGAATTGATGAAATCAAGCATAAAGGCACGCCATGACTCCAGAACTCATTTCTACTACTCAGAAATTGGACACAATGTGCAAGAAATACTGGACGCCAATGATAAAGCTCAGAAACCAGCAAAGAGGAAGGCGTTTCTACTTATTACTTCACACGCCTCTTTCAAGGCACAATTCCCAATGAATGCCGTACGACCAAGAAAAGGAGAGGTAGAATCCCTGATGGAAATCTCTGAAGCTGTGGAAGGATGCGCCACTAGAAGGAAACCCTCAGTTATTTCAATCAACAAACAAACTCAGTAAAACAATCTCTGTAGAATCTGTAGAACCTCTGGCTGAAGCTCTCAACATGCACTGATTTGACTGATATTCCACAATCTCAAGAGTGCTCACACTGAAGAGGTATCGTTCTTCAATTGCAGTTTGTTCAAACCCTGATCACAGGAGAATGCACAGGAAAAATGCTCAAGGCAAAGAGAAATAGTCAAAAGATATGAGTTTCAATTGCCAGAAATGCCCTTTTATGCAAAGGCATGCATTTCAAGAAGAATACGCCACTTTTAGGTTTTAAAATCTTTTAATTAATATTTAATTCATCTCAATAGTTCATGAATTAAATACTTGGCGCACTTTTAATATTTTAAGCCATTAAAGTATTAAATCCCTCTTTTGAACATTTTAAGTGATATAAAAATATTATTAAAGTCAATGTGACTTTAATAAAAGGCGTATAAGTTAAATAATTAACTTAATCACTTAAAATTCCATAAGACGCTCAAAACTCAGGATAATCCCGTGCCGTTAGAAGCCGTGAACTCCTGGAATGCCAACGCTCGCTGTGATCCAATCACTATCCACTGAAAACAAGAACAATCCAACTCTCCAGAATGCATCACTGACCCTCTAACCAATCTGGCTAGCCCACAAGGGTCCAATAAAGGGCTAACACACTGTTCCTGAGAACTGTCTAGCGAGGGGACATCACATATTACATAGTCAGATACAAGTATATTTATCAAACATAATAACAGAATTGTATGCTGACTACATTGCTCCTTCACTTTGCTGAGGGCTTTACTCCTAGAGCCCATTAGGAGCTGCCACCCCCAGTCCTCTGTTTTGGTTTTAAATTGCAAATAAATAATTTTGTTTTATGAAATTTGTAAAATTATTGATAATTTTATACAAATATGTAAATTTTAATTTATCATCATATGACGCCATGATGTGAAGTGAACTCAATTTTTTATCTATAAATTGAAGAAAAACTACTTTTGACCTATGTAAATTTAGTTTTATGCATGCTTGTTAATATGTTTTTACAAATTTATTTGTTTTTTAATGTTTGGAAAAATTTTCAAGTTTTTTCCATGTACCGAGTCTGATTCAAATTTTAGACCTGCTATTTTTTTTCCAAGTCCAAGTTTTTGAATTATGGGTTCAACAGAGATGCAATTTGTGATTCAGACTAGAAGGTTGCCCATCCACAGGCCTCCAAATGTTCTTTCCATTCACATCTAGTAGCCTAGGCCCTATAATGAGGTCAAGGCAATGCCTAGACTCTCAAGGGAGTTCCTAATTTTAGACCTGCTGAGTTTTTTCCAAGTCCAAGTTTTTGAATTATGGGTTCAACAGAGATGCAATTTGTGATTCAGACTAGAAGGTTGCCCATCCACAGGCCTCCAAATTTTCTTTCCATTCACATCTAGTAGCCTAGGCTTGATAATGAGGTCAAGGCAATGCCTATACTCTCAAGGGAGTTCCTAATTAATAATGGCTATAAATTTTAAGAAACAAATTATTTTCTTTATGGTATCCAGGGGTTTGTCATGCAAATCAGCATGTAGATATCTTGATTATAACTAGGTTCTATGTTCTTATCATTAGCTTCTAGAAATATTATGACAACTACAAATATACAAGTTGTTTGCTTCTGAAGCATGAGGATAGTTTTCAAAGATTACAACATCATAATCCTCTTGTAAAAGGTTCAAAAAATAAATCATGTGTTGATTAATAGATACTTTACTTTCTATCTTGCATAAATTTGTATTATGTGCTTCACCTTTTTACATGTGACAAATATTGACTTTTATCCAAGATATAGGGTTCAATTCATTGGTAAGACTATAAAACATTTCTTGTGGACTAACAAAGGCTGGTCTGTATGCTTTTGCAACACATGATCTGGGTCCATCCTCTATTACTTGGAATGTAACATATGACATTCAAGGACTTATTTTACTTGCTTATAAATTCGAGATTTAGTACCATTACGCGTTAGTCAATGAAACTATAATTTTTTTCTTAAGAAATCAACTTATTAAGATTTCCAAGATAAAACTAGTTTCTTAACCTTCCTTAATGAAGATAGCTGATGTTTAGTAGCAACTAAGTTGTTACTGGGTACTTACTCTCATGTTTATGACATATGCAATTGAAATAACCTTGTATCTTATTATACATTTCTCTGGATAAGGGTTTATACTTTATAATCCAATTTCTTTCTTTATAAAATGTATAGTGTTAAATGATTGAAAACTCAAGGAACAATGTACTTGATTTTGATTAGGAAATTCCCCCTTGCATAACTCAGTTTTCATATGTTTGTAGAGGTAGATCTTCATGATTTAAAACTTCTGTTATATTGTGCATTGTATTGTTGCACCAAGAAATATATTTACTCAAGCTGTTTTTCACACATTTTGTTAAATAAAATGTTTCATTTAAATCTTTACTGAGATTGTCATGCTAATGAAAGTGAGGTTACTTTGAGGTCTAGAAGTTTATGTAGTGTTGATTGGCTGAAACAATATTTATCTGAATCTTAGCATATGCTTGGTCTTGTAACAACATCACAATATGTGAAGAAAATCATTGAAATCAACCCATATTTACTTGGTACCATGGCTGGGAGTGTTGCTGATTGTCAGTTTTGGCACAAAAACCTGGGTATTAAGGTATGGTTTCATGCTACATAACTATTTCTAATTGATCTTTGTTTATTCAAGTTATAGAGTGAGGGCTTACATTCTTTTCTTATTGGAGTTACAAAGTGCATCTCCAGTTGCCCTTTGGTTATTCAAGTTTCAAGTAAAATCTAATTTAGCAAGGTAATTTTACAAGGGAAAGTGTTGTCCTTATAGTCTTTCATTGCTTACACAAGCTGTGAGGTGTTAATATACATGAGACTGATATGTGTTCTAGCTACTAGAGTCAATTTTGATTGGGATTGGAGGATCTAAGTTGGTTTGATCCATGCACGTCTAAATTTTTAGTTAATAGTGTGGAACTAAAACCAAGTTTGCGAGAACATTTCCATATAGAGAATGGAGTAAGAAACTCCAATTGAAGTTTTGATTTATACAAACACGTGAACTCATTTGAAAACAATGCATGAAAGAGAGATGGAACCTGAGCTATAAGATAAGCAGTGTTTCTCTAAGTTTTTGGGATTGGGGGAGTTTGGTATCCTAGTATGACAATTATTTTTCAAAATTTTGGGGATGGTGGGGGAATGACTACACACACAAACACAAAATGTATAAATTTAATAACAAATATGGAATTGAGAACACACTACAACAATTGATCAATAATAACTATAAGCTATGTTACTAGGTTCTTCAAAAACCGATCCCATACCCACTTTGAAATGCTCTGGTAGCGGGAGAGACTTCGCTACGGTGTACCCACAGAGAACCTAGGGTGGATGGGACACTCCCAGGGAACTCCCAAGTGCTCCCAGAAGATCCCAAGTCCTCACTTCATCCTATTTAATAATTTATTGTTATTTTGAGCAAGGATTGTTGTTTGGCCAGAAAGATGTTGTGTTTGTGTTGACTAGAATTCCTACTGATTTGACTTGACACTTTGTTGTTTTCACCAGAATTTTAAGGTAAGTTGACTAATTTGATTTTCTAGTGACTTGATTGTGGGTAGGAAATGTCCCTTGATTGACCCAAAAATAGCTAGACATCCCCCTTATTTTCTTTAAATAAAACAAAGAAAAGGGAGACAAAAACATATCAAATAAATCCTACTTGGACAACTTGGGTAATATTATAAGGGAAGGCTGCAATCCATGAATAATCATCTTAGTTATGGTAATGTAAAATGATCTCACCATGAAATGGGCTTATATTGCTCAGGATTTGAGTCATATTATTTTGGAAACCGTCCAATCTTTGGTCCTTGTCAACCTGCACTAAGAAAAGAGGTTTCTTTATTTTGGCTTGTGTGATGAGGTCATAAAAACCCAATTCTATAGTATTTGATAGTTTTGAGGAGTTTATAGGGAAGCTAATTCCTTTATCTATATATATCAAATATGTGATTTTATTAGATCAGACAAATGTTTAAACATGTAGGATTGAAGTGGCCTTTGTCATAAATCCCCTCCCTCCCTCTAGTCTAACATAATGGTTTGTTTTAAAAGTTTTTACAATTTCCTATATAATGAATTTTATTATTTCCCTATTTATATTTTTAATGCTCACAATTGCATAGAATGATCATAGAGCTTTATCTAGAATCCTATATGAATCATATTTATATGGGTCTAACCATAGGACCACCATGATTCAAGTACACAATTGTAACAAAACTATAATGATCACAAAACAACACATGCACACACACACACACACACATTATACAGTCGTACCCAAACGTACTATACCCAAGACATTTTCTTGCCATACCAGGATACCAAAACCCTATACTGGTACCCAACCCTGTACTAGAACTGACAACTTAGACTATAAGTTATAACAATTAAGCAATGTCAATTGTCAAATCATAAATCAAAATTTAATCATTTGAATATCAATGATCATACTAGCTGAAAACCAGAATTTGTTATAAATGAGCTGAAAGTTCAAAGTACCATAAAATATTTCTTGTTGGAAATTTGGATCTAATCATTCTATTATGTGATGTGATGGCACTAATGAGCTATTGATAGTAAGTACTTACCAAACTCTTTAAAAACTTGTATTGCAGTATGTTTACAGTCAATAATAACTATAAGTTATAAAAATTAAACAATGACAATTGTCAATTGTCAAATGATAAATCAAAATTTAATCATTTGAATATCAATCATCATATTAGCTGAAAATCATAATCCATTACAAATGAGCTGAAAGTTCAAAACTTCAAAGTACCATCAAATTTATCTTGTTGGCGATTTGGATCTACTCATTCTATTATGTGATGTGATGTCACTAATGAGTTGTTGATTGTAAATCCTTACCAACTCTTTAAAAACTTGTATTGCAGTATATTTACAAGAAAAAAATGTGAAACTATTTTAAAAATTGAATCTAAATCAGTGTCGCATTTCAATATTGATATAATAGAGGAATCATGAGCATTATAGCACATGAAGGCCCTGTAGCAACACTGTAATTATTATAGGCATTCTATGAACATAGAAAGGAAGCATCATATTATACTGTTGGTGTTGCAGAAATATCCCTTTCTAGATAGAATAGTAATTTCTATTGTATTTTGTAGCATCTCAAGATCTAGCAATAGCTGTAATTGAATTATTAGGTAGTCGTTGTATCAAAGCATGATATTATAATGTTGATGTGGGTGTAGTATTCCACAACCACTAGCCAAAAAAAAGGTAATAGCTGATATAGTGAGCATGTGAAGGACTAGGAAAATTAAGAAAACCACCATACTTATTGTATGAACTCAAATCTATGTGCAATGTTGTTACTAGGTGGAATTTTCTCCATTGACCAGTTGTACCCCAAGAGTATTTAGGGTTCTTAAGTTTTTTAAAAAAGAGGTATTTTTCTTATGTTCAAAAAGTGTCAGTTTGTGGAGGACATTAGGATGACCCAAAGACCTCACAGGGATGTCAAGGATGTCCTGGTGTCTCCTTTAGGGGGACTTTTCCATGAGATGCCCCCTATGTTTTTGGGGATACCTCCAAATTTTTAGGATAAATGGGAATGAGTATTCAAAGAATCTGTGCTTCATTTGTAGGCTGTCAAGGAGTAATACTCATTGAGGAAATTTTAAGGCCATAATGTGCGGAACAACTAATACCACCAAGATATCGGAAGAACCAATTTATTTTCATTGAGCATTTGAAGAAAAAGCTACTTTCAATTCCGGCTGAGAGTATGTATAACTATCAACATACTGGAATGCAATTGTAGATGGAAGGTTAAAGTAATCCTAGGATCTGGATTTGATTATGCAAGGGATCTACTTTTAGAGGATGACTTCATGGATGTATTGCATCTGACATAGAAGCAGCTAATTTTTGAAAACCTTAAATTGGCTTTTGTCATAATATACAAGATATATATTCTGAGAAAATATTAAAACATAGTAATTTCTAAATAGTTGTTTCTCTAACTTAAACCTTCCAACATGACCTAAAAGATTAGCAGTACATGTGAGAAAAGAAATTTCTTGTGTCTTGTGATCTGAAGTGGATCAGGTTGTAATTGGTTCACATCACCATTATTTTATCTTTGTTTTTGTAAAGAAACAAGTGGTGTTTATTATCCTTTGAGTTGCGAAAATTCAAGTAAACAGTCAGTCTAAGGCTTGTAGATAAATAAGGAAAATTTTATGTGTCTGGAACACATGGAAAAATGTTGTAAAGGACTTGGGAAGGTACAAGGGGGGCAAAGACGATCTTCTTCAGATTTTGTTTCAAAATATCAAGTTACAGAGATGGGTTCATGCTAGACTGAGGCTACCCTTAAGCATATATGATGGATTTGGTCAAGACTAAACCCATCCTATAAATAGTAAACATATAGATAGGTATGATGATGACCCAACTTATCACTTAAACATGCAAGTATCTATTCTAAATAAGAAAAAAAACATTAACAAATACCCACATTAGAGTTGAATAATTGGTATACTAACTTGTTTATTTATTTGGAGGTTTCTATTTTGGTTTTCTAGAAAGCTTTTCTTGAGAAAGAGTCTTAGAGGGCAGCTTAATGGTCATCAAGGTTCAAGGTCAAAATTGCAGAGCACATGAGGTGTTGTGAAAGTAGGGAGTAAAGTAGTTGGAATGCCAAAAAGGAAGATATCTTGATGGTTGTTTTTCATGGCTTTGTGAACTTGTAACCTCACATTATTGGTGGTAGTGGATTAGAGGCATAGCCCCACCTACTGGAGTTCTTCCTAATTTAGGTTTCTCTTGGGTAAATCTTGTGTGTTTATGCACATGTGTGTGTGTGTTGTTACATGATTGTTCTTTTTTTTTTGCATGTTCAATTCTCATTTCTTTATGTAATTCATATAGAATTTCTACAACACTATGAATGTGCATGTGAAGATATAGCATTGAATCCTAACATAAATCAAAATAGACTAAATCTTATTGGTGTTGCTCAATTGAACACTGGTATAACTAGGCTAATTTTGGATCAGATTGGTATTTGAGATTTTCACATATTTTGAACAGTGTGGATTGTGGCGCTATGGGTTGAAGTTCATGCCATTGACTAGATTGGTAAAATAAAAGTCTAAACGTAGAATTCTAAATCTAAAACAACCTATGTGCTGAGGGTATGCACACAGATTGACATTCCCAATTCACAACAAAGTTTGGAAGATGAAGATGGTTCTGTGTCGCCAACAGTTTTTGGAATTGCAAAAGGGGTTGAAAAGGGTTTGCAAAGACTTAATATCATTGAGCAGGACCTCAAAGACATCAAGCAAGAAATACTATGAGCACAACCTTCTAATATAACTTCATCAAAAGATGAACAATTTGGCTAATTTTTCAGTATAGCTTGAAGAGCGAAAAGTTTCACACATGTTTTATTTTGTGAGAGATGATGGGAATCTAACCAAAAGGTTGGTTACATACATCATTTCAGGTATGACTGCACTCCAACTGCATATGTTATGTGAATACAGATGTGAAATGCATGTTGTCAATGGCTAGCCTAGGATCAACCTAATGAAAGTTGATAATAGAACCTTTAAATGGATCTTAAATGACACTTTTAAACCATAAAAAACAAACCCTAATAAAATCCAACGCTAAAAACCAAAGGGATACCACATATCAATGTGCCCCTGCTATTAAGCCCCTACTATTAATTAAGCATCTGACAACATATTGGTTGTGAGTTAAAATAATTTCCATGCACCTGGTTGTTGGATTCATCCTACAGAATATTAATGCAACATTTTAAAGGAAAATATTGGTTGTGAGTTAAAATCATTTCCATACACTTGGTTGTTGTTCGTTTGCCGCCATTTTCCTCGCTTTCACTACATATCACCTCTGCTATTGTTGATGAAATTGGTGGATTGAAGCAAGAAGCAAATTATGGCATATCTATTTTCTTTCAAAAGTTAAATTATGGGTTCTATAGGGATAGTAACCAAGAGAACAAATTATAGGTATTCAAATCTGGTTGAAATCTAAAGCTACAAAAAAATAGACAAACATGTTTTCTATGACTTAACACAAAGATATTTATGTATCTATCCATCCAAACACACACACACATGCGTGTGTGTGAATAGATGGATACATATATAATAACTCCCAAAAAGAGAATGCTAATGTAAACTGCTGAAAAACTAAACCTCGATGCTACCAAAGCATGAACCACTGAAATAGAGCTATACATGACTATTAGAGGTGGAAAGGCATTGCATACTATCATGGCTACCTTGGGAGAAATAGGGAGATAGAGGGATCTGTAAACGTAGCTTATCTTAAAAAACAAACCCTAACAAAATCAAACGCTAAAACCACAGGCATACCACATGTGAATGTGCCCTTGCTATTAAGCCCCTACTATTAATTAAGCATCTAACAACATTGATGTTTTAGAGATATTGGATCCATTCTAGAGAAGATTATTGAATCCTTTTAAAGAAAAATATTGGT
This sequence comes from Sequoia sempervirens, assembly GCA_007258455.2. Lineage (NCBI taxonomy): Eukaryota > Viridiplantae > Streptophyta > Pinopsida > Cupressales > Cupressaceae > Sequoia > Sequoia sempervirens. The sequence goes on from VDFB02168118.1 coordinate 209,922,790, forward strand.
TTTGAGTTAAAAGAGTTTCCATGCACCTGGTTGTTTGTTTTCTGCCATTTGCCCCACTTTCACATGAAATCACTAGAAATCACCTCTATTGTTGTTGACGAAAATAACACTATTGTTGATGAAAATGACACTCTTGATGGAAATGACCTCATGTGGAAAACTAATGTTAACAAAATCTCATCGCTAACTTTCGGTGGAGAGATGACTTCAAATGAACCTCCAACCAAATATATTTTCTAGCTTTCCCAAAAGTAAAAAAATTGGAAGTGGTTCGTTAGAACATCTCCTTCGACTAAAAGGGGGGGTGTTCGACCAAACCCCCTTCATTAGAACCCCTCCTTTGAATGGAGGATGTTCTTAATGTTTTTTCCTAAAAAAAATAATTTTCTTCATTCATAAAATTGTAACCCACTATTGTGGGATCACCCATTATATAATATGTTTTCTGAAATGGCTCTCCCACTCTCTGTTGGAATGACTATCCCACTCACTGCTGAAACTCTCTTGCTTTCTATAGATGGCGTGCCATTGGCTTCTGGTATGTCGTCAACTTCTAGTGTGCTATCAACTTCTTCTAGGTTGGTTTTTATAGTTGTTGGGTCGTGTGCTATTGGCTTGCAGGTGTCTACAGGTGGTTTATTGCTTTTTGTTGGGCTGCTACTATCTTCAAATGTGTTTCCTAATAGTTCACGACCTGTGCTAGGTGGGTTTGTTGCTTCTGATTTTCCTCCTATAGGGTGTGGGTTGCTGTATGTAGATGTCCCTCTTTTGTGCCCTGCTTCTCAGTCCTTTGCTAAGGTGGTTGGTTATATTGGTAAAATCCCTTCTTCTTCTTCTTCTCTTCCCTCTTTTAAGGCTAAACCTTTACAGTGCTCTTCTTCTACCCCTGCTATTTTTTGTGGGAAAGAGGTGTTGGATAAAGAAGACTATTTCTCTCATTTTTCTATTATTTGTAGATTTGATGGTTTATGGCCTTCCCTTCCAAATTTTAAAAAATGGGTTTTGGAGTCTTGGAGGCCTATTATTGAGGATAAGATTGAACTCTATCCTTCGGCTAGGGGTTTTTTTGTGGCTGATTTTCAATATGAGAAGGATAGGGCTCGGGTGTTGGAAGGGGGTGTTTGGTGGTGGGGAAAACACTCGAGCCTTGGTTCCCTTCTTTCAACCCTCTTTCTAAATCTATTAGTGTCTTTCCTACTTGGGTTAGACTTCCTAATCTACCTCTTTAGTTTTGGACTCTTTCTTGCTTTGAGTCTATTGGAAATGCTATTTGTAGGTTTGTTATGGCTGATTCATCTCCTCTTATCTATGATCATCCTACTTTTACTCGCATTCTTGTGGAAATTGATAACTCAAAATATTTACTTGGGGAGGTCATTTTGATGGTGGGGACTAGACCATGGTCTCAGATTCTTGATTATGAATGTCTTTGTTTCTATTGTAGGAGATGATTTTCTATAGGTCATTTGGTTGTAAACTGTCAGAAATCTCATCAAAGTTATGCTACTTGGTGGAAATATGCTCTTCGTGAGCATCTTACTGTGGGTGAATCTTATGATGATTCTAGGGAAGATTCTGGGGATGATGACTTGGTGCCTAAAGTCGTGGCTTCTTCTACTGATGGTTCTTAGTTTCCATCTGCTATTGTTGTTGTTACTCCTAGGTCTTTTGTAGTTGTTGTTGGGGCTTATGGTTCTATTGCTACTGTTGGTGTTGTTGGTTCTTCTGTAGTTGTTGGTTTGTCTGCAGTTGCTACTAATGTGGTTGGTTTGTCTACAATTGCTGCTACAGTTGGTGAGGTTGCTGCTGATGATTTTACTACTATTGCTATGATTGCTAGTTTATCTGCAGCTCTTGTTGTTGTTGTTGTGGGAGTGACACTCTTGGTTCTCTTCCTCTTTTTTCCTTTGGTGACTTTTCCTTCGACTTCCCCTTGCTCCATTCCTTTAAAGGATGATCTTTCTTGGATGGTTGTATAAAGAAGGAAGAGAGGTCTCCCTAAGCATAATCATTCCTCTTAGTCTCTTGTATAGTTTGTTCGTGGTGGTCAAAAGGTTGCACATGTGGTTTAGCTATGCTTTTCCCACTATTTCTTGATGTTGTTTGGTTGTTGTTCTTCTTTGTTTATCTTTGGATCAGTTGTTTGTATCTTTTGCAGTTTTGGGGTGTTTGGATGCTGCTGACTGTCTAGTGTTGTATCTTTTGAGCAACATTTTGTACCTATAGTTGTAAAGGGTTTCAGGTCCCTTCAAAACCTATTTTTCCTTCATAATCAAAACATAATATTATATAATAAAATATATTATATTTATTGTAATATAATATAATATATATTATATTATATATAATAATATAATACTAAATAATAAATTAATTATATTATATTATAATATGAAATATATTATATTATCATATAATATTATATTATCATATAATATAATATTATATATTATATAATATAATTTTATATTATACATTTAAAAAAAAATTGCCAATAAATATATGATCAGGTCCCGGACCCGACCATATATTAAAAAAATTATAAAATAGGAAACAAATATCCGTTTCGTGTTTTATAAAATAAAAAACAAAAAACTTGAGAGCTCATTTTTACCTCATTGCACATGGGTCTCTCTAGTTTCCAACTCAAATATTCGTTCCTAGTGAATCATTTTGCACAAAATCAATTGAATTTGAAAGGTATGTTTGGATTTTAATGTTTTTATTCAATTTATATTGTTTTTGCATTGTTTTTATTAATTTTAGTCAAAAATAGGGTATTTGAAAGGTTTTTTATTACAATTAAAATCATTGTTAATTTTGATTTTTTTTTGTCAATTAACATGCTTAAAATGGATCAACATGAATTTAACCCTAACCCTGCACAAGATGAAAACCCTCTAAATCCTCCTTCACTGCAACCATTGTTTCTAAACCAAAACATGCCAACAATACATGGATCTATTTATAAAAAAATAGATCAATTGAGAAATGTATGTCAAATCTATGAGACACTCACTGAGCTATCAGACATGAAAAACACTTTGGAAATGATCATTTCAAATGTTGAAACTTTGGCAACTCAACACAATAGATTTACACAGTGGTGAGAGGAACAAAAGCAAGTTTATGCCGATGGGTTGTCATATGATGAGGTGAGGGAACTTGATATTGACAAAGCCCAATTAGACCAGTTATTCATCAATCATAGAATAGGACAATCTGTTAATGTGTGGAAGCCTAAATTTTCAATTAAATGGTGCACCCATAGAGGAATATTAGATAATTTATGGATACATTGGTGGATGGTTTTGATAAACCACCCAACAATAATCTTGATGTCCCTCAGTATTTTCTCTAAAAAATTATACACTGAGTTTGTGCTAGGGAAACATGTCAATTACTTTGACATGTGATATTTCCAAGGTGTTGGTAGAGGGATGCCACAGTATAGACTTAGAGCACACTGAGTCACCCCAATTCATCCTCCTCTGCCTATTCTTGCGCCAACTCCACTACCTTACCCTAAGAGTTTTTTAGATGCAGGGACTCAGAGCATTTATGCCTTACATTCATTGAGTGATCATTTGGTCATGCAAAGCCATCATATTGCGCAACCATTTGATGGTGCATCCCATAATGATGGTGCTGCACTTGATACATCCCAACATGATGGTGGTGCACCTGCTGCATCAGCTCCCACTAGTACACCTTCATTAGCTCCCACTAGGGAACCGTCCTCTTTAGGACATATTTGTGTGCCTCATTACTGCATGACATGTAACAATTTATGTTTGAGTCCTCTCTGATGGTCCATTGAGGCTTCCATAGACACATCCGACTATGAGGTTCATGATATGTCATATGTAGGAGTTGATAGAGCACGGAGTGGACCATTTACAATAGAGACATTGACTGCCAAGGACGATATGGGAACACCGATAAGACTTAAAGTAATTTCATAGTGTGTTTAATGTAAATTCTTTCATATTTTATGAGAGATATTTGTACTAATGTATGTTTATGTGCTAGAATCTTTAACAGGTGCTAATAGAGGAGTAGATGTGGCAAGTGTAGGAGGCTGCGTAGATAACCATTTCATTTTCCCTAGATAATTAGTACATGTTATTATTTAAATTGTTATTTTAGATGTTAATTTTTGAAATATATTATGTTTAAATACATGCACTACATAGATTGATAGTCTAATGTAATCTTGTCTTTTTATGCAACAAATTGGTTCTTATATAGCCTTGTTGACTGGATCTAACCCATTGGATGAAGTTGCACAATAGGTATATATATTTTTTATTTTCTACATTATGATTATATGTTCATGTGCATTTAAATTATGTTCTATTCTTGTCATTTTTTATATAGGAAACCATCTTAACCGCTTCATCCACTATGAGCCCTTCTAGTGTTGTAGCATCACAAGTATGTGTTTATTTTATATTGTAGATATTTACGTTTAGATAGGAGTAGATATATGTTTAGTAGATATGATTATTTGTCAAAAAATATATGTTAATTTGTATCATTTTTATTTTACATGCTATAGTCCTTTATCTAACTTAGCACTGTGACCAGTGTGGAACAATTTCTTTATATGAGGACTCCCAATTTTCCTAAGGGACAATCATATGTAGGCCGTCTTGTATAAAAGAGAGAAAGACTTGAGGTAAACAAAAATTGCCTTATTGATATAATATAGTATACGTATAATGATTTTGATATTAAATTCATAATTTATAAATGATAGTATATAAGTTTCTATTTACTAGTCTATCTTGTTAAGCATTCACATAATTAATCTAATTTGTGGTTTGAATTGTTATTATGTAGGAAGATTCAAAGAAATTAACTTCTTTGAGGAGGCTCAATTTTGATGGTCCAACACAAGATTAGGATGATATATATTAATATGTACTTAGCGTTTGATAGATCTTGAGATGACATATATGCCACAATTTATAAAACTTGTTGTAGAACTTGTTATGAGTAGGCATGTATGCCAAATTTGTATATGCACAAACACAATTATTCTACATTTTGATATATAAGAATTGATATTCGATCTAATTTGTTCCTTGTGTGCATGTCTTTCTACTTTGAATTTTCAAAATGGAATGTATAATTATCTTAGAATGGTTTAAAGTTATGATCGATAATGTATGCTATAGATTAAAAAAATTTCATTTTAATAGAAGTTATGAATTACAATTGGTAATCCATCTATGTTAGAGTTCATTCATATTAAAGTTCACATACATTATATTCCATGAGACAATATTTCTTTGAGGAGTTTTTTTAAATAATTCACTACCTTTTCTATTGCACCACTTTTTTTATACATGTCTACCAAATTTTTTTTATCAAACACTCAATTTGAGAATACACATGATTTCAAGCTCTATTGAATGAATTTACATTTGACATTATTTTGTTTCTCAACTCTTGTAATGAAGTGGGCAGCTGATTTTTATTTTAAAAGAAATTTAAATTAATGAAAAGTGGTATGAGAAGAACTGTATAATATTTGTGGAGAAGAACTATTTTAAAATATGCCTCAAAGAATTGTGGTCTCATAGAGAAGGCAAAAAAGATGAAAAGAGTAGTTTGTGGCAGTTTCATGGCATTGATTCTTTTGATTGATTAAAAATAAATGTCACTCAATGTGCATTCAAGCTTAATAACGTGTAAAAGGTATAAAATCATCTTGAATAAGAATCACTATCTTTCAACCATAGGGGCTTGATGTGACCTTCAAAAAAATTCCTTACAACTGAACAAGATAGATGTTCATTAGATTTTTCATGTGAAATCTATACAATAATCATGATCAACAATTAAGACATCACTCAACCATGATGCAACCATTAAAAAAACAAAATGAGTGTGATACTACCATTAAACAAACCAAATACAACTCCATGACATTCATGTTATTTGACCTTCGACATGCAATTTGTATTATCGTAATCCACAACAATGAATGTTGCTAACCATAATGCATGAATAAGAAAACTAGGCATACTATATAGGTTTGATGCACATTATTCATAATGCACAATTCACACAAAAGAAATAACATTGATATGATATTGTCATATATGTCAATCAACCTTGATCCAAACCAAACTTGCTATATCGCAATTGTTGTCATATATCCCATTCAACCTAATGTAATTGAGGTTTTGTATTTGGTAAGAATTTGTGCAAACAAAGAAAGTGAGAGATGATGGTTAAGGTGGATTTGAACAAATAAAGTTGTTGTCCTGAGTGTTGAAAACTCTATCAAACAAAGGTATCTTATTTTCCTAAGCGTTGAAATTGAAGACTAAAATTAACCACTTACAAAAGGAATGAAAAGATAAGAAGATTTCATCATCAATGAAAAGGAGGTTAGTCTGCTCTAAAAATAGTTCCAATGCGTGTGGATGGGTATGTTTAGGCTACCTAGGAATGGTCTTGTTTTGAACCCAAACATGTCGAAATAGTTAAAGCTACATTGGATTGATGATATCTCTTAAGAGTCCAAAGTGCAAAAAGACAACAATCTTTGAGAAACTATTACTTAGAGATCGTGACGCTTAAAAACTCTTTGTATGTGGCCATGGGATTGTTTTGGGACCCTCTTCAACAAAATCTCTTGGTTTTTCCTCTCTTAGAGGCATTTTTCCATGGTGATGAGTTTTTAGTTGAGGAAAAAGTTGTCAAATGCAAGTAGTGTAAAGTTGCAAAGTGGTGCAACTTTCATTGTACAACTCGTATGACAAAATAGATTGTTCCAACACATTCAAATGACTATGTTTACACTAGGCATGGTCCTCTTTTGCGCCCAAACATGCTGAATCACTCTGAGCTACATTGAACTGATGATTTCCCTTAAGAGTCCAAGTGCAAAAGACAACAATCTTTTATGGGCTATTCCTTGGAGACTGTAACACTTACAAACTCTCCATCTAAGGCTATGGGAACATGTTGTAACCCTCTACAATAACCTCTCTCAATTTTTTCTATCTCAGAGAATTTTTTTTTGTGGTGACGTGTAATGCCCTGCCACATAACCTTAAAGAATGACGCAAACACAACAAAAGCATAGAATTTTTTTTTTTAAAGTGTAATATTAATATGTAATATGAAAAACACTAACACATACATTCTCTAATTTACATGACAACGCAATACATTCGAATCCCACATACATAAGTAATCTAACCATAGCATATAAATATTCCTCGCGAATTTAAATTACATACATTCAAAACATTTAATTCATTTCATAAGAAACACATTTCATAAAGGAACCATTTATAGTTTGCATTCATTCCATAAAAAAATTACAAAGCTCATTTCCAAAATAAGGAAGTTCATACATTAAATTCACAATAATAGTGTTACAAGAATTCTCCTCGAATATAAAAGAGTAATACATATACAAGGTATCCCACTGATACAAATGAGACATAAGAGAAAGTACATCTCAATTGGTACACACGAGCTCTCCAATTAGGAAGTACCCGCCATCACGAACATGAATTGGGGACCCAACAGTGTAAGGTGCATGTTCCACCCAACCAAGTGGTACCCGAACGCCCACCCCCCATGCTAGGAGATAGTAAAAGGGCTTCCTAGAAAAAACCTACTACCTCTAGACACAAAAAAACTCAAGACTAAACTACACAAGTACAAACATAACATAAAGGTTACATTTCTTTCAGAGTAAATGAATCAATTTTATCACTTTCACAAAACATACTGTTGTCGTAGGAGTGTCACACATAATTTTCTATGTGTTACCCTGGCGTAACCTTCCTAGGCTACCAGGCCCCCATCTTGGGTTACCCTAGCTGCCTCTACTGGTTGCTGGACCCCCCTACAAACTATACTTCTCATCTCACCTCAAGCCTAAACAAGCGCATGAGTCATGAGAGAGACATTCATTATCTTTATTATTGTGAGAGTTTCTCATTTATTAATTCTTTTTAGGTTATCACTTAATTAAACCCTCAGTGAGTTACCCTGGCGCCCCTTTATATGTCAGACCCCCACTAAGAATCACTCCCCTACTGACAACACAAGGATCTAATCCACAAACCATGGGTAGACAAGGTGCACAAAATCCGATAACAAATATCAACCATATTGCAAAGGACAACACATCTCATTTGTAGTAATCGGGTGCTCAAACTGAATCACACATCCACGCGCACTACTCAAGGTAATCAAAGGGCTGAACTACAATTCACAACAATCCCCTCACAAAATAGCATTTGGAAGACTTATAAATACCACAAAAAACCAATTTTCCCAACGTATGTAAACAAAAGAAATCACAATTACATAAGCAATTTAAAAATAATAATAATAAAATCTATCATTAGGATTTCCTAAATCAAAATTCTTTTGAAGAATACAATCTTACATTATTCAGATTAATCTAACTTAAATCAATATCATTACAGACAATCAAGTATTTAAATCTAATTGTTTAAATCAACTTCTCAATTTCATCAATTTAAAAATCAATTTTCATTTCATAAAATCAATAATACATTGCTTAAATTAATCTAATTTAAAGCAATATCAATTACAACAATAAAGAAAATTACATTTTATCATTTCAATCAATTTTCCAATTACATCTATTTTAAATTCAATTTTCTCTTTTAAATTATAACATTCTAAAAATAATCCATTTCATGCATTTGCATGCATTTAATATCAAAATACATTTAAATAAATATATATATTAAAAATATATATATAATATTTAAATATTTTAAAATTTTATTTACAATTTTCAAACAATACTAAACATAAAACTAGTCTATTGTGACTTTAATAACTTTCGTTTTTGGATCTAAGTTTCTCTAAATTTTTTACAGAAGGTGCACCACCAAGTCTTTTAAAACATATAAAAAAATCAGCCATACCTAGTTCGTAAATTTTTAGTTATGATTAATTTAGTGACTCTCTTTCTCTGTTGTTTTTTTACAATTTTTTCTACAGGAAGAGATTTACAAATTAACAAGAGGTTTCCAATTTCCTAGCCAAATAGATCTAATAGGAATAATAATAATAATAATCTTCTATAGGAAGATCTTTTCCGATATAAATAAGATTCTCCCCAATGTTTTAGTAGGAAGATTTTCGAATCCATTCTTACAAAGACTTATAAATTTCTCTATTGTTTTCCTCTGGAGTTTTCTATTGTTTTAAAACCAATTTCCTTACAAAAAATTTAACAATTTTCTACACAAAAGCTTTCAACAATTTCCTACAGAAGCATCTAAAAATTCACGGCAATTTTCCCGAACAACATTTTAAATTTACGAAATAAAATTAAAGGTTCTATAAAATTAACAAATCCTTTTGTATAGACAATCTTTCAATTTTTACAGAATTAAGCAAAGTTGTAATTCCCCGCCATGCAACCCCAAAGAAAACTAATACATCTAACATTTATGGTACAATTTCTTTTTAAAACTATTAAAGTGTATAAATTATTGCATACATTAAATTTAAAAGATTACAAATTAAACACCTAAGTCCTTTGGGGTACATGAGGTGAGATTACGTGGCTAACCCATTCATTCACTTAACTTTAATTTTAAACATTACTAAATGATAAACAATGTGACAAAAATAATCCATATAATACCATACACATATTACATTAAATTAATCATGAAGATATAAAGTACATATTTCCACAGATATAACATAACATTGACAATATTTACATATGGTAATTCAAGAATGATTTACACGGTATGAAAATACATTACATCAATTTGATAGTACATCTCAATGAACACATATACAATATTACATGATAAGTCTTCCCAATGCACGTGGGAGTGATACATCAATACATAAAATACATCTGGAATACAAATATACATCTGAAAACATATGAATCTTGGATCAAGCTGTATCAACAAAACTCTACATTGAATGGTACAACTGCATCATAAGGGGACCCAACGGGGTGCATAGTATGTTCCACCCAACCACCCCCGTGCTGGGAGTAAACAAGGAAGGATCCCCGACCAAACACATCCATACAGTAAGGAAAGACTAAACTCTAGACACGAAAAGGAAAGAGAGCAAAAAGAAATATCTCATAACAACAATAAAACTCCAAAACATAACAATAGACCACTTCTAGAGGATTTCAATACAAACATCTCAAAAGGAATGCTAGAGGAGAGTGTCATTGCATGACCTTACATGGATTATCCAGACATCCTATCTCAAGGTGCCACCTCCATCTATACATGGATTATCTTGACAACCTATCACCATGTTGTGCCTCCATCTATGGTTATCTTGACTACCTATCTCAAGGCGCCACTCCATAGGGTTACTCATGCATAACCGTTAACCTCTCATGGAGATGAGGCAATGATCATGCCAACCACGGCCTTCTCGGCCCACCTTTAGTCCATGATAGCACTAATAGGTGGATGAGGCATCCATAATTATCTTATTAATGCTTAACTACCCACCCCCTAATTAATTACTTAGGTTATCATTTGTTACTCTAACTCTAACGTGGGTTACCCTGACAACCCCTTAGTGCGCTGGCCCCCACGTAGAGCCACTCTCTCTAGAAACCCAAAACATAAAATCCAACACCAAGGAGTTGTACTACAAGAACACTTAACCAACAAATGGAACATCCACGAGGCAAAACCATCTTGCCAAAAGCATATGAAACAACATCCATAAAAACAGTACAACCCATGTGTAAACTCAAATCACAACCATAGCCAAAAACATAGGGCCAAATATCAATTTACAAGATCAAATGTGAAACATAAATTTCCCCACCTTTGGAAGTCCCTAACAATAACTTAAGCTTCTATAGAAGAATAAACAACTCAAGGGATTTTCCACATGACACAAAACCAATAAAGAGAAAACCACAATAGATTCAACAACCAATCTCGAGAGTACACAATAATGTAAAACAACGCCATAAGACATTTCAATACACAACACTTTCACCAAAAAAATGAATTAATTACCTAAGAATAATTAATTTAATTTAAATCACAAAGTTTATTTCTAATTTGCACAATTACACCATAACATTGCAACTTTTAAAATTATCTAATAAATTCATAATCGCAGCATATATAAAATCATCTATATATATATACATGCATACATATATATACACTTTTTACATGTATATACATATATACATATATACGTATATTTATAAAATAAAACATCTATTAAAATCATGCTTTTAAATCATATTATAAAAATTTCTCATATAAACTTTCTGTAATTCACAATAGTAAGTATTTATATATATATATATATATCAACATTAATATTAATAATATATATATATATATTAAATATTACATAAAAATTTGAATTTAAAAAAAGTAATTGAAATTTAAAAAGAAATCAAACCATAGAAATTTCCACCCGCAGCCTGTGGTACTTCGTACCATAGTGTGGGAGGGCTATAGCCCCCACATGGCTGTGACCAACAGCCTCTGCTACTGTGCGCAACCTTGTGGTGGCTGTATACAACCTGCCATAGGGGGGTCATGGGTGGTACTGCTTCGGCTGACCTCCCACCCCCAATACAAATAATTTTTTTATTTTTTTTATATTAAATTTCATTCAAAAAATTGATTTTCTTTCAAATCAAGAACACTAAATTAAAACTAAATTAAAGTGTACATCAATCTGATAGTACATCTCAATGAACACATATACAAAATTACATGATAAGTCTTCCCAACGCATGTGGGAGTGATACATCAATACATAGAATACATCTGGAATACAAATATACATCTAGAAACATATGAATCCTAGATCAAGCTGCATCAACAAAACTCTACACTGAATGGTACAACTGCATCATAAGGGGACCCAATGGGGTGTGTATCACGTTCCACCCAACCACCCCCGTGCTAGGAGTAAACAAGGAAGGATCCATGACCAAACACATCCATATAGTATGTAATACCCCTCATGTTGTTGTTTGGACTTGATACTTCTATGGTTTTGCTTGATACTTTGAGACTTTGGTAATTACTATTTGTTGGTTAGATTGGTGGATTGGATAGTTTAGATTGATTAATGATAATGCTACTTCATTTGATGACATTATGGTTACATTGTTTTTGGTAATGTTTAATTTGATTTCAGTAATACATTGTGATGTAGTGGTTTAGTAATTGGTTTATGATGTGATCAGTTAGTTAGAATTGTTACTTTATATCTAATGTTGTAATTGTTAGTATAGCTTTGGTGAAAGGACAGTGTAGCACCACTCGTTTATGAGTGCCCTGTTACACTACAATTCCTTCTTACGATATGATGTTTTGATTATATATATATGCTACTTGATGTTTATTGGTATGCAGGAATTGCAGGAATAAAGTCTCAATTCCACCTGTTTCAACAGGACAGGGCGAGCATTAAATTAACCCAACGGGTACAATGTTGAAAAAAGGAGTTGATAATGAAGTGTCCTCGTCCCAAGTCCGTCATCCCGTTGTTTGTTTTGTTGGGTCATGATTTATGTTTTTTCCTTGTCTTTGTATTGTTTGATTGTTGATTATTTATTTTATTTATGGTTAGTGGTTATTTAATTAATCTTATTTTATAAGATTAATTAATGTTGTCTTGTTACTTTGATTAATTGTAAGTTAGTAAAATGTTGAGTTTTAAATATATTATATATTAAAAAGTTATTTAATTAATTAAAAGTGCAAGTAATTAATTTAAATTAATAATGATGATGATAATTATATATTATCTTTTTCCTGATATTAAATTAGAAAAATCTGTAGAGAATATCTTGAGAAAATAATTAATTTTTAATTAAAATTGTGAGATAAGTGTGTGCTTTTAAAAAGCAAGAAAATAACCAATGATTGAAAATGATTTTTGAGGAAAAAGATGAGCTTTATTTATTTTTATTGTGAGAATTTTTTTTTTACACACAGAAGGGTTTTTTCTGGTTTTTTGGTCTGAAAAAAAGAAAACAAAAGATAGGTTTTTGTTTTGTGCTTCTGGGTGAAAGTTGTTCTGTAAGAAAAGATTTAAAAAAAAGAAAGAAAAGATTGATTCAGAGGAGAGCTAAAAGAAGGAAAACTGAGAAGAAACGGTAGAAGGGATTCTACTTGCAAAGAGGAAGAAAGCTATTGGGTTTGGATTCTACATCGAACGAAGGACTCCAGGTTCCCTTAAACTTATTGTTTTCTTCTTTTGAAATCTATGAACAAAATCTTGTCTGCCATGTTTTGAAAATAAATTTCTCTATGTTTTGAAAAAGGTTTATGTGATTGATTTTTTTTTTTGTAATAAACCTTTGAGTCCTATGTAGGAAATTATAGTGAAACCTTCAAAATTTCTTCAATAAAACTTAGTGGAGGAAATAATTGTTTTGAAAGAGAAAATCCTTTTTGTTATTGGTTGAATTTGTATGACCAGATCTATATTGGGTCTGTTAAGAAAACAATTTATTTATATGGTTTGTTTTGAATCTCTTTATATACATACATATATATAATATTCTATTCTTTTTAATATATATATATATATATAAATTTATACATATTTCGAATTTCGTGTAAAGTACATATATATTAAAAAAATATGATATATGTTTCTTGTTTTCCATGTTTGGGGAAATAGTTTATAATTGAAAAAAAAAATATGTATATATAAAAAATTATATTGGGGAGGGGTCGGCCATGCCGTACCCCTGTACCCCTCTATGTTGGTGTTGATGGCGGTAGTTTATGGCTGCCAGTAGTCAAGGATTGTCGTACGCAGCAGTCCAAGTGGCTACTGGCATGGTAGCCCTTGGCTGCTGTGTGTGGCCATTGGGGAGGCCGCGACCTCCCTAATGGGAGGTTCGCAGCCTCCTCATTGGTGGTGATATATGATTATTTTTAAATTTTATTTATTTTCTTTTTAAAAAATTCATATTATTTTAAGTTTATAAATTTTATTCAATTTAATTTAAATATAATTTAATGTTTAATTTGTATTAATATATATATATATTAAAATATATATGTATATATATATATCTATTAGTGAGTATTTTAATTATGTTTATATGATGATTTTAAATATATGATTTTATATATATATATTTTGTATATATACTTATATATATGTATATATGTATATACACGCAATAAGTGTATATAGGTATATATATAGATATATACATTTATATATACACTTGTATGGTGATAATTTTATTTGTTGAGGATATGGTGAAATTATATAAGTTCATATGCAGCAATGTTAGAAAAATTGTGAAAATTAGAGATAAACTATGTGTTAATCTACTGAACATTCTCAAGTAATTGATTTATTATTGACAAAATTTATTGTGTATTGAAATGGTTTTTATGGCATTGTGTATGTATTGGTTATTCTCGAGATCATTCATTTAATTAATTTTGATTTTCTTCTTTTTGGGTTTATGTCATGTGGGAAACCCTAGTGTAACACCCTTCCATTTTGGCTTTTTGATCAGCAGTGTTCTTTGTTATGTTGTTTATGTTTATGCTTTGACTTTGGTACTTGGTTACTATTTGATCACAAACTATAAAGCGATGCGAATGTTATATTTTGATGTGATGGTATTTTACTCTGAGGTTATCATTATGGCATGTTTTTGATTAACTTAACAAATATTTGAATTAATGATGCTTTATGCTTTGATCATATTATTGATGTTAGAATCGTTAGTTAGTAATTTTGTATTGGTGAAGGGGATGGGATTGTACAACTCGCTTGCGAGCGCCCTACGATTCTGAGATTTCCTCTTCACGGTGTGTTTGATCATATTATGTATATATGCATGTTCGATATACTCTTTGTTTGCAGGTTGATAGGTACAAGACATCGACTCCACCTAATTTCACAGGTTTGAGCATGTCCATTGGCCAACAGTATTCGATTGGGAGATAGTAGCTAGGTTTTCTGTGCCAAGTCATCAACCTAGTCATAGTGTGTCGTCAGATTTTAGTCGGGTTAAGTTGCTTTTGTGTTGGTCATCTCTTCTTGATTTCATTTAAATTGCAAGTTTAAAAAAGGTAAATAAATTGTTTTATGTATTTAAGTTGTTTATTAAATTTATTTGGTTATAATGTTGTAAATGTAATTTAATTTAATTAATAAAATGATCTAATATTGGATTAGATTTATTTTATTGATTAATTAAATTAATTATGTTGAAATAAATCAATTTATCCATTTTGGGAATTAAAAGTGTTAATTTATTTTTGGAAATGGAAATTTTAAAAGTTGTAAATTCTTTAGAAAAAGGAAATTTTAAAAGTTTCAAATGCTTTTGAAAAAGAATTATTAAAGTCTTAAATTCCTTTTGTTAAAAAAAAGAAAATCTGTTAAATCCTTTTTGAAAAGCAATTTTGGTTTTAAAATTTAAAAATTCAAAATACCCGGGTATGTGCAGGATCATCATGGAAAAAATAGGCCCTTAAGTGGCAAAAAATTTAGAAAAATCAAAGTTAGGCAACTTGACGTAAAAATTTGAATAAGTTATCTATATTATTTGAAAAATATGTAAGAATAGGATCTCTAGCAAACTTAATATAGTTTCTAAACTACTAGGTCTTTTTAAAAAAAATCTATTTGGTGAAAATTTGAAATTTCAATGCAAGAGTACTTAAATTTCAGTGAAAAAATAAGTAGGTGTGTCTGACCACCCTAACCATGATAAAATGATAATTTTTAATAATATTTTAGACATAAGTAGAGGACTCATGTCTGGATGTGATGCATATTTTTTTTAATTTTTTCCAAGTAAATAATTAATTATGAATTTTTTATTACAAATTTTAAAAAATATAAAAACTCGTGATGTCGACACCTTAACTTGGTCA
Source organism: Sequoia sempervirens (assembly GCA_007258455.2). Taxonomy (NCBI): domain Eukaryota; kingdom Viridiplantae; phylum Streptophyta; class Pinopsida; order Cupressales; family Cupressaceae; genus Sequoia; species Sequoia sempervirens. The sequence goes on from VDFB02168118.1 coordinate 209,938,704, forward strand.
AAACTTCATGAAATTCAAATTTTGTTTTAATCCTATAGTATGTGAAGCTGCATCGTGATGCATGTTTTGGATTCCAAAATGTGATACCGTTTGAAATCTATAGATGTTTTTCAATCAACCTATCAATCAGGACTTTAGTCGTAATTCAAATAGAAAATGAATAATAATAATTTATTAAATTCAAAGTAAAGAATAATTTATATTGGTGGGAAGCTGAGAATCTCCTTTAAAAACCCTTTTCATTTCACCAATTTTGGGTAAAAAAAGAGGCGTCAGCCACATACCCTACAAATACCCATCATATCGCCACTTTTTGGCCCATCATGATCTTGCACATACCCACCCCCAAAAAAGGCAATAAGTATGGTGGATGGGATATTTTAGGTAAGCTGACTAAATTTCGGGAAGTTTTTTTCATTTTGGAAGAAAATTATTCTTAAAAGAAAAAAATGAAGGTATTCTTGTGAAGAGGATGCATTGTTGGATTTGGAAAAAAAGATTTTGGAAAAGCTTTAGAGGAATTGGAAATTGCAGCTCATCTTTCTTCTCAAACTCTCCTTCAAGCTTCAATTTACAGGTTCCATTTGTTTATTGTTTTAGAAAATTGCATTTTCAATTTGAAAACTTGCTTGGAAATCATTTTGAAAACCTAGTTAAAATCCTGAAACAATTTAGAGTTCTTGAAGAAAAACAATCTCTTTCAACTGAAATTTCCAAGTTTTAACAAAAGAAAATAGAAAGGAAACAAAAGAAAAGTTTAAAACCTCTCTGCTGAATTGGGGAAATTTCCAAAAATTTATATTATGAAATTGTGTTGAAAATTTCTTCTCCTTAAATTTTCCTATAGAAAATTTGCCCAAATAAGCTATGAAATGGTAATTTATATATATATATATATTCTGTATATATATATGTATATGCATATATTTTAGTTATGCTTATTGGGTTTGATTTAGTTTTTTAGGGAAGTTGTTTCTTCTAATTTTTCTTCCCTCTTAAAATTTTGGAAATAAACAGGGGAGACTGTTTTTCTTTTAAATAAGAAATAGAATAAAAAATAAAATTAATGTTTATTGTTGGGGCTGGGAGGCTGCCCCATAGCCGCCCCCCATCCATGGGAGGCGCTGGCTATGAAGGCAGTGCCAATGCTACCTTCATAGGCAGCGATCCCCATGCTGGGGAGGGGCTGCGCAACAGCGAATATCTTTCATTTGTTTTTTTTATTTATAATATAAATTTTATCTATATAATATATATTGTATATAATATATATTATTTAATTATAATATATATAATATATGTTATATAAATATATATGTATATATATATATATTTTAAATTTTAAAATATAAGTATATATATTTTATATATATATTGTATATATTATTTTAAATATATATATATTATATATATATTTATATATATATTATATATATATTTATATATATATTATATATATTATATATATATCCTTCTTGGTGTAATTAATTAGAAAATTGGAGTTGATTTAAATAATTGAGAATTTAAATGGATTTTATTTAAAATATTTATATTTATATTTAAATATATTGATCCCGTGATGATTATTTTTATTATAATTGATTGGAAAGAAATTGATTTTATAATAATTTTTTTTATTTAAAAAGATTGATTTTAATCATTATGTATGATTGAACAAATGAAATGAAATTATTAATTTTAAATTCCTTAATGTTGTCAATGTGATTTGATTTACTTTTGAGTATGTGCAAATAATGTTAATTATTTAATTGATTTCATGCACTATGTCATTGCTTGGCTTGGATTTAGGAAATCCTAACATTAGTTTATTGAGTTGCCTGAAATGCTTTCTAAGTGATGTTTTCATTCATTCTCGATGTTGGACAATTGAGTCATTTGTTTGTGGAAGTCTTCTAGATGGGGTTTTTCAGGTAATGGTGTGGATTGTCATAAATTGTTAGCCAACCTTTGGATTGTCTTGGGTAGTGCGTATAGATGCATCTTGTTGTTTTAGCCGATTTTCACGAATGGGAATGGTTTGTGCCTCCTTTGGATTATGAGTAACTTATGTGGTCTGTGCCTCCTTTGGAAGGAGAGGATTATGTGTTTTGTAGCCTCTAAGTATTTAGAGTGGGTTTTTTTATTTGTTGCCTCCTTGGATTGGAGTGGTTGTCTTATCTAGTTTACCCATTGAATTGTGGTTTTGTACTGTGTGTGTTGTCGATAGGAGAGTGGCTCTATGTGGGGGTCTGGCACATAGAGGGGCGCCAGGGTAACTCACTTAGGGTTTAAGTAAGTGATAACTAAAAAAAAGAATTAATGAAAAACTTTCAGAATAAATAAGATAATGAATGCATCTCTCATGAATCATATGCTTTTAAGGCTTGAGATGAGACGAGAAGCACAATTTGTATGGGGGTCTAGTGGCTGGTAGAGGCAAGCTAGGGTAACCTAAAATGGGGGTCTGGTAGCCTAGGAAGGTTGAGCCTGGGTAACTCATAGCAAATGATGTGTGACACTCTCTCTATGTCAACTAGAAGTTAGTTTGTTGTACTGCGTAGATGATCATTGTTCTCTCGAAGCATTGTAACCATTGTGTTAAGTGATGTTGTACTTGTATCTAATCCAATTCAGTTATGTTTTAGTTTGTGTCTTAAGGTAGATGGTCTTGTATAGGAATTCCTTGTTACTATCTCCTAGCACGGGGGGTGAGCCTTCAGGTATCACATGGTTGGGTGGAACATGCACCTTTATCCGTTGGGTCATCCTTTTGTTCATGTGGATGAGATTTTCAGTTGAAGAGCTCGTGGGATCTAGTTACTTTTCATGCTTTATTCATTTCAGTTGTTATTGTAATTTATTACCCCTCATTTATATCGAGGTGGAAGACGTAATTTGTAACCTTGTTTATTGGATTTATCTCATTCGAGGAATGAGTGTTGTAATCTTATTGTAAATTTATTGTTATTTGAAATCATGTGGTATTTCTTATTCTTGATGTAATTTATCATATATGGAATGTATGTGTTCTTAATTCTTTAAGTAATTAATGCTTTGGTTTCTATTCATGTTTCTTGTTTGGGTTTTAAGGTAATCTCAGTCTCGTAACCTTAGAGGTTGTTACAATGGGTAGTGAACTTGCATGTTAACTGTACTTAAACAAAAAAAAATTAGTATGTTTAAGTAGTAAATTGCAACTTCCTCTAGGGTTGCATGGTGGGGCGTTACACCTAGAGTTAATGTATCATGTTATAGGAACCTAAGTTATTGTTTAGGAACTTCCAGAGGTTGGGATACTATTATTTATATTCAATCTTGTAATTTAATGTTTTCCCTTATGTTTTGGCTTTGGTTGTGATGGTAATGTACACTTGGATTGTACCGTTTTGTGAATGTTATGCATATATGATATTGGGTGAGATGGTTATGCCTCATGGATGTTCTATTTGTTGGTTCTGTGTTCTAGTTGGTACAACCTTTTTGTATTGGATATTTTGTGTTGAGTGTTTAGAGAGAGTAGCTCTAAGTGGGGCCGGTGCACAAAGGGGCTATCAAGGTAACCCACATAGAGTTAGAGTAATTAGTGATAACCTAAGTAATTAATTATGGGTGGGTGGTTAAACATTAATAAGATAATTATGATGCCTCATCAGCTTGTTAGTGCTATCACAGACTAAAGGGGACCGAGCAGGCTGTGGTTGGCAAGATCATTGCCTTGTCTTCACGAGAGGCTAATGATTCTTCATGAGTAACCCTATGTAGTGGCGCCTTGAGATAGGCTGTCAAGAGAACCATAGATGGAGGCAGAACCTCGAACTAGGTTGTCTAGATAATCCATGTATAGACATGGAGGTGACACCTTATGATAGGTTGTCTGGATAATCCATGTAAAGCCATGTGATGACACTCTCCTCTAGCATTCCATTTGAGTTGTTATTGAAGTCCTCTGGAAGTAGTCTTTTGATTTTATGACTTGATATTGTTTGATGATGTGTTTCATAACTTATTGTTGTGTTATTTGGAAAGTGATTTCCTGTTATGTTTGCAAAAGTGGTTTATTGTTTTGTTCTTTGGTAATATATCATTGTTTAGTTTTGAAAGTGGTCTTTTGATTTTATGTTGTCTTGTCTAGAGTTAGTCTTGTGTTACTGCTAGATGTGCTTGGTCGGGGATCCTTCCTTTTCTACTCCCAACATGGGGGTGGTTGGGTGGAACGTGCTTCGCACCCCATTGGGTTCCCTTTGGACGTAGTTATATCTTTCATTGCAGGGTTTTGGTAGATGTTGTTGATCCAGGATTCACATGTTCCAGATGTGTATTTGTACTACTCATGTATTTCATTTATTGATGTATATCTCTCCCACGTGTGTTGGGAAGACCTTGATGTAATTTTTTTATATGTTCATTTTGTTGTACAATCAGATCGATGTAATGTATATTCACACCATGTGATTCATTCATGTACTACCATTTGTAAGCATTGTAAAGTTGTGTTGTATCTGTCAAGATATATATACTTTATATCTTGATGATTCATCTATTGTCATATGTATGTATGGTTTTATTTGGTATATTCACATTTGTCTTGGTATCATGAATGGACGTTTTAATTGATGTCATGGTGATTGGATTTACGTAGTTGTATATATAATGTTTAATATGTTATCTTTGTGATGGGTTAGTTTGGTAATGTCACCTCGTGTACCCCAAGGGATTTAGTTGTGCAACTTAGAACATTGTTGTGTTGGAATACTTAAGTACATTTATTATGTTCTTTAAAATAAAAATTGTTGCATTTTTATTTTTTCCTTTGGGATTGCGTGACGAGGCGTTACATAGTAAGGAAAGACTAAACTCTAGACACAAAAAGCAAGAGAACAAACAAATATCTCATAATGATAATAAAACTCCAAAACATAGAAATCTAGACCACTTCTAGAGGATTTCAATACAAACATCTCAAAAGGAATGCTAGAGGGGAGTGTCATCGCATGGCCTTACATGGATTATCCAAACATCCTATCTCAAGGTGTCGCCTCCATCTATACATGGATTATCTAAACAACCTATCACCAGGTGCCGCCTCCATCTATGGTTATCCTGACTGCCTATCTCAAGGTGTCACTCCATAGGGTTACTCATGCAAAACCGTTAACCTCTCATGGAGACGAGGCAATGATCATTCCAACCACGGCCTTCTCAGCCCACCTTTAGTCCATGATAGCACTAATAGGAAGACGAGGCATCCATAATTATTTTATTAATGCTTAACTACCCACCCCCTAATTAATTACTTAGGTTATCATTTATTACTCTAACTCTAATGTGGGTTACCCTGAGAGCCCCTTAGTGCGCCGCCTCTCACATAGAGCCACTCTCTCTAGAAACCCAAAACATAAAATCCAACACCAAGGAGTTGTACGAAAAGAACACTAAACCAACAAATGGAACATCTGCGAGGTAAAAGTATCTCGCCAAAAACATATGAAACAACATCCATTAAAATGGTACAACCCATGTGTAAACTCAAATCACAACCATAGCCGAAAACATAGGGCCAAATATCAGTTTACAAGATCAAATATGAGACATAAATTTCCCCACCTCTGGAAGTCCCTAACAATAACTTAATCTCCCATAGAAGAATAAACAACTCAAGGGCTTTTCCACATGACACAAAACCAATAAAGAGAAAACTGAGAGTACACAATAATGTAAAACAACGCCATAAGATATTTCAATACACAACACTTTCGCCAAATAAATGAATTAATTACTCGAGAATAATCAATTTAATTTAAATCACAAAGTTTATTTCTAATTTGCACAATTACACCATAACATTGCAACTTTTAAAATTATTTAATAAATTCATAATCGCAACATATATAAAACCATCTCTCTCTCTATATAAATACATGCATACATATATATATATATACGCTTTTTACACATATATACATATATACATATATACATATATATATAATAAAACATCTATTAAAATCATGCTTTTAAATCATATTATAAGAATTGCCCATATAAACTTTCTGTAATTCATAACAATAAGTATTTATATATATAAATATATATATATATATACATATATATATATATCAACATTAATATTAATATTAATATTAATATCAATATATATATATATATTAAATATTACATAAAAAATCAAATTAAAAAAAAGTAATCAAAATTTAAAAAGAAATCAAACCATAGAAATTTCCACCCACAGCCTGTAGTACTTCGTACCACACAACCTATGGTACACAGTACCACAGTGTGGGAGGGCAGCAACCCCCACATGGCTACGACCAACAGCCTCTGCTGCTGTGCGCAGCCTTGTGGTGGTTGAGTACAACCTGCCACAGGGGGGCCGTGGGTGGTACGGCTTCGGCCGACCTCCCACCCCCAATACAAATAATATATATATATTTTTATATTAAATTTCATTCAAAAACAAAAAATGCCATATATACTCAGAATCTGTACTATAACAAAAGGAATATATATATATTTTTAAAAAAGAACAGTATATAACATATGTACATGTATATAGGTATATATATATATTCATATATATATAGGTATATATATATATTCATATATATATATATATATAGGTATATATATATATATAAATATATATATATATATACCTATATATATATATTTTCCCAAATAACACAAAATAAATAAACAAATAGGATGAAAACCAGTCCAATTCATTTTCCTTCAATCACAGAAAAATATGGGTAAACAATTTTAATACCCTAATAAATTGATTTTCTTTCAAATCAAGAATTTCAGCAACAAGATTTATTGAAGAAATTCAAAAGATTTTTTTCAATAGATTTCTACATAACACTAAAAGATTTAACACAAAAAATATTTCTAAAAAAAAACCCTCTTTCAAACATAAATCTCAATTTAAAGAATGGAAGACATGATTTTTGTTTTCCCTTATAGAACAATCAAAAGGAAACAAAAGAATTAATTAATTGAAAAGAACCTAGAGTCCTTCGTTTGATGACGAATCCAAACACGGTAACCCTTCTTCCTCTTTCGAAAATGAACTTCTACAGATCCTTCTCAAATTCCTTTTAGCTAACTTCTAAATAAATTTGTTATTCTTTTCTTACAAAACAATTTTTTTAACAGAGAAGCACAAAAAACCTATCTTTTTCTTTTCCAGACCAAACCAAAAACCATTGTGTATGTGTGTAGAAACTTCCCTTTCTCAGCATAAAATCAAGAAAAATAAATAAAGCTCTTTTTTTTTTTCTCAAAAATCCCACCCATCCATTGGTTCTTTTTACTGCTTTAAAAGCTCACACTTATCTCACAATTTTTAATTAAAAATTCATTATTTTCACATGATATTATCCCCACAAGATATTCTCTTCTGATTTTCTAATTTTAATATCTTGAAAAAGATAATTTATAATTATCACTAACATTATTTATTTAAATTAATTACTTACACCTTTTAATTAATTAAATATCTTTTAATTTACAACATTTAACTCCAAATTACAATTACTCACAATTAATCATATCCACAAAATATCATTAATTAATCCCATATAAAATAAAGATGAATTCAATAACTAACCACAATAAAATAAATAAACAACAACAATACTGAGACAAGGACAAAGCCAAAACCATGACACAACAAGACTCACAACGAGGTGATGGACTTGGGACAGTGACATGTCCTTATCAACTCCCTTTTTCAACATCATACCCATTGGGTTAATTTAATGCTTGCCCTGTCCTACCGAAGTAGGTGGAATCGAGACTTTATTCTTGCATACAAACAAACGTCAAGTAACATATAAATCTCCATTGCAGACACACCGTGAAAGGTAATCGCGGGGTAGCAGGGAACTCACAAGCAAGTGATGCTACTCCGTCCTTTCACCAATACTCACTAGCAAATACATCAGAAACCATAGCAACATATAATCACAACATCACCACATCTAATATTAAAGAAAACCATAGCATAACCAAATAATATAACCACCACAGAATGTATCATCAAACATCATAGTAATGTATCATCATCAAATAAACTTAAGTAATGAACTACACACATGTATACAAAGTATACACATGAAACATGTAGGTTGTAAAGTATACATTAGATTAATCATAAGTGACAAAGTATACACATAAGTTGTAAAATATACACTTGAATACATATAAAGTATACACAATACGCATGGTATTATCATTCAAGAATTGCTATCAAATATAAGATATACAAAATGCAATTTAGGTATGCAACAAACAACCCTAATACATAGTCATTTTGTTGGACTCAAGGAACACTAAGAGGGGGGGTGAATCAGTGTTCAACAAATTTAAACTTTAAATCCAGATCTTAAACCATTTACAAAACATAAACAAAAATAAAGATGCAAACACATGAACAAGATAATCAAAGCACCATAACACCAAGATTTTTACGTGGAAATCCTATTAGGGGAAAAACCACGGTGGAGATTAACCCACAATTATACTTTGTTAAAAGTATGAATGAAAGGGAATGCACATGCATTCAGGCACACTATCTAGAGCTCATTGTTCAAAATAAGGAAGGCTCACTACCTTACAAAATGTTTGTTACAACAAAAAGTTGAACTGAGAAAATAGCATCTCCAAATGCCTGATTCAATTCCAATGAAGCTCAATAGATGATCTTCAACTCTTTTGACTGATTTTGTATTTCTTCCCTACTCTGCTCTGCTCTTCTCTAATTTTCTACCCTTTTGAAACTATGGACAGATCACCCTTCTAATATTCACACACTTTTCTATTTTCTTTTCTTTTTCCATAGAATGAATTACCAAACTCATATATATATCCGCTAACAAAGAATTTAATTACTATATGTCGGCTTTAACAAAATATAATATTCTTCACATGTTGGCTCAAATCATGAACAATTTATAATGTGTACCCATACAAGTCAGCCATGACATAGTTGGGACCCAAAATAAAATATCCAACACAAGAAACAATTAATCAATTACTCCTTATACATTTGCAACATGCGACATTGACTAGGTCAGCCATAATGAACAAATAGATAGAAAAACATCCTTTTGGATCACTTTACTCGTACACTGGCTAATGCAATAACATAAGACTTAACAACAAGATAACATAGATGCATAGTAAACTATCCCAGGGATCTACAACACAAAATTATGATCCGGTGAAGCATACAAATTGACATACTAACCAGATACCCTGTTCTTCATGTTCTCTGTCGGTAATACACTGTACTTAACTTTAACTGCCGATATGACCAGGTTCAGATCTGTGGACCACAATAGTGACTTTAGTTGCCATCAATGAAAACACTAGAATCCATGCCAATAATCTCCCTAGGCCATATTCCAAAAATCAAGCCATATGCCAACACATTTCCCAATAGGGGAAGGAAATAGATCATGTGTTTCCTTTGCGATCAACACACTCTTCCACAACAGTAGCATGTTGACATTCTAGAGTGACAAGCACCTATACAAACCATCAAGGTAGCAATTAAAAACTACATACAATAGAAAAGAGGCTTAGAATAACAAATCTATATTATTCTAAACAACCTAAGTGATGATGAAATGGTAATGCAAACTAGAACAGATGCTTAGAATAATAAATCTATATTATTCTAAACAACCTAATTGATGATGAAATGGTAATTCAAACTAGAAAAGATGCTTAGAATAACAAATCCATATTATTCTAATTTGTCACAGTCCTCTGCCAAAGGATCAAAGTTGGCTATTGTTGCAGTAGCTGCATGATCAATCGTGCCAAGAACATCGCAATATATTTCGAATGAAAAATCTATATTATTTTAATCGACCTAAATGATGATGAAATGGTAATGCAAATTAGAAAAGATGCTTAGAATAACAAATCTATATTATTCTAATCAACCTAAATGATGATGAAATGGTAATGCAAACTAGAAAAGATGCTTAAAATAACATATATATATTATTCTAATATGTCATATACCTCTACCAAAGGATCAGAGCTGGCTATTGTTGTAGCAACTCCATGATCAATCATGCTAGGAACATCACATTATACTTCGAATGAGAAATCTATATGGTCACAATAGAAAAGATGCTTAAATTAACAAATCTATATTATTCTAAACAACCTAAATGATGATGAATTGGTAATGTAAACTAGAAAAGATGCTTAGAATAACAAATCTATATTATTCTAAACAGCCTAAATAATGAACCTTAGTAGATAAACAATATCAAAATGTGATGAACAATATCATACCTATCTAATACAACAAATGATCTACTACTCAAGTGTGTCTGAAGGGTCATCTCTTACCTTCAAAGTTTCCAGTAATGCTTCATGATCAGCACTACTAATTGTCCATAGTTCTTTTTTTTTTGGTCTAGCATGATGTATAAATAACTTAACATTTATTGCTATAACAAGGTGCAAATACATGAGAATGGTTTTTTGTTTCTCATAGTCTTCAAATGGAGGAATGTCATTCTTTCTAATCATATATGTTCACAACCAAGTTCCAGAAATAACAACTGAACCTGTATGATCATAAGTTTTTTATCAACATCTAAATATACTTAGAATAACAAATCTATATTTCATATAAACAACCTAAATGATGATGAAATGGTAATGCAAAATAGAAAAGATACTTAGAATAACAAATCTATATTATTGTAAACAACCTAAATCATGATGAAATGGTAATGCAACCAAATTCGAGAAACAAAAACGAACCTGTAGGATACATGAACCCATCATCATCTGTCATTAGTTGTGTTAGCTTTTTCTTTCCCTGTACACATCATGCCAACCAATAGTATGATCCATCTTCATTCCCATGCAGTGCTACAATTGCATAGAGATGTTTTGGTTGTACAAGATCTGAAAGATGGTCATAGTCAAGTGAACTTTCCATTACATCCTATAATATGGATTTTACTATAGATAAAGGGGTTAGGTACTATGGAATCCATGTATCTACCCACTCACTTGATTTGTACTGATCCCAATCACATTGAATACAATTCTGACAAAAACAAGCCATCTCTCATGTCCATATGGTCCATGCACCCACAACTGAGCTTTGAAATGAATACATCTTTGAAGAATCTCTAATTGTTTGACATTATATTTGGTCTCCCACTATTCCCTAATCAACCAACCAAAAGAACCTACATATTTGTGAATCAAGTGTCCCTCCTCATGATAGTGCATAAGTACACCAATCAACAATAGAAAGTGCATCATTGAATGTTGTACCACCTTTGATTTTCATTTTTTCCTTAACCAAATCTCTCTTCACACATGCACCTGCGCTATCATGCTCACCTTTTCTATGCTAGCTTTGAAAAAACTCCAAATATGTGGTACACCCCTCTCTATATGCATCCTGCTCAAATAGTAAAACATGCGAGCATTCTTGAATTTCCTTGTGTAGTTATCTAACCAAATTAGATGTTGACCCATTGCAATTCCTTTTTCCTATAATAACTCAAATTTTTTTTCAAAACAATGTTGTATAAACTCAGATGAATGAGATCTATCATCACTCATATAAAAATGGTACTCCCTAATTATCTTCCTGTCCTCTTCTGTAATATTAAGGCATGTCTATATGTTATGTGGACAAAAATAACAATTTGAATACAATTATAATATTGTGATTGAAATTCATTTTGTGGTTGTAATGTGTAATTTTCAGCAAAATCAACTATAGATACAATAGTTCCAATAGGGAAAGAGTCCTTACACATCCCGAATTTACCATCGAACCACTGCGACCTATGGCCATGCCTTGCATACTTATAGAAAAGATTTTTCTTAAAATTAGAAATAAAATCAGTAAACCTCTCTTGCAACCAACTCACATCTAGAACCCTCACCTCCACTCTTCAATGTGTATTTAACTGTCTCAAACCTTTTTTTCTCAACAATTTTGTTACCAAAATCATGATTGCTGTCCTCATGAAAGAATGTTACAAACTTTGATAAACCACCACATTACAAACACGTTTCATTTAAACAATCATTTCTATAAAATAAGCAACTATCACCTCTAATGCATAAAAATGAATCTAACAACTACCTGGATGACTTGGGAAGTTGCACTGCATGACACTCCTACAACATTTTGTCAGTATGCATAGTAGAACAAATATGACATAATAATTCATGATACATTGAAAACTCAACATGGTATTCACAACATCATGTATTACAAACATTAATAGGTACACAATAAAATGGATTGCAAGACTGAAATGCCCTTTGTGAGATTTACAAATTTGCATGTTCTTGACAAAATTGTTTGGCTACATTTCAAAAAATGTTTAGGATTCTGTGTATGATCTTGATTACCAATTCGTAAATTTAAAACATCCTTTACATTTGATGATACTCAAGAGTGAGAGTTCCAAAGTTGTTCAATTTTCATCTTTACATTATCTGCCAACTTCTTATCAACATGTGGAAGCCTCCCACTAAAATCCCATGTATCATTTTTAAGAGGACTATCGAGTCTTCCTCTTCTTGAGAGTGCTCTATTCAATGTTTTACAATTTAAGTTTGAATCAATAAAAGTTTGTCTCATTAAACAAGCCTTTCTCAAATTATGTCTTACTAGTGAGGTTGTGATCACTCTACGAGCAACCATTTTATCTTTTTCCTTACTAGTCTTTCCAATAGAGGTTAGAACATTAAAAATATTTTTGACAATAATACTATTTTTTAAATTTTTTGGTGAGACGAATCTTCAATTTATTTTAATAATGGTCTCATTTTGTAAATATTAAGTAATTGCACAAAAATTTGACATTGTTCGGTTAATGTCTTATTGGAAAAGTATTCATTGAACATTTTGGTAGGCCACAAACAAACCATTTGTTGTGACCTTTTTCCTTCAAGATTATTGTAAATGTAAACAAATCTTCAATCAAATTGGGAGACTAAGGGACTTATGAAAATTCTAAGTGTAAGAATACTACTCAAACTTCTATGTTCAGATTTTCAATTTCCAGATTTGAATTTCTTATTTTGAATGTGTTGATTGCAGAACATTATTCGATTTCTATGTTTGCATATCAAAGAAGGATCCACCACAAATAAGAGAAGAGACCCGCCCCTAAGATGCATGCCTCATGAGAGGATGTGTCTCCACAAGTGGAGACACGTCCACTCATGGGACGTGTCCCTTAGGGTGCGACTTATGATAAAGTCATTTATCATTGTTTAGTATAACTCATATATACCCTTCTACAAGGTGGCGGATGAGTAAGTAAATTTCAATTAATGAAATGCAGAATATAACATCATATATATAATTCAAATTTTATATGTATGCTCATAAATTTGATTAAATGTTTTTCTAGAAATATTTCAATATAAATGATAAACTTTGATCAAGTATGAATGACGATGATGCTTACAACAATCGTCATTCATATCTAACCGAAGCTATCATTCATTAACACTCCCTCTTAGCTAGGGAAGATATTTCAAATCAAATAAGTAGAGATATCACCTTAACACGTGATATCTAAGACATGGTATGATTTCTCAATATTGTCAAGTCACATGACATTCTTCATAACATATCTTTATTATGGTATGTGCACTGACATCAAGTCACATGATGTCTACCATAATTCATGGCATATCCACAAATATAAATATCCACCACTGTGATTATCTCTTAAGGATCACAATGATCTACAAATGATATCAAGTCCCATGATATCAATCACAGTGTCCAAGAGATACTATCATGACATGTCCACAGATATCAAGTCACATGATATCTATCATGATAGTTTATTATTGTAGAGTCGTCACTTTACAATGTCAAATACAAGTGCTCATTATTAGAAAGATCACCACCTTTCAATAATGTACACATGAGGAGTAGGCCCATAAAGTCATGGAGTCACACACATGACAAAAGAGTTTACACATTAAACATCTTTATATATTAGTACAATTTATAAACAATTTTTATTTCAAAAATAAATAACAAATTACATTTCAACCATACCAAGTTTCTTCCTGAAGTGCTCTACCTTGATTCAAGAGAGAGGCTTGGTGAGAATGTCTGCAATTTGATCATTTGTACTAATATACTCCAACTGAATCACTTTCCTTTCCACCATATCTCTTACATAATGATAGGGGATCTCAATATGCTTAGATCTATCATGAAAGATAGGATTTATAGAGAGTTTGATACAACTCTGATTATCATAATGAATAACTGTACAAATTCAAGGGCTCACCAAAGAGTCCCACAAGTAATTTACGAAGCCAAATTGCTTCTCTTGCTCCCATTGAGGCTGCAATGTATTTGGCTTGTGTTGAACTCTATGCAACTGAAGATTATTTTCTGCAAATCCAGGAGATCATAGCTGATCCTAAACTGAAGCAACATCCTGATGTTCTTTTTCGATCGGTTACACTTCCAACCCAATCTGAATCAGAGTACCCATGTAGATCTAGTTGATCATTTGTATTCTCATTTGAAGTAGAAGGAAGTTCATGTGGAATTTCATCAAGATGCTCCCTCTGAATCTTAGGAGCAGGTTCCATTTCAGGTACTCTAGGGGAATAGGTTTCTGTCTCACTAGAACTTCTTGCCCTCTTGAATGCAATGTCTTCTTCAAAGATGACATCTCTACTCAATTCAATTTGTTTATGCCCATGTATGAATATCTTGTAGGCTTAGGAGGTTTCACTATAACCCACAAATACTCCCTTCTTTCCAGAAGGTTCTAGTTTGAATCTCTTCTCTTTGGGCACATGTATATAGACAGGACAATCAAAAATCCTAAAATGACTAATGTCAGGTTTTATGCCGGTAAAGGCTTCTTCAAGATTTTTGTTATCAAGATGAGAGTGAGGACATCTATTTTGGATATAGACAACAGTCCTAGAGGCTTCTACCCAGAAAGAAGTTTCAATGTTTTGGTCAAGCAGCATTGCCTTAGCAGCTTCTACAATGGTTCTATTTTTTCTTTCAACAACCCCATTTTGTTGAGGGTTGTAGGCAACTGTGAACTCCCTCTTAATTCTAGCACTCATGCAAAATTCCTTAAAAATCTCAGAGGTGTATTCTTTCCCATTGTTTGTCCTTAAGGTTTTTATTTTCTTTCCAGAGAAGTTTTCAGTAAGGGTTTTGAACTCTTTGAACCTTTTAAGGATTTCTATTAACTCTTTACACTTAAGGAAATAGATCCAGGTTTTCCTAGAGAAGTCATCTACAAATATGACATAGTATAGAAATCATGCTTTAGAAGGTACATACATGGGTCCACATAAATCAGAGTGAACTAGTTCTAACACATTAAGGGTTTTACTCAAGCTATTCTGAAAGGATCCCTTTGTATTCTTTCCTAGGGCACAACCTTTACAAGTTCCCTCATGAGATGGTTTTAGCTTGGGTAAGCCTGTAACAAGTTTTTCCATAGAAGGTAGGGCACGGAAATGAAGGTGTCCTAATCTTCTATGCCAAATTTCATTTGTATCAACAAAGTCAAGGGTAAGGGCTTATTTAACCTCAGTGTATAGTTTGTAAAGGTACCCTTGTCTTATGCCTATGGTTAGAGCTTTCTTGATAGATGAGTTCTTAGGCCATACTAGAACTTTTCCATCCATAAATGTAACTATGTAACCATTGTCTTCAAGGGTAGAGATGGATATAAGATTTCTCTTTATTCCAGGTATAAATAAGATTCCAGTGAGTTGCAGAGAAACCCCAGATTTCAACTTGATGGAACACGTTCCAACCCCTTTTACAAGGTATGCAGAATCATCCCCGATGGTTACTTCTTCATCAAACTTTTCGGTCATAGAGTCCAAGTGTTCTCTGAACCCTGTGATGTGTCTAGAGGAACCACTATCAATTACCCAATTTTGAGTGTTGTTAGATACTTGACTAGAAAGGGTTGTATAGAACACAAAATTTTTAGATTCATGATCTGGGTTTGACTTTCCTACTTTGGCAAAGGATGCTTGTTGTTTAGTTCTATCACGACATTTCATTGCATAGTGGCCATACTGATCACATCTAAAGTATTGTACTTGAGAGATATCTTTCTTCTTATAAGATTCCTTTCCATTGGAACTTCTCTTTCTTTTAAAATATCCTCTCTTGTAGGAGTTTTTCTTACTCCTCTTATTAGATGTTGTGAGGAGAACATGAATTTCTTCATCTATGTGTTTCTGTTTATTCTCTTTTTTGGAAAGTCTTGTTTCTTCTTGAAGGCAGTCAATTCTTAGCCTGTCAAACTTAGGGAGTTTAGATCTTGCACTTATTCCTTGAACAAATGACTCCCATGAGTTTGGTAGGCATCCTAGTGCAATTAGAGTTAACTCTTTGCTATCAATCTGATATCTAATTGTGGATAATTGATCCCTTAGTTCAATAATCCTCATGAAGTATGCATTAATGGACTCTCCTTTGTTTATTTGTGCATTGTTGATTTGCCTTTTTATTGCAAGAGTCCTACAGGTGTTGTTAATCTCATAGGTACTCTCAAGAGATTTGTACATATGGTATGCAGTTTCATGTTTTGCTAAGATAGGTACTATATGATCCCTAACTACATCTACTAGAATTTTCATGGCCTTTTCATTGTTTTCAACCCATTGAGTTTTCTCAGGTTCAGCCTCTGGTTCCTTTTTATTTTCTTTCACAAGTGAGTCTAGTTTATTCTCTCTAAGGATCATCATGATTCTAAATTTCCATGATGTGAAGTTGTCTAATCCTACAAGGCGATCTTCAAATCTAATCACACTTGACATTATGAAGAATGTGATGTGAATTCAATTTTACAAAATACAAATTTTCTAGAGCAAACTGATTTTAGATTTGTTTTGGATTCACACAACTTGGCTCTGATACCATGTAAATGTAAACAAATCTTTAATCAAATTGGGAGACTAAGGGACTTATGAAAATTCTAAGTGTATGGTGATCTCACAATAGTGGTTTACAATTTTTGGCCAAACTGGACACTGAAATAATTTTTTTTACTAAATCTTCACTTTCGAGCACCTATAGTGGCTAAACTGTGAGGAATTTGAAGATGATGCAAACTAGAGTTTCGTGAAATTTTGTCTATAGATTCTAAATATATTTTTTTCAAAATTTTTGGAATCCAAGTGCACTTTTTTCCATCTCCCTCAAAAATTAGTTTTTTTTAGAAAACAACATTTTTAAAAAGTGATGCTCACCATATAATGCATAATTTTTTTTCCATGAAGGATAAAATTATAATTCTTTCAATTTTAGATTTGTAACTTTTATATCCTGAATTAGCTTCCCACTTAGTTTGAATAGTTTTTATTGAATATTTTTTTTTAATTAAGTTTTTTAATTCAAATAATTATAATTCAGGACATGGCCTTATTATAATGTGTAACTTTTTTTGTATGTATCAAAATTCAATTTTTTTTTCTTTGTTGGATCGAGGACTTCAATATCTGGTGCACTAATATTTTTTATTTTTATTTTTTAAAAATCTACTATTTTTCCACATGTGCAGAACAAAGAGCTTGATTTTCAATGAAAAACCTACATTCACGAGAAATAAAAAATAAATATAATAATTAAATTAAATTTATTTAAAAGTATACTTTTTGGGAAGCTTATAATAAGGACTACATACTTAAAAAAAATATATTTTAAATGAATTCATTTGATCCCCCAAAAGGTAAATCAAAAGTGATTTTTTATCAACATTTTGATAGGTGTAAAGGAGACTCCGTTATAGGTATGGTTTAAAACTAGTGGGGTTCTATACAAGGGGGTTTGATATAAGGTATTTTGATCAAACCATCTTCAATTGGAATTCTTTAAATGGAACCTTTTAAGGCTTAAATCATTATATTTTCTAAAAATATGTGATTTCAGCAAAAATCAGTTCCTCCCAGAAATTGTAAACTACCTTTGTGGGATCACCATGTAAGAATACTACTCAAACTTCTATGTTTAGATTTTCAATTTCCAGATTTGAATTTCTTATTTTGAATGTGCTGATTGCAGAACATTATTCGATTTCTATGTTTGCATATCAAAGAAGGATCTGCCATAAATAAGAGAGGAGACCCACCCCTAAGAGGCACACCCACTCATGGGACGTGTCCCTTAGGGCGCAACTTATGATAGTCATTTATCATTGTTTAGTATAACTCATATATACCCTTCTACAAGGTGGTGGATGACTAAGTAAATTTCGATTAATGAAATGCAGAATATAACATCATATATATAATTCAAATTTTATATGTATGCTCATAAATTCAATTAAATGTTTTTCCAGAAATATTTCAATATAAATGATAAACTTTGATCAAGTATGAATGACGATGATGCTTACAACAATCGTCATTCATATATGACTGAAGCTATCATTCATTAACAATTATCAATTATGTTTTCATCTATTTCAACCAACCATTTAGGGGTTCTCTTGTAATTAGGTGTTACATAAGGTTCATTTTCAACATTTTCATTTTCAAGTTCAATGTAATTAACATTTTCATTCTCACTATTTTTAATATTTTCAACATTTTCAATAACAATTTCATTTTCAACAACATTTTCATTTTCTATAACAGTTTCATTTTCAACAACATTTTCATTTTCAATAACAGTTTCATTTTCAACAACATTTTCATTTTCAATAACAATTTCATTTTCAATAACAATTTCATTTTCAATAACAATTTCATTTTCAATAACAATTTCATTTTCAATAACATTTTCAACAACATTTTCATTCTCAATGTTGTTCACATTTCCATTTTCAATTTCAATGTTTTCATTTTCAATTTTAATATGATGCTCAATATTTTCAATTTCTATTTCATCTTCACTTGAATTAACATTTAACGGTGCAAAAGAAGCTTCAATTTGAATATTTTTCATACCTTGTCTTCTTTTCCTATGACTTCTCTATCTTTTGCTCTATACGCTTCAATTTCATCTACTGTAAGTTTCCTTTTACCTTTTCTCTTATGGCGATTGTTGCTCCCCATTGTACAAACAAAAGACACACACAAACAATTTTAATTGTAAAAAAAGTGCAAGAGTATCTTTCAAAAGTTGAATTTTTTTTTATGCAGAGAAAAAGCACAAGAATATCACAATAGAAAGAACGTAGGGACCAGTGAAATACTCAAAATGGTCCCATTTTTGTTTTTTTATATAACTTACAAAATGGATATCCATTTCAAAATGAATATCTGTTTCGAAACAGATATCCAAATGGATATTCGTTTCAAAATGGATATATGTTTTGTCTTCCACTTGACATGCCCACAAGTCTACCTTTACAATCCTTGAAAAGGAAATGGATATCCGTTTATAATAGATCTATTTGCTACCTTTAGTGTTTTAAATTATAATGTCATAATATATAAATTTATTATATATTAATATAATATATAAATATATATATATATATATATATTAAATTTATTATATTATATATTATATAGATATTATATAAAGTTGTCCATCCCCCCTCTCCCTCTCTCTCCCCCCTCCATTCCTCCCTCCCTCCCTCTCCCAGTCTCCTTTCCTCTCCTCCCTCCTTTCCTCCCTCCGTTTTCCTCTCTCCCCTCCCAGGCTCTTCCATCCTCCCTCTCTCCATGGTCTTTCCCTCCCTCTCCTCCCTCTCCTCCCTCTCTCTCCTCCCTCTTGGGTGTTTCCACTCTCCCCCTCTTTCCCTCCCCCTCCATTCCCTCCCTCCTCCCCTTTCCTCCACCCCTCCATTTCCTCCTTCATTCCTTCCTCCCTCTTTCCTCCATTCCCTCTTCCTCCTCCCTCTTCCATTCCTCCATTCTTTCCTCCTTCTCCTTCGTCCCTCTCATTCCTCCTCCTCTCCTCCATCCCCACTCCCTCCCAGATCTTTCCCCTATCCTTGTTCCCTCCATCTTCCATTCCCTTCCACTCCAATCTCACCCCTCCTCCCCCCTCCTCCTTTCCCTCCCTCCCTCCCTCTCCCTCTCCTCTCCATTCCATTCCTCTCTCCTTCCTCTTCCTCTCTCCCTCAGTCTTTCACTCTCTCATCTCTCCTCTCTCGTTTCCCCTCTCCTTTCCCTCCTTCTTTCCCTCTCCCCTCCCTCTCCCTCTCCCTCTCTCTCCCACTTTCCCTATCCCCCCTCTCTCTCTCCCTCTCTCCCTCTCTACCTCTTCCCCTCTCCCACTCTCGCCATCTCTCTCTCCCACTCACCCTCTCTCCCTCTCTCCCTCTTCCTCTCCCTCTTTCCCTCTCACTCTCTCTCTCCCTCTCTCCCTTTTAGGTCTTTGTCTCTCCTCTCTCACCCTCTCTCCCTCTCTCCCTCTTCCTCTCCCTCTTTCCCTCTCACTCTCTCTCTCCCTCTCTCCCTTTTAGGTCTTTGTCTCTCCTCTCTTTAATATATAATTATTAAATATATATATTAAAGATCTGAGAGGGAGATGGAGAGTTCAAAGGGAGACTATGTATTAAATATATTACATAATATATTTAATATATATACAATATATAGAATATTAATTATATATAGTATAATATATATATTATATAATATATTCTATAATATATATTATATATTATATAATAAATATTATATAATATACAATAAGTATAATATATATTTTATAATATATTTAATATATATACAATATATAGAATATAAATTATATATATCATAGTATATATTATTTATAATATATACTATAATATATTTAATATATAATATATATTATATAATAAATAGTATATGTGAAATATGTTATAGTATATTTATATATAATAAATTTATTATATAATAAACGGATTTCCGTTTATATAACGAATATCTATTTTATTGAAGACTTTATAACTCGAACCTTGCCTCATTTTCACGATGCTACCTGTTGAGCAACAACCTCCATCATGCGTAGTGACCTTCGGCATGTTCCAGGTATGTGTTTTTTATATTTTTTTATATTTTTTTTTCCTAATTAGTGATTAATTTAGGTTTTTTTTACATTCTATGTAGTTTTGTTGAATTTTTTCATTTCTATCTAAACCTATAAAAAAAATTGAAACCCTAGTTAATGGAAAAAAAAACATCAAACAAAAAAATTGAACCTTCATTACCCCCTTTCTGCATTTATTTAAACTATTTTACATTCTTGTCTATTTTTCCTTCTTCTTTATCACTTATTCTTGTGTTTCTTAAACTCTTACTTTGTTGCTTATTCTTAAGTTAGTATTTCTTTGCTAAATAATTTGTTTTTTAATTTGTTAATTCTTTGGATTCTCCTCAGCTCTCAAAATAAAAGGGACCCTTGTTGGAAGTATTGTGCTCTAAATTGCCAATACTTAGTGAATCTAAATCCATAGTTAGTACTGTCCAAATAAAACTTTCCCTAGCAGGCATAGGGAAATGGGTGAAGTTAATGGATAATAATCGATGGGCTATGTAGGAGGCTATCATATTGTATGGAAGACTCTTGCATAGCCCATCAATTATTATCCATTAACTTTTCCCATTTCCCTATGGCTGCTGGAACAAGTTTTGTTCAACCATTACTAACTATGTATCTAGATTCACTATTGGAAATTTGGAGCTCAACACTTCCACATTGCAACAAGGTAAAAATTTAATGTATTTTTAAATGAGATTTCACATCACTTTAACAAAAAAAAATCATTTACATGCTTTGACATAAATGAGCTTTACACTTCTTTTCATTTGTATTCAATTAAGTCATTTATATTGAATGGCTTAAGGTGATTTTTAAACATGTATCTTACATTTTGAAATTACAAATTTAATGCAGGTTCACTTATATCTAAATCATGGATCCACACCCTCCAACTCCACCCACTCCACCCACTCCACCTCGTAAGCCCTCACTTCCACCACCTGCATCCAATGGTGCTCGCTTTTGAGAAAAAAAATATTTGAATGTTAGAACCATTCAGGATCAAGTTAACGCTATTCAAAATGAAGAATGTGTTCACCCATTATTGAGGCATTTTGCATCAAATATGCAAAATGTTGTTGATGTGGTTACGTCCATGGAAGTGGACTTAGATGAGCATTAACGATGGCTAGAGGAAAGGAGATGATCCCATTCTAAAAAGGAAAACACAAATAAATAAAGAGGTGTAACAAAGAGCCGCAAAACTTTATTAAGACAATGATCTTATTTTTATAAAGAATTTGACCCTAGATGGATATTTTATAAAGAATTTTGTTGGATGGATATTTTATAAAGAATTTGGTTGGATGAATATTTTTAGTGTTGAACTTATGAATATAATAGTATAATGCTGAGACAAAAATTTAGTAATACATATTAAATAATCTATTAATTTAGTGTTTGTTTATATATAGTGTGCATATATAGTGTTTATACGTGCATCATGGTTGAGTGATGTCTTATTTATTGATCATGATTATTGTATAGATTTCACATGAACAATCTAATGAACATGTATCTTGTTTTCTTGTAAGGATTTTGTTTGAAGGTTGCATCAAACTCCTATGGTGTACATAATGTTCTTGTTTATGTATCATGGTTGAAAGATAATTATCTTATTCATGATTATTTTATACCTTTTACATGAAGGATCTAATGGCATGTTATTAAGCTTGAAGGTTTTAATGGCATGAATGTTGAATTAAGTTGTACTATTTTTGTTTGATGGTTGCATCACTTCTTATTATAGAGGGTCCCAACACGGGAAAACACTCTTCCTCTCAACTCTCTCTCCCTCCCTCTCTCTTAGGTCTCTCCCTCTCTCCCTCTCTCCCTCTCTCTCTCCCTATCTCTCCCTCCCTCCTTCTCAACTCTCTCTCTCTCTCTCTCTCTCTCTCTTTCACTCATTCTCAACTCCCTCCCACTCTCTCTCTCTCAAAAGTCTCTCAGAGCTTCCTCTCTCCCTCCATCTCTCCCTCTCGGGTCTCTCTCTCTCTCTCTCTCTCTCTCTCTCTCTCTCTCCCCTCCCTCCCTCTCTCCCTCTAAAGTCTCTCTCTCTCTCTCAAGTCTCTCTCTCTTGCTCTCTCCCTCTCAAGTCTCTCTCTCTCTCTCTCTCTCCCTCTCAAATATTTCTGTCTTTCTTTCTCTCCCTCTCACTCTCATCCCCCCTCTTGAGCTCAAGTCTCTCTCTCTCTCTCAAGTCCCTCCCACTTTCTCTCTCTCTCTCTCTCAAGTCCCTCCCAGTTCCCCTCTCTCTCTCTCTTGTGAATCGACTGCACATCAATACATATATAATATATACTATGTATTAAATATATTATATAATATATATTAAATAATATTAATATAATATAAAATATTTCATATATATACTATATATAATATATAATAATTAATATATACACTATATAATATATAATATAATAATATAATAATATATAATATAGTACATATTATATAATATTATGTATTATAAATAATACAAGTAATGGATATCCATTTTTTCTGACATAATCAGTAGGCTCAGGATTTGGCTTAGGATTTGGTTTGGGATTGCCTAATTTGGAAAGTCAACCCAAAAAACGTGTTTTGAAAATTTGCTTAGTTTTTTGAAGTTTTCCCTTGTGGCTGACGACTTTTTTTGATTTGAATTTCATGAAACGAAAAGGGTTTATAGAAAAAAATGTCAGCTTTCCACTGATATAAGTTATGCCTTATTTTGAATTTAATAAATAATTATTATTGATTTTTGACATACATTACGACTAAAGTCCTGATTGATAGGCTGATTGAAAAACTTCTATAACTTTGAAACTACTTAGCATTTTTTGAACCTACAAGATGCACCACATTCTATGCTTCACATACTACAAGATAAAAAAAATAAAATTGAATTTCATAAATTTTTGACCAAGTTATGGTGGTCAGACACAAATGTTTTAATAATTCTAAAAATTTCTAATGAAAAAATCATAACTAATTATTTACATGGAAAAAAAATACAAAAAAAATATGGCACATCCAGGCATGTGCCCTTTACTTATACTGAAAGATGCAGAAAAAAAATATTTTTTTTCTTGTACTTAGGGTGGTCAGACATACACCCGCTTCTTATATTTTTCCTAAAAATTTAGTACCACTGCATTGAAATTTCAAATTTTCACAAAATAGATTTATTTTTTTCCAAAAAGGACTAGTAGCATAGAAACTGAATTCAATTTGCTACAACTTTTGTTCTTACATATTTTTCAAATTATGTTAATAACCTATTCAAATTTTTATGTCAAGTTGCCTACTCTGATTTTCTGAATTTTCATCGCCACTTAGAGGCCTAGTTTGGACCCCCATGATCCTGCACTGACCCCATAATAAAATCCTAATTCCTCTAGTTTGGTTGGTTCCAAGTCTTAAATATAGGTTTAATTTCCAAGTTTGTCTATTGTCCTTCTTGAAGTATGTTTTTATCATATTTTCACTTATTTTTCCATTTGATTATATTCTCTACTCAATTTCATGATATTTGTCCATATAAAAATATTATTATAATTTAACTTTGCACATGCCTAGAAATTTTAGTTATTCTTTCATATTAAGGAATTCTCCTAGTAAGACTTTTTTGTCCTATAATTCTAATAACATTTTTTAGAATAGATACCAAGCTCCAAATTTGATGAAGTTTGGTCTACAAACTCTCTAGATAGCCCTCAACTCACATCTAGTGATTCCTAGTTTCTTGAGGTGTATATATATCCATTCCTTTTTTCTTGAGTTTTCTAGCCTAATGTTGGCATATTATTTTTTTATTATTTGTATCAATGAATCACAACCATGTATTAGACCTAACTCTATTATAATGAAAAATTGCTATTGTTAAAACCATTTAATTTAAGATTTATTTTACATTGTCATTAGTACCTATAGTAACAAATAAAAAGAACACCCACACTCTCATTTTTATTTTTATTTTCATTTTGTAGGGTTGAAAAGGTTTTAGGTTAAACCTTTTTGAGAAAGTAGTTATTTTTTAAACACCTTAATCAACCTTAAATATAACACAATATTAAAATTTTAGCCTTTAGTCTCTTTGTGTACCATATAGGTGTGTATCCTTAATTTTTGTTTAAGTTTATATTTATAATTCCTTCTCTTTTGTCTCCCATTCCTACTATTTACACCTCTATGATATTGTACTATTTATCAATTTATTTATTATTCCTATGCATGACCATACTTATCTCCTCTCATTTGTAGTAATAGATTATGATATATATTTTTCTTTCTATTATCAAGTAGATTCTATGATCTTGAACTCCATAATTGTACGTCTTATTCTATTCATGTAATTTTCTTTTCTTTATGATCTCTCATGAGGTCCCTTTGGGGAAATTCTAGAAAGATAATTTAGATGTAGGGGTATTCTAGTATGGCCATTTAGATTTGGGGTCATTCTAACATGATTATTTGAAATTAGTGGGCATCAGTTAAGTTTTTTTAACAAAAAGGAATTTCGCCTATAAATTATATTATATAAATGAAATATTACAATACTACCAGAGTATGAAGGTTGTGGCCTATTGATTACAAAAATTTCCAAGACCAAAGAAAATTGGCTCATATGAAAATCTTATATCATATCGACTTATACAAGAAACTGCTAGAGAATTATAAAATTATAATTAACTGCAAGCAGTTTCAACAAAATTCTACCAAATTGTGTAGACATGTAATAATGACCTAAAACATATCACACATCCTAAATAACATTTTCTCATCATCGGCATCATTATCACCTAATATCATTGCATTTCACATCAAATACATCAAAAACCCTAATTTCCTCTATTAATTGAATAATATTAAATTATTTAATTAATTCACTTTTTCATAATTTTTGACTAATTAAATAAATTTTATTTATTTAATAAGATATTAATCTAACTTTATTCTTCTTTATTAATTAAATAACATCAATTATTTAATTATGTCACTAATTCACTTTATTCCCCTAAATCAATTAAATTGTTAAAAAATAATTGTTTAATTAAATCACTTTCCCCTAAACTTGAATAATTGAATAAATTATTCAAACATCATTCAAAAAGGTCAAACCAAACAAATACAACTTTGTTTGCAAAATTTAAACATGATTTGTAGTTTCATTTTGTGAGCAATGGGCATGAATCATGATATTTGTGTTTAATTAGATTAGTTTCAATTCATTCACATTTGATCTTATTGCACACTTGATTTCCCCCTACACATTCTGGCATGCCCGATGGGACCGCATTCCTTAGATATCACTAACTATTTTATGAGTGAATTTTGAATAGTTGTAGGTTCCGAAAAACACATTTGAAAAATATTCACGCACAAGCTACAAGAAATTTATGCGGTCGATCTATCATTTCTATCGCACTCAAATTTTTTCTAGCCACTTGTGCTTTTTCTAACCACTTTTTCCTCAAAAAAAGAACCTCTTTTGAAAAATATTAATGCAATAACCCATAATAGGGCCGCTTTTGCTTCTCTTGATTACATTTTTCAAAACTTAACAGAGGTGCATTTTCTTAAAAGTGTCGCTCTTGCTTTTAAAATTTCACTTTTTCTCTCTGTTAGTTTAATTTGAAAATCTGCAAATTATTTTTCAATTTCTAATGCTAACAATTGTTGGTTTAGATGTTTGAAAGGTGCTAATGTTTTTTATGCAAGATTTGTAGAAGCATGGAATGAGTTTATCCAAGAACTAACTAACACTTTTATTGCAAAGAAGGTGAATGGTCAAAGTTTTAAATTTTCTTAGAAGCTTTCATAGTTAGGAAAATTTTAATTTGGTGCATAAAATGTACCCCACAATTTGCATGTTTTCAATTGGTGCTTAAAAAGAATGTTCAAAAAGCTTTCTAGATTAGAACAAAATTTCAAATTGGTGCTTTAAAAAGAACATTTCAAAAGCTTTCATAGTTTAGGAAATTTTCCATTTTGGTGCCTAAAAATGAACCCCACAAATTCACACACCTTTGTTTTGGTGCTCTAAAAAGAACATTTCAAGAGTTTTCTAGATTAGAACCACATTTCTTTTTGGTGCTCTAAAAGAAAATGCTTATCTTTTTTACCAATGCTTTCAATATGTTGACAAAATGAGTGATTTCCTTTTGTTGACCAATTAAGACAAGGCTTTAGAAACACTTCAATTGGTGATTAAAATTGGACACATCAATTTTCTGACTTGCACATTGCTATTTACATTGCTTGACATCTTGAAAACTTCAATTTTGGTACAACATAAAAAATAATTTTCTAGTATTTTTCACACTTTATTTGGTTGGATAGCATTGCTCAAGGGGCTTAAAAAGAACATTGCAATGAATTTTGCACTATGTATTTCATGTTTGGAAAACTAGGTGTCTATCCTCTCCCCTCACACCTTTCAGTGATCTTGGGTGACAAAAAGCATCTTGAGTTTCACACATTGTTTTTCATTTCAAAGCATTACCTTTAGAGGGCCTACCTCCCAATTTGTGAGAGGGAACAACCCAAGCGATACTTTTGTTTTGGTCTGCTATATAAATAATTATGGGTGTGACGAAAGTCATCAACCATTTGGTGTGGATGTTCTATACTGACAAAAATCTCCCTCAATATCCATGAGATGCATAAAAACCCATTCTAAGGGCTAGGAGACCTCTTAAATGAGCGAACCACCACATGTATAGACATCAAATTATCCTGAAACACTGAATAAGAACCAATCTTGTAGAAGCCACCCCTTTTATCCAAAAAAATTCTTTGAAGTGGTGCATCATAACTTTGATTCTGAGAAGTTACTTACCAAGTCTGACAAGAATGATTGAGATTAAAACACTCTCCATTCATTGCATGTAAAATCATCCCTTTGGGGCATGAGGTAAGCCCACCTAAAAGAATGTGTCTATCCCTAAGGTGTAAATTGTCTTCACGAAAATTCCAAATCTTTCAATTACTTTAAAACATAAAAAAATTTCTTGAGTTAAAATGAAAACATCAAAACAAGCATTAAACATGGTTATCAAACTTCAAACCCTTTTGACTTAGTGTGAATCCTTTGAAAAGAGCCTTATATTTGCACTCCTTAAGGATATCTTAAAACAATATCCCTAAAGGTTTCTGGATATTTAGGCTCACATTTCAAGTCACATGAAGGACAAAGTAAATATTGGAAACTATGACTTTAGCATTTTGACTTCCATGAACTTTGAGCTTTTGTGGAAAGAAATGTGCTTAAAATTTGTAGACATTTAGAGTCAAATAGTTTTGACTGTTGTGTTGCATGATATCACTTTCCAAATCTCAAATTAGATTAAATGAAGTCATTCAAAACTACAAATTTATCCAAGCTATTTCCAACATAGAAACTAGAAAACAAATCTACATATAATACCACTATTGCTCTTGTTTCTACTGCACTTGACTTAAAATTGGTCATAGTCGACCTAAAATAGATCACTTTTGCTCTTTGGATTTTGACAGACATCATCAAAAACTGGTCGCTTTTGTAAATCAGAATGTAGTTGACCCTAGAATTATCACAGTTGATCCTTTTTCTGCCACACTTGACATATTTTTCTGGCCGCAGTTGACTAAAAAGTGGTCACACTTGACCAAGAAGTTCACTTTTTCCTACATTGTTTACCAGAAAAAAATTTGAAATAGAAGTCACTCTTAACAAATCTTGCCATAGTTTACTTTTAGAACTGGTCATAGTTGACCAAAATTTGGCCACTTTTGACAAACATTACCACCTTTTCTCTAAAATCGTCGCTTTTTCCCTGCTTTCTGGTAAAAATCAGAACCTAATCATAAACTGGTTACAAAATATTGTGAGAAAAAAATAGTTAGACTCCCAAACAATTCATAAAACCACATCAGTCCATCATCCATTTACAAAATCAAAACACTCCAATCTAACTTTAAGATTCAAAATCAAAACAACATTGGATTATCCCTTCACTTAAACTTCTTAGATATCAAAATTTTCTTGAACCTCAAGGCTAGTTCAAGTAGATTCTTCGCAACATATCTTTTGGAAAAGGAAGTGAAATATCAATCCAAGTTATCAACATTTTTGAATCCAAAAAGTTAGCATTATTTTCAAGAAATCGCTCAAATATTAGGCTATTGAGTATCACAAAAACCATATCAAAACACCATTCACTTTATGACCATTTGGCATCCAATTGCTCTAGTTCCACAACTAGAATTTAAGAAAATTGAGGGTGAACAAACATAAATTATCAATAGTTTGAGGAGTTTCATATTTGAGACAAAAGAAACACCAACATAGTGGAGAAATGAAACAAACATCCTAGATAAAAAAGAATGGAGAGTGGATCTTGTGGTTGGAAGGCCCATATTACCACCTCCTATGTGGAAATAGATACCATACTAAAACAAAAAAAATCCCAAAAACAAAGCATTCTTTTATTCCATAGTTAGAAATCACCAAAACTTCCACAAAATCTCAGCAGTTGTTTATGAAAACCACATGATCATAACATAGAAAAAATATGGAAGCAAACAAAGGTAGCACTAGCATTCTCCCAACAAACCCCAAAAATAATGGAAGTGACCCATAGGGTTATAGATCAAGTGACCTTTTAACTCCTCAAAAGGAACCCACATTTAAGGTAACATCAAACCAATCACCTACTAATGAAGAAGCAATCCATAGACAACAAGAAGTGATAGATAGATAAAACCAAAACCCAAAGGAAATGGCCATAGAAGAAGTGGATAGTGAGGAAGAAATAAATGATGAATTGTTTCAACACTCCAACAATCCTAAGGTACTTAAACTGATGGACAAAGTCCTAAGAAAGGATCCAAATACCTACTTCTTCAAATTAGCATAGAGTGATGATAATTTCCCTATAGACTTTAATGAGGAAGGTCTTAAAGATCCTCAACTCATTCCCTTAGGGGATAACTCAATTTTGATAGAAATACCTAAATCAGTAGAGATTCTAAACATGCTACCATTCTTCTCATAGAGCAATGATCAACCTAAACAACAACCAATGGACAATCCTTTGTTTAGGAAACCAACCCAAATTGAACAAGTAGCAGTGGACCAACAATATCAAGGAGGTCCATCTCAATACATGCCACAAGGTAACAACCCACAACAAGGACAATATATGGAACAAAATACATCATATATTTATCCTTCAACCAACATGACAATCCAACAAGGTGTACTGCCAACACACAATCAGGGTAACCTTCAAAATAGTTCATCTCAACAACAAGGTGTTCCAAATTGTACCCTTCCCGAACAATAGTTCCAACAACAAGGTGTACCGCCAATGCACTACCGGGGTAGCGTTCAAAATAATTTGTCTCCACAACAAGGTGTGCCACATGGTACCCTTCCCAATCAATAGTTCCAACAACAAGGTGTACTACCAACACACTATCATGGTAACCTTCAAAATATTGCATCTCAACAATAAGGTGTGTCACATGGTACCCTTCCCAATCAATAGTTCTAACAACAAGGTGTATTGCCAATGCACTATTAGGGTAACCTTCAAAATAGTTCATCTCAACAATAAGGTGTACCACATGGTACCCTTCCCAATCAACAATTCCAACAACAAGATGTACCACCAACGCACTATCAGGGTAACCTTCAAAACAATTCATCTCAACAACAAGGTATGACACATGATACCCTTCCCAATCAAAAATTACAAAAACAAGGTGTACCTCCAATGCACTATCAGTGTAACCTTCAAAATAGTTCATCTCAACAACAAGGTGTGCCACATGGTACCCTTCCCAACCAGAGTTCCAACAACAAGGTGTACCTCCAACACACTATTAGGGTAACCTTCAATATAATTTGTCCCAACAACAAGGTGTACCTCCAATGCACTACTAGGGTAACCTTCAAAACTACTCGTCCCAAAAAAAAGGTGTACCACCACTACACTACAAGGGTACCCTTTAGCATCCACCACAACAAGGACTTAACCCTCCTTCCATACAATAAGGAATTAATCCTCCTTAAATTCAACAAGGACTTAACCCTCCTTCAATACAACAAGGACTTAATCCTCCTTCCCCACAACAAGGACTTAACCCTCCTTACATTCAACAAGGACTTAACCAGGTCCTTACAATCAACAAGGACTTAACCCTCCTTATAATCAACAAGGAATTAATACTCCTTTCATACAATAAGGAATTAACACTCCTTCCACCCCACATGGTTACCAAGGTCATGTACCTCCACAATACCCAACCTAGATGACCAAAAAAATATTATGGGACAACGAGGCTACTACACATAGGGTCCATAAATAAATGTGCCAAACATAGAGGTAGACATATGCAACTACAAGCCATAAACCAAAGAAGACTTATACCCTAGAATATATATGTCCATTCCCCTTTTCATCATTCTATTACCATGCAACTGTAGACACCAGAAAATGCCCCCTTACGATACCTTGTCACAACATTGCATCATTTAGACATCTTGTAGTATGTTTTTCCCTAGGTACCCATGTCATCATCTAATTAGTTAAATAAATCTTATTTATTTGACTAGTTTCATTTATTCCCTTCCTATGCATAATTAATCCATTCCTCTAATGTTAATTAAATAATTTATATTATTTAATTAATTAAATCATAATCCATCCATTCCTCTAATGTTAATTAAATAATTTATATTATTTAATTAATTAAATCATTTCCATCCATTCCTCTAATGTTAATTAAATAATTTACATTATTTATTTAATTAAATCATTTCTATTAATTCTTCTAATGTTAATTAAATAATTTATATTATTTAATTGATGAAATCATAAATTCAACATTAATTAAATAAATCAAATATTTATTTAATTAATAAAATCTTAAAAAGATCTTTTTGCTTTCTTTCCAAAATTGAAACTCATGTGTATCTAATTAATTTATTTAATTAGATAATTCATCAATTATCCTTCTCATCTTTTTCAGGATTTATTTCCTTTAAAAGAGAATCAAAATCCTTTTATCTTTTCACATCTTATCTTATCTTGTTTTATTTCCTTTAAAATAATAAATCAAAATCTTTCTATCTTTTTAAAATTTTATCTCATCTCGTTGTATTTCCTCTTTTGTCAAAAATCAAATCCTTATTGAATCTTATCAAATCTTATCTTTGTCCACATCGAAACTCTGTAAATCTAACCTTTCACGGGCCATTTAGATGGAATTCTTCAGACATCCTTATGCTATCAAAATCATTCTTCTATCTTCCATCCATCTCCATCTATCATCTTCATCGTGTCATTATGTTGCTAAATCGAGCAACCAAAATTCCTCCAACAATCAACCTTCAAAATATTGCATTATTATGTAGGTGGAGAAGAGCCATGGAGGTCAATCAAGTCTAGTTTGAAAATTGGTTTGCATGTACTTTGTTTATTTTTATTTTCATTCTATTTTGTGCTTCATGGTGCTTGATAGGGTTTAGTTAGTTTATTGTTTTCAATACTAAATCTTATTGATTTTTCCCTATCTACAACAACCATTCCCTAAGAATTTCAAAATACCAAATTTTGACAAGTACAAAGGAAAAGGTGATCTGATAGAGCATGTGCAATATGTCTCAGTAGCTTGCATGGAAGTGCAAAATAATGATTCCTACCTAATGAGACTTTTTTCATGTAGCCTTACTGGTCACACCATGGAATGGTTCTCCCATCTACCACTAGGTATTAAGAGTTTCGATGAATTGACTAACAAGTTTGTGAATCACTTCTTGTTCAACATAGAACAAGATATCACCATCATCAACCTCCACAAGATTAAATAGAGTCAAGGAGAATCATTTACATCCTACCTACAAAAATGGAGACATAAAGCTAGTAGGTGCAAGTGGCCTATTCCTGACAAAGAACTAGTGGATATCTTTGTTTCAAATGTCCAAGCAGAAATTAATTACCAACTCACCATGTTGTGCCCCAATAAATTCAAAGAGAACATTGAAAAATGACTACACATTGAAAGATCTCTCATAGCAAGGGGAGTAATTAAGATAAACAATTCAAAAGAAAACCCTTCTAGTTCAAATGAGAAACCTAAGATTTGGGCCAATAATAAAAATGTTACAAATGATGGAGTAGTTGATGCTAGAGTTGTATGGAATGTACAAAATACCAATGTACCTCAAAACAAACCAAAAGTTGCACAAATGAGCTACACTCCCAACAACGTACAAAACAATCAACTTAGCTATCCCCAAAACAATCAAGTGGTTAACCAATAAAAATTAGGGCAGAAATAAAGGAAATATGATCAACCAAGGAGGAAATTTACTACCTTGGGAGACCACTTGAGAAAATCATGTGCAAACTGGTTCAAAAAAACCTCATCAAAGTCAATGATCACCCAAACTATGAAGATCCAAGTTTCAAACCACCATGGTATAATGAAAAGGACCTATGTGAGTTTCAAAAAATCAAAGGACATACGATGAATAACTGCATGAGACTCAAACATATAATACAAGACTTAATCGACAAAGGAGAAGTGGATATCAAATACCATCTTGGAAACAAAGACCTCCAAATCTACACAAATCCAATTTTGAACCATACTAAGAAGAAGAACAAAGGGAAAGACCAAGACTATCATAGTGCTAACTACACCTATGGTGACACCATCCTAGTATCCCTCTCCCAAGCAGATGACACTAGGGTCAATGTGCTAACTATACGAGGAAGGGACCCCAAATGTAATGTAACTACTTGTCAAGGGAAAGCCACAATAAAAGGAGCCCCACATAAACCCACAACTAAGTCATCCAATGACTATAGTATTGTGGAACAACTGAAGAAGACTCTTGATTTGATCTCCATCCTAGAGTTGTTGAAATTATCACCTGCACATAGGGAAATACTAGAGAAAGCTTTGGAAATAATAATCCCTAATAATCTCAATCTTGATCAGTTTCAATCCATGGTTGGAAAGATCACAACTAATCATCATTTAGTCTTTTTCCAAGAAAGATCTCTCGTAGAAGTCATTCCACAACCAAGCCCTCTATATAGAGGTTGGTGTCCACAAACATATGGTCAAAAGAGTATTGATAGATAAGAGTATAGGTTTGAATATTTGTACCTTGAAATTTATAAAATAGTTGGGGTACTCTGATGTTGTAATTGAAAAAGGAAAGAGTGTCAATATAAGGGCTTATGATGACTTAGAATTTTTTTTAGAAGGGACCATTAGATTACTTGTATAGATGGACCAACAACAACAAAAACATGTCAGGTACTGAACCTTGAGTTACCATATAGCCTTCTTCTAGGATGCTCATGGATTCATGCACTACAAGTAGTTCCTTCAAAATTTCACTAGTGTCTAAAATTTCCTCATGAAGGAAAGGAGGTTATATTATATGTTGATCTTGAAACCTTCCACTATTGTGCAAAATTAGAGGAGAAATATAACAAAATCTAGCATATACCCAGTAATGATATATCATTTCACTCCTTATATGTTGGCCCATCAACACTACCATCAACCTCAACCAAAACCTATCAAGTGAGAAACCAAAATTTGAGTCCAAGATTCAAGTACTTGAAAAAGGTAACTAGAACCATCATTTTAGTCAACCTTTTTGCATTGGAATGCTTCCCCCAACACCAAAGGTTTATGGAGGGCCTAAGGAGATCAAACATTTTCAAGAGATAACAATGGTAGTCAAACCCATGATCTTTATCAAGTGGGGAGATATGAAGGATGAGGAAATATTCAAAGAGGACCTCTCATCAATGATCTACAAAGAAGACCAAGAAGAACCAAAATAGCTACAACCCGTTCTAATTGATCCTAGCAGTAAAGGGTATCAACGAGCTAAAAAAATGGGATACACTAGAAAAGGTGGCCTTGGGCTACATAAACAATGCAGATGGGAACCTATCATAGTGGAACAAAGAAAGAATAACATGGGACTAGGCTATGGTTTGATAGACATGGTAACTCCAAACACTCGATGTACCTCTTTTAAGAAAGGAGCTCCTTTTATTGATGTTAAGACATTAGATATATACCATCTTATAAGCAATGATTTACCCATTGAGGACTTATTTGAAAGATTTAGCATAAGAATATTCCCTATCCAGCCTAGTAGACCTACATTCAAAGACTATACTTACTAAAAAAACTCTAATGACTATGAATGGGATTCTCCTTCCTTTGCCTCCTCTAGCGACGATGACCTAGATACCTAATGGGATAATGATGCCAAAGCCATATTGACCATTTCAACAACTCCTATAATATTTTCAGATAATAATAACAACCTACCCCTCTGCTACCCACAGTTGATAGATTGGGACCAACAACACCATATGCCTATTTTGGATCAATTCCAAAATGATGAAGCTATTGCAAAGTTTATGGGACTTTGAACTAATATATCATCAGGAGATCATAAAGTAGGGTTTGTCATGGAACTCAAATAGGAAGCATATTTCAAAGGTGAGATTGTGTCCTCTAGTCGCAAAATTGAAAAGGACAATGTAAAGATCAAAATGAGATCCCTTAGGAAAAACCATGATGTGGCTCTATCAGATCCTGAAAATAGAAAAATAAAGGATGAATCTAAGGGTGAAAACCTCTCTGAGGCACTTGAGGATGGAGGATTCAATCTCCCTATTTTTGAATATCAAGAGAAGTTGACACTCCTAGTTGAAGAAGTTGAACCCATAAATGTTGGCATAATAGAGGCACCCAAGATCACATACCATGCAATGTTACTTGATCCTAAAGAGAAAGTGAACTTCTCATCATTCATCAATGAAAGGAAGATAAAATTCACATGGAAATATGTAGACATGCCAGGGCTAGATCCAACATTGGCCGTACACCACCTACACATATTTCCAGTAGCTAAACGCATCAAGTAGAAATTATGAAGGATGCATCCCCAGATAACACTTTTGGTAAAAGTAGAACATGGATATGAAACCTAGTCCCAGTATCAAATCGCACTGGGGGCATAAGAATCAACATGGATTTCAGAGATCTGAACAAGGCTTTCCCAAAAGACAACTTCCCTCTTCTAAGCATTGATATGATTGTTGATCTAACATCAAGACAAGAAATGGTTTCAATGGAAATATTCTCAAGCTATAATTAGATAAAGTTATCCCCTAATGATCAAAATAAAATTGCATTCACTTGTGCATGGGGTACCTTCTGCTGAAATGTCATGCCATTCAATCTAAATAATGTAGGAGTGACCTATCAGTGAGAAATGACTACAATATTTCATGATATGCTGCATAAAATTATGGAAGACTATGTGGACATGACACACTAGTGAAGTCCATCAAAAGAGAAGACCACTTGACCAATATTGCAAAGGTATTTGACAAGCTTGAATAGTATAACTAGAGGCTCAATCCGAGAAAGTGTGTTTGGAGTAACATCTGGAAAGCTACTAGGGTACATAGTGTCAAGAAGAGGCATCGAAGTAGATCCTGTAAAATCAAAGGCCATATTAGAAATGTCTCCTCTGAAGACATTGAAGCAACTAAGAAGTCTACAGGGAAAGCTATAGTCTATCAGGTGATTCATCGTGCAGTTGGCAGAAAAGTGCCACTCGTTCACCCATCTACTTCACAAATATATCACATTCAAGTGGGATGGTAGATGTGATCAAGCATTTGAACAAGTCAAAGAGTATCTACACACTCCCCTAGTACTAATGCCACCTATTTTAGACAAAGCAATGATACTATGTATCTACAACACAAGCAACATTAGGAGCTCTCCTAGCATAGCTAGATGATAATAAAAAGGAAAGAGTGGTCTACTACATTAGCTGAACACTAGTGGGCTATGAATTGAACTATTCACCCATAGAAAGAGCGTGTCTTTCTATTGTCTTTGTAGAATAGAAATTAAGACACTATATCTTGAACAAACAAGTAAAGTTGGTCTCAAAAGTAGATCCACTAAAGTACCTACTAGAAAAAGTAGCTCTAACAGGTAGAATTGGTAAATGGGTAATCATATTGAGCAAGTTTGATATATAGTGCGTAGATAGGAAAGTTGTCAAAGGATAGATCATATCAGACCAACTAGATGAAGCACCAATGGAAGATCACCAGCCTCTCATAACAGACTTCCAAGATGAAATCAAATTGCTAATAGAATAGATAAGCCGTTGGACCTTGTATTTTGATGAGTCCCACACTCAACATGCCTCAGGAGAAGGTATATTATTTCTCACACCACAGGGAGATAGTATACCTAAGGCTTATA
The DNA here is from genome assembly GCA_007258455.2 of Sequoia sempervirens. Taxonomy (NCBI): domain Eukaryota; kingdom Viridiplantae; phylum Streptophyta; class Pinopsida; order Cupressales; family Cupressaceae; genus Sequoia; species Sequoia sempervirens. The sequence continues at coordinate 209,976,043 of VDFB02168118.1, forward strand.
AAATTTCTTGCCCATACATAAATAACATCTCAGAGTATGAAGCATTGATTGAAAGACTCAAAATGGAAATAGAATGGAGGATCAAGGAACTACAGGTTTATGGAGACTCTCAACTAGTGATCAAGAAAGTAAGTGATGAGTATTAAAAAAAGGATGACAAGTTAATGCCATATAAGAGGATGGTGGATAGCTTCAAACAATATTTAATTTTATCACCATCACCTTTGAATAGATACCCTAGATCAATAACAGAGTAGTCGATGCAATGGAAATGATAGGTTCACTTCTTGATATTCCATATAATATTTCTAAGTATGAATTCCTTGTAGAGGAACTGCTCATACTGGAGTTTGATATCCCAGAATCAAAACTAGTGTGTGTTGTTGTTGGTCCTAATTCTCCATGGTACCATAATACACATGACTATATCTAACATGGTATCATACCCCCTCACCTAACAACCAACAAAAATAAAACCTTTGTCCATATGACTTCCCAATTTACAATACTAGGAGACACCTTATATCGTCAAAGTTTAGATGGTACTTTACTCCGATGTATTGACGTAGAAGAAGTGCAAACCACCCTACAAGAAGTACATGCAAGAATTTGTGGGTCCCACTCTAGTAGACCTAACCTAGCATAAAAGTTACTAAGAAAAATATACTATTGGCCATCTACAGAGTAAGAAGCTATTTCCTACACAAGAAAATGTCACCAATGTTAGCATCACAGTGACCTCATTTATGCACCAACACAGGAGCTAAGACCTATCACATCACCATAGCCTTTTTTCGCAGTGGGTATTAGACTTGGTAGGTAAGATCTCTCCCGCATCTTTAAATGGGCATAAGTTCATCATTACTGCAACTAAATACTTCACCAAGTGGATAGAAGTGATTCCATTGACCTACATCACTGGTACACAAATATCTAAGTTCATCTTAAATTATCTTATATATCAATACAAAATTCCCCAAACCATCATAACAGACAATGGAACCTCGCTTAAGAACCAAGATGTCAAACAACCTTGTTCCAATTTATCTATCCAAAATAGATTCCCCATGCCTTATTACCCCCAAGGAAACGGTTAGGTAGAAGAATCTAACAAAACCATCCTAAAGATACTTAAAAATATTCTTAATGATGCTAGTTGCGATTGGCATCTACAACTAAACCCATCCCTATGGGCTTACCAAGCTAGTATCTATACCCATATAGGTGCCACACCATTTTCCTTATTCTATAGATTTGAAGTTGTCTTACCTATCGAAGTCGAAATCCCTTCACTATGAATCTCACTAAAAGGAATGGTCAACAATGAAGAGTATAGAGTATCCAAATTAAATGAATTGGAACTTCTAAACGAAAGGAGTTTGAACACGTTAAACCATCTTCAAGTTTATCAGAATCAACTCAAACAAAGTTACAATAAAAAGATAAAAAATAGAAACGTTTAGATTGGTGACTTGGTACTCAAAGAGAATTAGAAAGTACAACTGAATCAAGATGGCAAAGGTAAGTTTGAACCCAAATGGATAGGCCCATTCATTATTATAGCAAACTATGGCTTTGGAGCCTATCAATTGGCTACTCTCAAAGGGGAACCTTTGGGCGAACCACTGAATAGTAGCCACCTCAAGAATTTCTTCACATGAGCACATTAGAATACCCCATGAAAAAGGGTAAAAATCCAAAAAATCAAATAAAGATAAAAAGGGAAAAAAAAAATTCAAGAAAAATAGTAAAGAGAAATAAAATGTTCTTAAATGAGTGAAAACCACATTGTTGTGCTTCTAGAATAGGTACCATAATGAAAACCTGGAAAATAGGCACCACGATTGAATAAGACTTGCATCGTTATCTATTAGCACTATCTAAAGCATCCACCCATTCGTCCCATAATAAAATGTGTGTCCAACCATGGCTTGATGACTGATTGTGTATTGAACCTTGTCACAGCATCAACATCCATCTTCCTTAGTGAAGGTAATCCTATCTTGAACTTGGAACAACATCATAAAACTGATAGTAGATTGGATCCTTATGTGTCCCATCATGGCCGAAAACTATAAAAAATCAAAAACATCTAGAAAATAAGCAAAACAAATTCAAAACATCAAAAATCCCAAAAGCATGTTATGCTTTGAGTCAACACTAGTTGAACTATGTGGTCTCTACATGTACAATGAAGGAAATTATTATCATTGCTCAAGGCCTTAGGTCAATACACTTAGGTGTCTATCATGATTTATTTCAACTTAGTCAAAAAATTCAAAATTCAAAAAAAAATCAAAATCCAAAAATATTCAAAAAATAGAAAAGATAAAAAAAAATATTCATATCAAACCAAGCGAACTGCTAACCTCTACATGTACAATGTAGGGAAGGCTTATCTTTGATAAGCCCCCAAGGCCCTAGGTTAATCCCTCGAAAACAACAAAAACAACATCATATAAACCCAAAAAAATCAAAATGGTCCTACCTCCATCATCACCAAGCGCAATAAAATTTTCATCCATAATAAACAAAACCTCACAATCACCCTTTGACAACACAAATAGAAAACATGACAAAACATCAAAATCAAAAATTCTAAAGTGAAGATTAAAAGGATTAGACAACTATCAAGTGAAAACAATGCCAAGTGTTAACTACCTATCTATTGACAATTCACCAACATGTTGAGATATGCCTTAATGGATCTGTTCCTACAATAGACATCATCAACAATGGATATTAGCCTAAAACCTCAAAACAAATATGGCAAGTGATATTGCAACATTTTTTTATCTTTTTATAGTATTATCTTTTGATTTATCATAATACCATATTCCTAGGATCTCTCGAGGATGTCCATAAGGATTTAGAGAAGGAATGGTGGTATTAACCATCAATTTTTGTTAGTCATGTTTGTAAGATGTTTTTGTGATACTACCATGGTGAATACTTTCTTTTTTTGGTGTATGGAAGTTGTTTTGAGACAATTTGTGTGGCAGTTGCATGCTAGGTATTTCACTCCTCTTTATGTAACTGGTCCAGAAAGTTTCAACACTGTAACTCAACCATATATTCTAATAGGGTTTGCGTATTTCTGGTATGAGCAAGAATACTCTTTGTATGTTGAGTTAAAGTCCATGCAATGGATACAAAGCCACCTTGGTTATTAATACACTAGTGCATAATATCTATTTGCTACATCAAAACGGATTGTTAAAGATATGAAGCCTCCAAGAATAGTAAAATAAATTCATCAATAACTAACAACATCAAGTTTCTATCCATCATCCAACATTTCTTCTAACTAATAGCTCCATCGTGCATCACAACATCATTAGTACCACATTCATCCTGCATCCACAATTTTGTTAATACATGTCATGATGATAATAAAGCAATAAAAACATCATGTATAACCATACATCATGTTCCATCATATATCAACATCCATCATATACATAATAAAACATCATATATCATATAGATATATTGATCATCCGTCTATCCATATCATATGCATACATAAAAAAAGTACAAAAGCATGTATACACATACATACATCATTTTCCATAATCATCACATAACACATAGTGAAGCTAAATTGAAACATGTATATCTCATATATCATCATCATAAAAAAAAAGAGAATGTCAAGTACATCATCATATAAACATGTGTGATATCATAAATACAAAAAAGTACATATACACGAGACCTCAACTGGGCTGATGAATGTATATACAAAATCATGTCTACAACAATATCTTTGAAACAATAAATATAATAAATGATCAAGAACATATAATCCTACTGCCCGGTTGGAGGTAGGGACCTCGATTGATGCTTGTTTTGATGAGGGGATGGCTGAGGTATGATTGGTGAACGTATAATTGAGTGCCCACCTGACTCGACACCTGTAGCAGTAGTAGGCTCTTTGAAGCAAGACCACTACTAAGCTCTAAGTACAAAGACATCATACAAAGTCTGATAATATGTAGCCTCTCTCATGTATTGATCTCACTCTATTTAGAGGGCATCATAGTCTACTCTGAGGGTATCTATCTTAGCTATAATCACATGTATTTGGGCCTCTGCAACATGACTTCACCCACTCTTAGTGTCTCGCTCTGCCCTAAAGTCATTCCGCTTCACTGTCAAGGTGGCAACCTAATCCTCTGCAACCTATTGCCACACTACCTCTATGTCTCTAGTAGCTGTCAACTAGACTATTTGAGCAACCACTATTACATCACTAGGTGGAGGAAGACCTCAAACCTATGCCTAATCCCGCTACATAGGATTGTCCTATCCACCCTATCCACTATCCTGCCTAGCTCTGGAAAGTTGCTCAAAAACAATCTCAACTCGCTATCTCTCCTCTTGGTGGTTATTAATACCTGCTCTTTGCACGACTGGCGCACCACCTACAAGATCTATAAAGTGGAGAGGAATCTACCTAGCCCACCACTTGTCATATTTTGGGGTAGTCCTAGGATTTATGATCTCAACATGCCATCCCCATGTGAATGGAACAAGTGCTCTGAAATCTACCAAAGCTACATCTTGATTTTCCTACAACCCCCATACTTAGACCTCTCTAGTAGTCCTACTGAAATGAGCCTCATAAGCATCCACAAACTGGCCCTGTCTCTTGCTGAACTAGCTAAAAACATGATTAGGAATATATCTCTCTAACAAGGAACACACACAACCAATAAGCCATTGAGTCTTTCTACAATATGGAAACTACTCCTGATCATCATGCCATGAATTGTAGTTTAAGTAAGGCCTCCAAACAAAACTTGGCATATCATCTATCACATGACGCCAATAAGGTAGCTGCTTGGGCCAGGTATAATGTAGAAAATCACCATATCTATAAGAATATGGATCCTCTAGATCTCGATCCAATATTCCATCATGCCTAGTAATTGGGATGTGATCCTAGGTCCATACATGAAGTAGACTCACACCAATAGAAATGGATCTATCTCCTTGATACACAACCTCATACATATCTCTACATAAATGCACAAGGAGACACGAGCCCCATGCATATCTAGTTCCATGATCAAAAATTTGCTTGATGTACACACCCCACCCAATGAGAAACTACCTACCTCATCAATCAGGAATGACAAGCCTTGAGACCAAAGCACATAGAACCAATGAGATGGGATTTGCACTACCAATAAACATAGGTCTATCTCTGCCTCCTGAAATTGAAGATGCCTCACACCAAGGAATCAACACATAGCATGTGTACCCCATCGTATGGAATAAGTCACAAGCTCTCCATGAATAGGTACATGGAGGATCCTCCACACATCCTCTAGGGTGATGGCAGCTTCACCAGTAGGTAAGTGAAATGACAATGTCTCATAATTCCATCTCTCAGTTCAAGAGTAGTCATCATAGCTCTATGACATCGGATGGTCGACATGTAGAAAATATGCCTCAACCCCACAACATCTAGAACATATCACTCCAACTCTTGGAAACTAGTGATCAAATCAAATAGCTTGAGTGGTCTTCGCTCCCTCAACATAAGCAATTTTAGAACTTCCTGCAACCATTCAACCCATGACTTTAAGAATATGCTAATAAAACACGAAACACACCTCAAATTGCAAACAAACTAACTCAAGATTCTATGCAAATCAAAAGTAGTCAATTTTTGACAAAATAGATGACATTTTTGTCAAAAGTGTTAAAGACAGCCAAAAGTGAACACTGTTTTGTCAAAAGCGACAAATAAATTCAAAAGAGAAAATGTCAAAAGAGAAATTATATCTCACAAGCAATTTTTTTGACAAAGGTGGTCATAAAATTTGAAAAAAGTCAAATTGAAACTTTAAAGTAGATGTGAAAACAAAGGAAAAAATTGAACTCAAATGCGAACATCTATGGCAAGTGCGATAAAAAAAATCAAAATCCTTCTAGTGACAAACTACAAAAGTAGTAAAAACAACTCAAATACGTGAAAAACATAGTATTACCACTATTGACTACTTTGACTTAATACATTAATTACACAAAAACAAGTCAGAAAAAAGAAAGGAAAGGATACATTTCGGGGCATCGATGCCTGCATGTCGTCCAAACTCGCGAACCACATCTGCACAATGTGGTACTCCTTGAATCCTCACCATAGCTCCTCGAAAATCGACAAATCATGAAATCCAGAGGAAAGAATTTTCTATAGGCTTAGAGTGTAGTGAGGAGAATTATTCCCTAATTTATTACCTAGGAAACTGTCCTAGGTTGAAATTAGGAGCTCCCAGGAACATCTAAACTATCAATGAGGGACCTATAGCCTTAATTTTTGGTCCTCTATGCATATGAATTGAAATAAAATAGTGTTATGAGCCTGACCTCAAAAGTGATTTTTTTAGCCAACCTCTCAAGGGGGCAACCCAACATCCTACCATCATTCTGCTGACCATTGGGGCATAGTGGGGCATATAAAAATTTTCAAATCTTGATCTTAACATTGAATTCTTTGAAACAAAGCAACCACTACTTTGTCTCAAAGAGAGGAAAAATGTAGACATGTAAAAATGGCCTAACGCATATCACACATCCTAAATAGCATTTTCTCATCATCAACATCATTATCACCTAATATCACTACATTTCACATCAAATACATCAAAAACCCTAATTTCCTTTATTAATTGAATAATATTACATTATTTAATTAATTCACTTTTTTATTATTTTTGACCTATCAAATAAATTTCATTTATTTAATAAAATCCTAATCTAACTTTATTCTTCCTGATTAATTAAATAACATTCTTCCTGATTAATTAAATAACATCAATTATTTAATTATGTTGCTAATTCACTTTATTCCCCTAAATGAATTAAATTATTAAAACATAATAGTTTAAATAAATCACTCTCCCCTAAACTTGAATAGTTGAATAAATTATTCAAACATCATTCAAAAAGGTCAAAACAAAAAAATACAACTTTGTTTGTAAAGTCAAACATGATTTGCACGTTCAACTCAAAAGGGATTAATTAATTAATTCAAATTAATTAATTACCTTCAACACCTTTTATGATTGAGTAAATTATGATCCCATGATTGCTCACTCTGATTGGCTGACTGATCCATCTCTTTCTAACTAATCAATCTATTCTTCAATCCCACTAAAGGCTCAACATGATTTCTTTAATTCTAAAAATTATTCAATCTATTTCATCAATTCCACTGAACACTCAAATTGATTTCTTCAATCACACCAATTACGTAATCAAAATCCATAGATTCTTCCCATCTAATTCCTTTCAACAGTTTTCAACCGTTGATCAGGATATTCTACTACATGATCTCAATTGTTCATTTTGAAAGACAAATTCTATATAACAACCTCATTTCTTCTAAAAAATGATTACAGAATCAACATCTTTTGCACAACAAAGTAATGCCAAAATCATAATCGATCTTTTGAAAAAGATTTACACACATCTTCGATCAACACACATACAACTTTGAAGCTTTTTCTATGCACAAATGGAGACTTCACATTGATACAAAAATGATCTAACATCTTTGTGAATATACTTTGACATGGGATGGTAATGCTACAATTTTAATTCATTTTATATTGTTTTGTTTCAATTGCTTTCTTGAATTCATTGTTCTCATAGTTTCATTTTGTGAGTAATGGGCATGAATCATTATCTTTGTGTTGAATTATATTAGTTTCAATTCATTCATATTTGATCTTATTGCACACTCGATTTCCTCCTTACACAAATTGACATAGATTTTTAGACCCTATTCAAACCATATCACCAATTTCCATTGAATTCTCATCATGACCCTCCTGACGTGAAACATCCTAATCAATTGCATGTCCTAAAACCAATAGCTAAGGAGGAGCATTCACATTATGTCTATGATGATAATGGAGGAATGAAATGGAAAAATACTTGTCCTTTATTCCCTATACCAGTTGAAATCTAATTTCTCCAGAATGTGGATCTTGAACCCTATATAGGTTTTTTGCACAACTCATTTGAAAATACTACTTAATTGCATCATAAATAGCCACAAACAATCTCTTGTGCTTCAAGTAGTATTGTGGAAATAGACCACCTTCCCAACCCTTCCCCTTATCAAATTCATACTTTTGTACATTACATAACAAACCATTAACACCCAAAATTTGGCCACAAACCACTTCAACCACTATAACCTCAAAATATTCAAAACATTGTGCAAGATCTAAGACATTAGAGATAAAATTTGACAGTACTTGGGATGATAAAATGATGCATGGAGCTTTGGGTTGATATATATCTTCACCAAGAATGATTTAAATGCATTCTGCCACAGTTGGGAAATAAACATTAAAGATTTGGCCTAATTCTACATTTGATAGGTACCCATTGAAAGGTTTTTCCCAATTCTGCACATGAAATGGCACCCTAAGATTTTTTGGTTGATAACCCATAATCTGACAGCTAATGGAGACATAGAGAATGCACCACCTTGATATAACACCTTCGTAATATATGAATTGTTGAACAAACTACACTAGAGAAAAATGAGTGAGAAAATGTTGATTAAGTCCTTTTTAATCCCATAGCCTGACTTGCTAACTAATGAAAAACTATTGATTGACATCTTCTTAATTATTGTGATCTTATTGCAACATGCAAGTGAAGATTTGTCACATTTTTTTATAGATTTGATATCCTTTAAAATGTTCTTTGACAATACTAATAAATAAGACTCATAATTTAATCAATTAATGATCTTGTGGGAATACAAGGATAGCGCCAAGGAAAATGAATGCAATTCGGTATGTGACATATACCACCATCCTTCCACAGTAGTTGATAGGAATTTGAAAAAAAATCTAGTGGAATTGTAGGGAGGTCTCCTAGGCACTATATTATTTCTTATTTGATATGTGATGTATGCCTCCACTAGCCAGAGCATGTTAGGATTTGGCACATTTATTGATAGATTTAGCTACTTTGAAATGTGTATTAATAGCATTAGTAAATGAGCCTCCGAATTTGAATGATTAATGATCCTGGAAGAAAAAAAAGTTAGTACCAAAAAATGATTACAGATTGATATGTGATGGTTGCCACCACCATTCCATAGGAAGTGAGAAGATTTGCAGGTGAAGCCTGGCAGAATTGCATCAGTTAAGTTACATTTAAACCTTTTTTCATTTAGTTGTATTTTATTTTCTTAATCTTTTCAGACATTTATTTCCTTCTAATTTTAATAGCTATTAACTTTATCAAGAATTTAACACCTTTTCCCATCACTATTGTTTTATTTATATGTTCTCCTTTTATTTCACTATGTATCATAATTTTTTCCTTTCTCTCCTTCACTATTTACCTTAAATTCAATAGCTCTATTCTTCACTATTAAATCTAATGAATGGTTTAATTTATACACATTACCTATTACATGCTGCACTACTATAATAACTTAGACCCAACATATTTTTTTCCAAGTTGTTTGATAACCATAAATAGCAAGGTGGTAAACACATAAAAATAACCTTTTACTAGTTTATTGTTTTGTCCTAGCATAGAGTTTTCATCAATTTAGGGTAGAAACAACAAATAGCTAGGCAATAATCACTTAATCATCACCATTTTAATTATTTTAATCTTATAATAGCCTTGGTATTCAATGGTAATATGTCAAACATGGCCAATCATACCATTATTTGCATAGTATCCTAATAGCCACAACATATCCCAACCTTTTCCAAGGTATTATTCTTCTACATGGTCTTGCCTCAACCATCTCTTACTATGTGCCTCGATGGGTCTTCTTCCTATCTTCTACTTCTCTAGTGTTGTTAATTTAGCAACATGAATTATTAGGATTTGTGTGTGTACTTAGCATTATATATTTTTTTCTATCTCCACTAATTTTCTAGTATATTATTTTCTATGTTATCTATTTTTTTCCATTTAATAAATTATATATGTTAGTATAGTTCTTCAAGATATATGAGTCATTTTTTTTATTAACATGTTTAATGTTTCATTTATGTAGTGTTTTCATTGCATATATTTTGTATAGGATTATTTAATTTAATGAATAATTTTATTTTCTATGGATTATTGTAGGAATATGTACTTTTGTGTGGAAGAGAAGAAAACGTGAAAAATTGATCTCCTTTTTCATATCCTTTGCAAGTAATTTAAAATATATTATGCAGTGTTACTTTATTTTGATATTATACTTTAATTTAGAATGCTTCTTCACTTAGCATTATTAGAACACCAAAGTGGTGGAAAATCAAGGTTAAATTTGTCTACTTTATAATCTTTGTCTTATGATTTTGTGTTTATTTTAGTGCTTATTCCACTAAAATATTTTGAGGTTAATTTTAATATATTTTTGGCCTCTCTCATGATCACTAAAGAATAATGAAAACGTCATTAGCCTTAGAGACCTATTACAAGGAATTTTAGAATATAAGTTAATAAATCATTAAAAGCTCCCACAACCCTAATATAGGTGTCTAGGTCACCCACAAACTTGTAGTACATGATTCCAAGTTTAAACTTCATTAAAAATGTTTCATTTCCCTTCATTCACTAAATCATAATACATTTTCAATAGTCACTTATTCAAAATATTATTATAGGTCAATATTTAAACCTATTTTTCTCTCTAATATCTCATTATGCTCTCTTTAAAAAATCTCTCTATCCAAGATACACATAGAATAGAAGAAATAACCATTTGAGAGAGAAGGAATAGAATATTATAGATACAAACCTTCCAATTTTAGTGACATCCTCACTACATCTACTCTATGGATCATACCTATTTTTCTTTTAGGTATTTTTTTTATTCTCCTTTCCCTATTTAGAAACTGTAGATTTGCATTTCCCCTTCATCTCTTTCCTAAAAAACTTATCATTGTTCTCTGGCTCAAATTACAAAATAGCCTTCATATCTCCCTCATTTTCATTCCTATTATGAAAATTCCATACCCTCTTGACTCCCAACACAAGCATATTCCAATTGTGGTACATCCCCCCTTAAGGTTTTTACATTATGATAATTATTATTGCACACACCAACATTACACATGCATAGGTATATGCATACACTAGATATTTATAAATAATATTATTTTTGAGGTTAGAAGACACCTACTAATAGATTTAGTAAGGTGGTTTATCATATAGCACGCCTTCTCCCCCTTGTGACCTAAATTTTAGCTCAAGTATTTGATGTTTTTGAAGTGAAAATGACTATTCTAGAAGTAGAGTAAGGTCAAGAGATGAAGGAGAGAATCTATGGAACTTTTTAGATCTTCTGAATCAAAATTCACCTATGCCCAAGAGGAGTTACTACACCATGTAGCATAAGAACATTGTCTTTAGTGTAGCAATAGTATCCCATTTTCATAGTTTCTCCTAGAGGTTTTTCTACACCTTCTTAGATCATTTCTAGTTTTAGGTTGACAAAAATATAGGTTTTTGTGTTCCATTCATAGTTTTTGTCATATAGTTTCAAGTTTAATTTATTACTTTCTAGCTCTTGTGTTCTAATAGTATAGAGTAGATAATCCATTGTATGCTTTATATTTATTATCATACAATTTTATAAACTATTAGGCACTTAAAAATGGACTGAAAGTGTATTTTCTTGCATAGTACACAAGAAGACATTTATTTTTCTATCTTTCACATCCTATATTTAAAACTTTGATTTGATTAGGGTCTATCATATAGAGATAGAGGATGGTTTAGACAATTCATTTCTCTTTGTCATATTTTTAATTATGAGACTACATTACTCATAATACAAACATATTGACATTAATTCATTTCCCATAAATAAGATAATAGTAACAAAAATTGTAAACAAATAAATTCTAAAATGTATAATACATATCTTCCAATATTATTACTTACTATATGATCTAAGGAATTCCAAAGTACATACCTCTATGAAATAGGAAAGCCCATTTTATATGCAAGGATGTGAAAAATAAGAAATTTAAAATCTAAATTATATGCAAAATGTGATTCTAGAAGACCTCACCAAGCTCTTCAAAATAAAATTTATAGAGTTTCGATACCAATTATAAAAAATAAAAAGGATAAACTCAAAAAACACAAATATGAAATGTGAGAATGAGATAAAAATAAATAAAAGAAATCTATAAACACAATTTTCATTTCCTAAGTTATCTAGTAATCAATTGATGATGTATGTTTTTCATACAAAGAAAAAGAAAAATAATTTTTTTAATAAATTAATGAGTATTAAGATTTATTGATAATATAAATTTTTAAATTTTCTAAATTAATATATATCAATAGAATTATCAAGTAAAATATTAAACTTTTTTTAATATTAAAAATATAACATTTTTTTTCAATTTCAAACAATCATAAATTTATATAATCATTATGTAAATATAAAATTATTTATTAGTTTTAATAATCATTAATATAAACTTAAAATTATAATAATATAACAATCAACTCTAAAATTCTTAATATAACCATAAATTAGCAATCACATCTTAGTGTGCAATGGGTATGCCGATGTTTTTTTCTAATTTAGAAGTTGTATGGATAGAGCTTACTATTTGACATTGAGTATAGTAGAATGCAATTGTGAAATGCTTTGAACTAAGAACAAGGGAAATTTAAAATAAATATTTTTGATTATGTGGAAAAATAGGATTTGATGGGACCCGAAACCCATTACATAACAATTTTGAAGGGACTCGTAACCCTATCCAAGAAAATAATGCCACATCAAAGATAAATCATAAACCATCAGCAACCAATTAACAACACTAAAAATATAGCAAGACAACACATGCCACACAAAGGAATTGCAGGGGCCTATAGCCCTTAACCAAATACAAACAGGCTTTACCTAGGACCTTAAACCCTTAACTAGGTTTTTTAGGGACCTTGAACCCAAAAGAAATCCATCATCAAGTTTTGGCCGTGACCTTAAACTCAAAAACATAAATGGCTGAAAAGCAACAACCTTCTTGCAACTCCATCCATTCTAAAAAACCATCCCACACTCCACCTCCATAGGACAGGGATCCCTCTATAGGAGAGGAAGATACGAGATCTTGAACCACCAAAGTAACCCACCTCCTGCTCGTACCAACTCCACCTCAAAAGGAACAAGCAAAGGAGAAGAGGAATTTCCACTGGACTTGCAACAAACAACTCCACCTCAATAGGAGTCGGCTCTACCTCAACAAGAGAAAACTTCACCTCTAGAGAAGAAACAATCTATAGAATCCAGCCAAAAGAAACCACTCTAGTAGGAGAAGCACTCACAACAACCTTAGGCATAAGAAGAGATGGGAACAAGAAACCAAACTTAAAGATCAAGTTAGCCCACAACATAGAGATCACACACTCTAGAGCCATCAAAATAACTAGCTCCAAAGGCAACATCCATAACCAGAATTTTTTTTTTCCCCAATAGACCTCAACATCATTAGAATTTAGAAGGGAAACCATGAAAAAAGCTTAAACAAAATATCTTCCGAGAAAAGAGGAGCAACAGAAGAAACCACACAATGGGCCAACATAAGCACAAAAAACTCCAACCCTTGTAAAACCAAAAACTATAGTAAAACCCAATAGGGGCACAACACCAAACAGAGAAAAGCCCATTTACCGAGCTAGAAAAAGTTCTTCCCAAGCCAAAAGAACAACAAAAACAAGTGGGTTTTCAAGATAATCATTAGAAGCAACCTAAAGAACCGAAAGTTCCCTAGCAAAGCACTACCAGAGGACCCAAAGTCTAGCCATAAACAGTAGCACAAAAGAAAAGAAACTCTCCCACACTAAAAGGAAAACACCCATGACTTGTGGGAAAGCAGATGAAACCACAATCCCAAAGAATAATCTCCTAAAATGGAGCCACACTTGTCCATAAAGGATAGCCTACGCCTAAGGAAGACGACCCAGAGTAGACCACACATAGGATAGTCACTGGACAAAATCAAACACCCATCCTCCAAAGTGTTCAAAAACGTAGCCATAAAGACTAAGGCATTTGTAGGAGACAAAAGCTCCAAGAATCCAAACAACAAGAAAAGATCCTCACCAAACACCAACCACCTATCTTCAGAGAGTTTGAAAAACAAAGGCACTAGGTAGAAAACTGTAGAAGGCATAGCCACAGAAGACTGAAAGACCTCCACAGCCCATGAATCTACATCAGGGTCATCCTCAGCATCAGCAGCCTCATCAGAGTACTTCAAATTTCCTTCCCCACTATTCTTCCCATTTGCTCCCACAACACCCACTCTCATCATACATAACTAGGATTGTTGTCTTCAATTTGAAATAAATGTTTTTTTTGTGTAAACAAATGGAATAAAAATGCTTATGAATAATATTGAGTATACATTCAAAACATTAAATTAATTGTCTTGCATGTTTATAATATTTAAATATGTTTTTCTAAAATATAATAGTTTTTTTAATTTGTAAAATATAATAATTTGATTTTTTTTTACTTTTATAATATGAATGTGAAGCATATTTTCTAGTGGAAATGTAGAAATAATATCTTGATTCTTTTCTTTCTTTTTTCTTTCTTTGATTATTTTATATTGGGTTCATGGAATGGTTAGATTTTTTTCAATAGTCTTACGTCATGCTAACACATTCTCAACCGTTGATGCCTTTATAATATAATTTATACACTTTGAATATTAGTGGAAAATTAGAAACAATATCTAAATCTTTGCTTAAAGTGCAATGATTAATTAGATAGGGTAAATTAGTATAGTAAAATATTTTTTAATAAAATATAATAATTATGGTGTTTTTTATTTTTTGTTTTTAACCTTTACTGTTTTATTTTTCTTAATATTATTTTTATTTATTTTATATTAGATTTGTCAACCATCATTCTACCACATTCTCAATTGTCCATCATTATTAAAGTTAGCTGGTAATGTTCATATAGGGAAGGACTTTGGCATAAAAAATAAAAGACATAATTTTAAACTTAAATTTACTATAAAATTTTATTAAAAAAATTAAAATTTAATTATAAGAAAGTGGTGAATGATAATATTTTCCTAAAATGGTATTAATTTCTACATAAATTTGGCTTGCTACAAATGGCAACTTTTTCATTTTGTATATTTTTATCCTTATTTTTTCTTGAAAAATAGATATTTAACTATTATATATTTAAATTAAATTAGTTTCTTATTTATTTAATTTTATTATTACTCTACATATATTATTTATTTCTACTCAAAATCTTAAATTTGTAATATTTTAAATATATAATATTGTTCAAAATATTTTAATTACTCTTCAAATAAATAATGCAAATTCAATTATATTTATTATTAAAATTAATTTAAAAACAAACTATATTATTAAAATTTAACATTTATCAAAGGGTTGTAGTTCAATTGATAATGCTAATGACATGTTCCAAATAATTATATCATCTACCAAAGTTCAAACCCTCAAAATATGATATAAGAGATGAAGCCAAGATCATTGCCTCCTACAATTTTGATGAACATCCTCTCAACTTTTAGATAATATAAAATCCTCCATACAAACAGTTCAAAACATTTAAAAACTTCATTTAATTTTTTTCCATAAATATTAATCAATAAAACAAAATCTCAGGGAAAGAAAGAAAAAAAAGAACTAATAGTCAGCAAAGTGTAACTTACCAACCGAAATGCTGCACACCTTCCTTGTGGGAAGGAGGACGTTTATCATCTATATAAACCTTGTATTGAAAAGAACAAGACTAGTAACCAGCAAGGTGCAACTTACCAACTGGGATGCTCCACACCTTCCTTGTGGGAAGGAAGGCGTTACCGTGAGTATTCTATATTTTATCATCTATATATAAACATTGTATTGGAATGATTGAATAGCAATCATTTGCCTGCTATAACCTACACGTATGTGTAATTTTCCTCACCTTTAAAGGTTTATCTTCAATAGTAAGCATCACAATGTTACTCGTTAATTCGTTCTGTATGTAGGTTTCTACTGCTTAGAGAATGGGGTATTTACCAGACAAGAAGTTTAACTCTTCTCCTTGATTTAACTAATTCTTACTACAAATAAGAAACTGAATAAAGTTTGTATATCGTTCACTGTAAAGAGCTGTCATTTCCAGATTTCTCCCATATTTTGCTTTGGATACATAAGAGAACGTTGGAGCTGATCGAGATCAGCATCACTGTTCCAAACATCATATTAATGCACAAATGTTCATTTTGTTCTGTGATGAGAAAGAGATCTCTCATTGTCAAAACATGGTTGTTTTTAGTTTTTAATTTTTCTAATCTTTTCTCAAAATAGAAAAAATAACAAAGCTTCAGCGGGGAGAGGAGGACTTACAAATTGATGGTCCACACCCATAATTGCATTCCCTCTACTCTAGAACTACTGAGCTCTAAGTTTTAGTACAGTATAGTACATCATTCCAATCCATTGACAATTCACTTGCCTCCATGTTCATGTTGCTATTATTCTCAGCAATGAAATTACTATTCCACACTGTTTGGTAGCTTCCATTAGCATAGCTACCACAACTAATAGAAGACGTTGGAGGGAACATTACTGAGTTTTCATTTTCATGTAGCAGTGCACCCAATACTCTTGGGCTTTCGAGTTTTAGAAAATTTTCAGTACTTGTTTTATAATCAACTTGAGAGGAAGTTCCTGCCTGATATGAAACCTGGTCTGCTATTTCCATTGTAGAATGTCGTATTTGGGAGGAGGTGCAATTATTACTACTAAAAGTGCAGTTGGATGGCTCCATGTGAGACATTCCCATCATGTTTATGGTGTTTGAACGTTCAATGAGAGCAGCCTCAAAACTCTCCATCAGCTTCGTCAAACTAGGATTACGATCTGGCACAGACATTTGCTCAACAAAGGCATGCTGAAGATTGAGCTGAGATATAGCCGATTGTGTGCTAGTGCTGCTATCAGCCTTGGTGGGTACATTAGCAGAATTAGTTTGCTCAAAAAATTGGGTAATTATTTCAGAACCCAAATTAGGACAAGGGCTTTTCATATTCATATTCATATGCTGGTCTACTACTACTGTAGATTGTGTCCCATATACATTTGGGCTTGTGTTGAACTCTTCTGGAACATACCTGTTTAGGTTATTCACTTCAATTAGCCTTGATGAAGCCGCGGCGACTGTTGCTGCTGCAAGACGACGGTTGTGTTGATCCTTGCGTTTTCCAAACAATTTCTTCTTCAGTTTTGTGTTCCAGTAGTTCTTTATATCATTATCAGTTCTGCCTGGCAGCTGGGCTGCAATGATAGACCATCTGCATGAAAAACATGTTTGAGATCTTACACAAATTTGCTGAAGGATGGGTTTGAATATATAAGTATTGGGTTTTGTGGGGGTTTCTTGTTTTTGCTCAGAAGTTTTAAGAGGTTCATTGACACATACCTGCTTCCAATAGTGATATAGAGACTACAGATGATTCTGTCTTCTTCTTCTGAGAACTCCCCATGCTTAATATTAGGCCTCAAGTAATTCAGCCATCTAAGTCTACAGCTCTTTCCACACCTTTTCAAGCCTGCGCCAAAGGCCATATAGATCAACACAACAAACCCTCCAGAGAACTGCCTTTTAACAACGGGAAAAATTATAGAAATAGTAGATCTACATGCTAGTTTTCTCTATACGGCATAAGTAATTAAGGAGGTGGTTATGTTTGATTTGTTTTTCTATATGTGGGGTGTTGTGGTTTGCCTTTGTGTTATGCTGTTAGGTGTTTCATGTTGTTTGTAGATGTTGTTTGTAGATTGTTGTAGGGTGTTTTATTTGTTTCTTTGCATGGACTTGGACCTTCTTATTCATATCTCCGATCAAAAACATTTACCACTTGTATTCAATATATATAATTCTATCCACCATAAGGGATCAAACCCCTCACACAGCAGGAGTGGTGCCTAATAAAAATAGATAGGCGTATGAAACCAAACAGTTACAAAAGCAATCATATGGTTTCCATGAAAGAAGAATGTAATTGCACACGCAACTTCTGCATTCAAACATAGATCTGATACTCGATGAATAAATCCTACTTACATGAGCAAATCCTCAAATTATACACCTAAAAACCAAACACACAGACGATAATTTGGCAAGTACATAATGGACAAAGACAAAGATGAGTACCCAAATTTATGAAACCTCGAGAATGTTAAAGACTCTACGAAGCAACCTTGGAAAGATCAAAAGCACAGGCTGACTAATTTGGTTTCATGTAGTTAAGACAAAGATTACTTACCAACTTTCTTGGGGAGAGCAATCCAATTGCCTCCAGTGCCATGCTGTTCTATATAGTCCTTGAGTTTCGAGTCTTCTTCAGGAGACCATGGCCCTTTCTTCACGGCGGCTTTGTCACAGCATGGTGCTCTGCCCATCCTTACAGCAATATTTCTCAAATAATTATAACTATGGATGGACAGCCTCTGCCAAACTACCAAACTCCTCTTGACGATACAGATGAGGTGAGAGGTGGGTACCCAGATCCGTGCTTGGTAGATGACCTAATACAAACGACACCCACTAAGAAATAAATGTTCCTACATCTTCGGTTACGGTTGCACGGCCCTTTCTCCTCTCTTTTCTTGGTTGTCCTCTTCTCTCACAGGCTAGTTTCTTAACTAATTTGGTAATTGACCTAACTGTATTGTACAACCAGTGCCTAGCCCAAATCTTAAACAAAGTGGGAAAATGGTTCCTTGATCTGAATGATGGACAAATGCCTCACCTTTCCTTTGTTGCACCTGCACCCTTTACTATAAATCCCATGAAAGCTGGTCTGATTAGGGAAATTGAAGGCACCCAGCTCCAGAGTACCATGTTGATTTTAAACCAGAAGGGCAGCAACAACCTTGTTGGTAGTATGCTGTTATCAACACATTTTCTTAAAATTGTGTTGGTTAACACTAAACTGATAATAAACATGCCTGATGGTCAAGCCTAACCAATTGAAAGGATGAAGAGACATACGGTGATGGTGACTGGTGAGTGGGTCCTATCCATTAAATTTTCCAGCAGAATCCAATCAGTGAAATACCGTGTGTTCTTCTGCTTGTCTTTCTTGACCTAGAATTTATGCCGTTGCTAGCTAATAATCTCCAAAATATTGTTTTATAATAAGAAGAGCTTTTGAAACTGTAATTTATCCATGGTCATCAATGCCTTGGATGTGATATCTCCACCCCGTACTCCATTATTTAATTCAAAGCCAGAAACATTATTTAGGTTTTCCCAAAAGCTTCCGTGAGGGGCATGAATAATAAAAACGTTCAGTGTCACATCAAACATCACCTTTCCAAACAAACTAAAACGAGTAATCAAACGTAAAAAACTTTCCTGCTAAAAAATAGCTCCCAATGCCTAATTTATTTTCCATTCTTTCTGTGCTCTGTAGTGCAATTTGCCACTGTGTTCCTTGGAACTCAGATTATTCCAAATGATTTGATCATAGACTCAGAATTTGACAAATTCATAATATTTTGAACCAAGTACTTGTTCAAGGGAAATGATTAATTCCTTTGAAAAATGAAGTAAACTGGGAATGATTTTACTTCGTACTCATTTCCCATGAAAAGGGAATCAAATTTCTCCATGTATAAGCTAGATCAAGTCTGCCTTTCCAAGGTATTCACCAGTTACACTTCTCTTCCATGATTTGAGGGCAAATAATAAAGTGGGTCAAATGCTGTTAGACGACAGGTGTAGATTCTTTTGGGAAACTCAAAAAGTTAAATGCTTTTTTAGGTTTAGACCTACTTTAACTAAGCCTATTTTTCCTTTTAGAAGTAATAAGGCATTCTTTCCTATTTATTTTATATTATTTAATAATATTTAGGTTTAAATTTGATGGTCAATTTTGTTCAATTAAGATTGTATTTATCTTATATATATTGATATATTTTTAATATACTTATCAAAATAAAGAGGTAGCTACCACTTGTTTTTAGTATATTTATTAGATAATTCTTCTATATGTTTATAATTGTGCAAATTGTATGTCTTACATTTCTTTATTTTATTTTGAATTTGTTTTGAGTTTATCGAGTTCTTTATAGAATGATTAGTTTATGAGTGGTAGGATCTCAATATAACAAATCACACATAGTCTAATTTCACTTACACTTATTCCTAAGGACCAATCTTAGCCTTATGTTTATGCATCCACTATGTAGGTTTGGATGTACAATTGCATAACTAAACTACTCCATCTCCATGGTTTATGGAAATGACCCTTGCTATTTGAAAAATAAAATAAAAAAATAGCCTTGAGCCAACCCCTCCTATATGATCATTGAAGAACTAAGACTAATTTATTTTTAATATTTATGAAGGAATCTAAGCATCGTCCTTATTAGCATCTTTATTCAAGGAGCATTACAATAGTATCAATATTGCATCATGTACATGCATCAACATATATGTGTCTTTGCATGATTGCTTACCTTTTTTGGCATTTCCAAAAGTTGTTAAATTGATATCTTAGGGTTTTGACCAAAGGACAAAAATCTTGCCTAACAAGATACTCAATATTATACTTAGACACTATTGCTATGTAGATATAGGTTTAAGATATCTAGCTCAACAAAAACTAAGTATTGTAATTCGTATAGTTTAGATCTATGAACCAATTTCAAATCTATAGCTACATAAATTGCTTCTATAATTGCAAAATTGAGCCTAACAGACATATACTCATTTTTCAATTCTAAGGCTTTTGTATGATACAATCTATTTTTGACACACAAATAAACCATTCCTATATATCGTGCACTATATATTCCATCACCCAAATTACATTGAAGTACCTTTATTTTATTACTTATACTACCTATTATTTTTATGCATTTATTACATATAGTTTGTCCCAATTGATGTGATTGTAAATTAATTTTATTAAACCTAGATATTTATAAAAATGTTATTTGTATTTTTTAATTTTATTTTTGTGAACCTATATGTTCTTACATCCCCTTAGGTTTATCTTATTTCTAATTTCTAAATTTGAGACATTTTTTAGCTTATATTATCCTCTTACTCTTGGTTTATTTCTTTTCTCCTTTGTTGTTATTAATATGTTGTATATATATGCCAAAGTATCACTATTTTTTGAACTTCCCTTTGAGGAGTGTTCATTCAAATCATCCTATAGTTTCTCAATTAGCTAATTAGGAGAACCAATAATTAGCTAATGAGGAGATTCCTATTGGTTCCATAGATGCTAATCAAAATGAGCAACCTAATTTTGATAATGAGGGATGTGCAAATTAACAAGAGCTTTGCATTACCAAAAAAACATTTTTTTATAAGCTTGCTAATGCCTCTTTTCTTACAAACTTCGCTTAATATATTTATAAATTATTGATTAGTGCTCCGTTTCATCTTAAAATTGTTCAAGATATATTGGTACTAAATTTAATTCTTTAATTTATTTTCATATTGCATCTTCCCTCCTCTCATATTTGAGGTTCTTCATGTTCCTTTTATGTTATGTCAAGCCAATTTCCCACTCATGTTCCATCTCCTTAAAATATTCCTATTGCCATCACCTCCTCTCATCCCACTAGTTATCCACATACTTCTTATACCATAATTCAAATTCCTTCCTTGTATTCTATTACTTCTCCACCTTCCTCTATGCCATATAGTTTTGCTTCCCCTCCTAGTGTTGGCTCATTAAACCTTATTATTCATATTATTTATACCCCATCCATTGTCTCCCATGCTCCTACCACTACCATTCCTACTTCCACCCTTGGTGGATTCTACAAAAGCTAGATAAACTTTAGCATAAAGTGGATCCCATGCCTAGAAAATATGATGCAATTAATGATACTTTATCAAATCACACTCCTCTACCAAAATTAAGTTAAAAGATGACCATTGCCAATTAGTTTTGTGGACATTCATTTTGAGTTGTATAATGACAAAGATCACCCAAATACATATTTTAAACTTTTTCATGTGTTTGTTTAGACTATGCATACGATGATAGGGTGCTACTGAAGATGTTTCAATACACTTTAAGGTAAAAAAAAAATCATTTCTCATTGGTCAATTCATTCTTTTGATTAGTTAGTGATAAATTCATTAAAAATATTTCTTTTTGTGAATATGGCTATGAAGATCATAATTTACAACTTATCTAAGTGTTTAAAAGGATATACTAAATGAATTAGTGATTATGTCATTAAAATTAAGCCACTATACAATATGATGAAATATCACCTTCTTGATGATGAGTTAAAAAGTACCTTTTATGGGATAATTACTATTAGTTAAGGACAACATATATACTTGAATAAATATACTTATTTATGAACTTATGTTTTCATGTTTAAAAAGTGGAATTCAAACTAATAGCTTCTAATGTATTAAATATTGGTCCTCCCATGTTCCTTATATGCTATCTTATCTAATTTTCTAGAGAAAAATGATTTTCATAAGGGTAGTAATAAGAAAGAGAGGAGATTATAATTTTAATATTAATTCTATTAAGTATAAAATTCATTGAAATTTTACAAAGTTGAATGAACCATTAAAAATGTAATCCAAATCTTACTTAATAGGATTTTAATTTCTTTTCCTCCTATTTGTTCATTCAATCCATCGAGAGCATTACCTAAAGGATATGATGAGAATGCTTTTTTGTTGAACATAGGTTGTCATTGATGTCAAAGGTTGTTAGTTATGTCATTGATGTTAGAGGTTGTCATTGATGTAGAAGTTTGATGTCAAAGGAGTTCTCTATGTAAAGTGAAGCTTGTAATGGTACTTGAATTATCATTATAGTCCCCTCAACTTATCATTTTGAGTTATAGAAGGTTTACAAAATATTTTTTGAAGCATGGGGTGGCTTTAGAATAGTGGTTTACACTTTATAAGAGGAAGGAAATTTCACATTTTTTCCTTTCACCATATTGAATGGGTTCGACTGAACCTATGGTTCAACTGAACCAATGAAAACCTAAATAAAAAAACATATTTAAATAGGTTCGGTCGAACATGGGTTTGACCAAACCCCCTTAATATGACAAAAACAAAAAATTGTTTCATTTTAACCTGTCACTTTTACTTTGTTCTTTTACCAGTCATTGTCCCTAGTGCGTGCGGTGAACATAGACAGCGACGGTGACCAAACAAGGTTTTTCTTTCTGGAGAAAGGAAATTTATGTTCGTCTCTTCAAAGTTCATCATTCCAGTTTGCATATAGAGCACTATTGAGCACTAGGTATTTAAAATTCAATTTTTTTAGAGTTCAAAATGTATCTATTTGTTTAATTTCGAAACCCTAAATGCAATTTTTTTAAAATTTGTTGAATTCAAATTGCATTTGTTTGAAAGTTTTTAAAGCATTTTCAATATAGTATTTTGCTTCCCCGTTTTGCATATATTTTTGTCTTGTTAAACAACTTTCAAGAGAAAAATGAATATCAAAACTATCAACTATTTGTTAGGGGATGAGAGGTCTATAATTCAAAACTACACCCCTTGAACTTCTTTATGTTGATTGGATTTTTCAATGCATCTACAACATTATTTCAAGTGTCAGAATGCTCCAACATCACCTCCCCATCATCTACCATTTCGTAGTGGACACCTTAACTATCATCCAACTAATAACACAACAAATAAACTAAACACATATGTACTAGACAAACCAAGTTGCATTTTTATTTGCAAAAGTTTAGCCATTAACTTGAGCCTAGACTAGACTTAGCTTCAAACATATCAAGGATATAGATCCAAATGTTATTATTTTCATTTTGTTTCTTTGGCACACACATTTATATATCCAAATTTAAATATGGTCCCAAGTTGAAATACTTCCAATTAGTTATTTCTCAACAATTTGAGCATGAAATATTAAAATTTTAGAGCTACAGTGTTATATAAAAGAAAATTTTCTAATTCATTTAGATATCGATCCATATGTATCATAGATCAACATATTCAATTTGATCATTAGAGTATTACATCAACTTTTAAGATTACAAGGATAAAATACCTAGGCACTTGCATTTATATTTGGCATGTATTTTAACTTGTTCAATTTTTTTAAATCAATCCAAGGGTTTGAGTAAGGAAAAATGAGTTTCCTCCCAAAGTTAGTGCAAAAAAACATTATAATGGCTCTCAACATAGTCTAGGAAATGGAGATAAATAAATTCCTATAGACTAGAAGTGTAGGGGTCAAGGTCACAAAATAATTTTAAAACTACAAATTTAGGGTCAAACTTGTAGATGAAAATGTAAATTCCATACATGTAGGAGTGAACTATGAAAGTCATATCTTGGTTTGTTAAGGTGTCATAATATTAAATCTTATAAAAAATCAAGAATCATATCATTGATTATGTACATTACAATAAAATATCTCCATATAACAAATGAAGCTAAAAACCCTAACCCTCTTTGTCAATTCTATAGTGTGCTTGTCTAGTATTTTTAAATTCAATTGTATGTTCGAAGGTAATTTGTGTGTTTACTTATTGTATTTATTTATCCTAGCTAATTAGAAAAGAAAACTCTAAAGAAATTATTTTCTTTTCATTTTGGCAAAGCCATTTAATTTGGTATGTCCTACGATTTGGCCATAAAGGTTTTCTTGAATCTTATTTAGTTTTTAGATTTAAGTGCTTTCTCATTGTCTAATTTCTTAATCAAATCTAAACATTGTTCGATCCTTATTTCCTTCTAATACCAAAATCATCCTCTTTTCCTAGTAAGAAGTCATAGTTCAATCCCACCATGGTTGTGAATCAAGCTAAAATTGGTATGATTGGGAATATGCATGATACTAAATTTATCATAATGGAGAAGAATCATTTGACCATGAGGCCCTTGTTGAGAAAATGGTAATCAAGATATAGCTTTGATGCACACAACCTTTCTTTGGATCTTGCAAATTTGGCTAGTAATATTAATCCTAGTACAATGATTGATCTCCTTCATATACTATGTTGATTAATAAGCCATGTGGAAAGAAAGTACTTAAAGTTAAATAGGTAAAAGGATAAGCTCAACAATCCCTTTGAGTGATGTGCCATTTTCCCTCATCCCAAGCTTCTTCTTCATGTATTCCTCCTTATTGTTTTATTCCTATCTATCTTATGCAATTTATTTCCTTCCACCAAATCTCCCCAAATGTATCCTCTCCTTTTTCCTAGATCTCATCTCATGCTTACTTATTATGATGCACATAGTTCTCTTGTCTCCACATTAGTTCTCATTAGTTTTATTTACACTTCCCATGTTCCCCTCACTGTGATATTCCTACGCAAGTCTTTGTCACTCCACACTCATTTATTATGTCATGACAAATTTATACACCACCTTCCATTTCTCATCTTGCCACTTTCATTCATGTCCTTAATCCTAGTGTGCCTCTATCTACCCTTGACATTAATGTTTAAAGGCTTGTTGAGATGAAAAGTAATGTTGATTCCTTACCTAATGGAAACAAAAAAAGACATACATATAAAAATCAAACACAATTCAATTTCTATTGAAAATTTTACATATCCATTTTTTGTTGGATTTTTGGATCCTAGATTTGAGATGCACAATGTTAAAGGAGATCCCATGACACATTCAAGGTTCTTTAGTGCTACATATTTGGATTTTGTGTATGATGATAAGTTATTGGCTAAGTTCTTCCCATGAAATTTAAAATATTATGCTATTAAATGATTGTATTATCTTCCATTTGGGTCTATTTTTTAATATTGAAATTGGTCAATGCAAATATTGGGAATGTTGGATTGAAGTTTATTATTTTAGATTTTTTGACTATAACAAGGATCTACAAAGTATATACATTCTTAACATTTGCATGTGCAAGTGAGATGAATGTTAAGAACTAAAGTTGTTAGAGGCTACCACACTTAATTATGGATCTTCTAATGCTTCATCTACATCATCCTACCCTTGTAAATTTGAAAAGAAAAATTATTTCCAAAAGGATAGTAAAAAATAATGGAAATGACCATTGTACAAACTATACATTATAAATGTTTCTAATATTATGACTCTAAAGCCTCCAACTTTTTCCTTTGTAAAATGTGCTTCAAAATTTACTTAGTGCAAACATGATTACACTTCCTCCTATTAGGCCATTAGATAAATCTAAGGTTATTCCCAAAATATATAATGAGAAAGAATTTTGTTATTAAATTGTAGAGTTAATTGTAATTATACTCAACATTTTATGGGATTAAGGAATAATTGATTAAGGATTTGATTCATAAAAAAAAATTAGGTTGAGGGGGTTAATATTGGGGTCAATCCTTCAATTGTTCCTCCTAATGAAAATTTAAATATTTTACACTAAATAAATCTAATAAAATGGTTTTATATGAGGGTCATGAGATTGAGGTACATATACATGTTGACGAGCTTGAAATCATTGATTCACCTACATGTGAGGAATGATTTGTTGGTATTAATAAAAATTATAAGGGTACTTATTCTTCTTCTTATGTACTAGTGATTGAATTTTATAGAAATTTCTATGGACTAACCAGTATTCAAACTTAGGACCTCCCATTTGGTGTTAGGATGCTCTACTATTGAGCTAATGGCTCACATTGTGATGAGTCCTTTTATGGCTTAGGTGTGTATCATTTCTCCAACACACTCCCTTGAGCCACAACATAGGTGTCAAATGCACCTAGCTTGGCTCTAATACCATGTTGAAATTTCCATGAACTAGTTAGGATGCAAATCTCCACCACTAAGCTACCCACCCACTTTATGACAAGTCAATTTACGGTTTAGGTATGCTAATTTTTTCGACACCTTTTTCACATTGTGAGATATTACCAAATAATTATAATGGTCCTTTGGTTTTGTGTGGATCATGAACCATGTAAGGGTGTGTTTATTGATCTTACTCACCAATAAAATGTATGCATTGAATAATTTTTGTTTTATCATCATTTTATAAACAAGCATATGCATATTTGAGGGTTTATTTAAAATTGACTAATGATATGTTGATTGAAACTATATGATACATTATTTTACCTTAATTTTTTGGTCTAAAAGATGAGGGAAGTTCTTATTCTATGTCATATTATTTCTTCTTTAGATGTATCTCATATTTTACTTGGGTATCCATGGATAAAGCAATATCAAGCAACATCATCTATGTCATGCCATCAAGGTATCAAATATGTTCACACTAGTAAAGAGGTTACAATTGCAAGAGATCCATATATGCCTTTATTTTAGATTAAGTCATTTAACCTTAAATAATTTTAAGAACATACCTAAGGATCCTCTATATAAGTGCAAGGATTCTTTGCCTAATTTGTAAAAATTTCAAAAGGAATAACAATGGTGGGAAAATCAAGACAAGATGCAACAATTTAGAATTCCTAAAGGGTTTACAATTATTAGAGCCAAAGTAGGTTATATGTAGGTTTTATATTATAAAATGATTCAAGAATCTATAAGGCCAAAAGAACCATAAGCATTGCAAACTTTAGTTCAGAAGCATAAGGGATTGGATATTTTCATTCCTAAACATGGTTTTCATAAAAAAAATTACTCATGTAGCAAGGAAGGATGAGGATTACAAATGATAAATCTATATTTTCTTCATCTTAAAAGGGTCTTCAAACTACTTGGGTATCAAAGAATGATTTACATAATAAAAAGTTGAAAATCTACAAGTAGAAATACCAAGTTACAAAAACAAGAATAATCGTTATGGTAATAGAAAGAGAAAATGCTTCCTCTTAAAAAACATGTTTATTAAGAGTTCTAATTTACATAGTGTTGAGGAGCACATAATATAATAAACATGATTCAAGTACCAAAACATTAAGTATGATGATTGGGATGAGAGGATCAACTTGGGGAGGATTATTATAACATCATTAGTTGGAACTTTTTAATTTTATCTCTTTGTGTTGGTGTTGTTTTTAATGTTCTTAATTAGAGTGCGGATGATGTTAATATACATTTAATGATGCATTTTGAAATTTATTTAGTAAAGGTCTCATTTTGTACATCTTTAGTAATTGTATAAAAATTTGGAATATTTTGGTTAATACATCTTATTGGAAAACCATTCATTGAAATTTTTTGAAGCCCACAACTGAATGGTTTGTGATGACCTCTTGCCTTCAAGAATTTCTATTATGCTCATCAATTTCAAACCATTTTGGGGTTCTTGAATGTTTTTAAATTTTAACAAACTCATTACAAAAAGATGGATTTCTTTTTCTTTTTCACATTTAGGTTCTCTCTTCTTATGTAATTTGGAGACATTTGAGTTTCATTGGTTCATGTGAGATATTTATAACAAGTATGCAATGAAGTCAAACTTTATTAGATTTGATTCAAGTAATATGACATATTTATTTTGCTTTCCAATCTATAATTTTTTGATGTTCTTGGCTATATAATTGAGTTCATTTATGTTAACAACTATTAGATTAAATATTTTTATCCCCAATTATTTTAAAATGATTTTATACTTTAATCTTTGTATTCTTATTCTTTCTTTTATCGTTTCATTTAAAATTTGAACCATTTAAGGATGTTATGTTATAGATTATAGATGTCTTCCAATTCTTTTTAAATCAAGTTAATAGTATGAAAATATTATTGATTAGTAGATGAATTATTACAAGTTCTATTTTAGATTTGTATTCTCTTTATCTAGATATATTATTTACCAAAGTCTCATTGTTTTTTAGGTGTACTGTATATATATATATATATACATGGAAAATGTAGATCATGTTCCACCTGTGCCAGATTCTTTGTTTGCAAATACTAGTAATGAGATAAAAAAATTGAGAGATTCATTAGCAAGGTGCAAACAGGGGATATATAGTGAACCATGCATGTTAATATTGCATGGTCTAGAAAAACTAAAAGATGAACTTGAGAGGACTAGTGCATATTCCCCAGATAGAGTGATTGCTATTCTTTCCCGCATGTGGGAAGAAGTACATGGTGACGTTCCCCTTAAACAAATACAGATAGTGTCACCAAGAAATGATAAAAGCCACTTGTTTCCATTTTATCACAAATGTGTGTGTAAGGTTAGGGGATGCCAGGTCATATAGATGTCGATCATGCTATGGCCTCATTGATCTACCCACGATTTCTCACAACACATGGTCTATACCCAAACAATGACCAGATTCCATTGTATTTTGTTCAGTAATTGTATGCTGAGGTCCATTTGGGCCTCAAAGTTAACTACCTGGACAT
>VDFB02168118.1:210005450-210028696 GCA_007258455.2 Sequoia sempervirens
AAAGGAATATAAACTTCACATGAAAATATGTAGACATGCCAGGGCTAGATCCAACATTGGTCGTACACCACCTACATGTATTTCCAAGAGCTAAACTCATCAAGCATAAATTATGAAGGATGCATCCCCAAATAACACTTTTGGTAAAAGTAGAATTGAAGAAACTATTGAATATAGGATTCATCAGACCAATTGATTATTTGGAACATGGATATGAAACCTAGTCCTAGAATCAAAGCCCATTGGGGGCATAAGAATCAACATGGATTTCAGGGAGAACAAGGCTTTCCCAAAAGACAACTTCCCTCTTCTGAGCATTGATATGATTGTTGATCTAACATTAAGACAAGAAATGGTGTCAATGGAAATATTCTCAAGCTATAATTAGATAAAGATATCCCTTGATGATCAAGATAAAATTGCATTCACTTGTGCATGGGGTACCTTCTGCTGAAATGTCATGCCATTCGATCTAAAGAATGTAGGAGCGACCTATCAGTGAGAAATGACTATAATCTTTCATGATATGTTGCATACAATTATGGAAGACTATGTGGATGACATACTAGTGAAGTCCAAAAGAGAAGACCACTTGACCAATATTGCAAAGGTATTTGACAAGCTTGAATAGTATAACTAAAGGCTCAATCCGAAAAAGTGTGTGTTTGGAGTAACATCTGGAAAGCTACTAGGGTACATAGTGTCAAGAAGAGGCATTGAAGTAGATCCTGTAAAATAAAAGGCCATATTAGAAATGTCTCCTCTGAAGACATTGAAGCAACTGAGAAGTCTACAAGGAGAGCTATAGTCTATTAGGTGATTCATCGTGTAGTTGGTAGACAAGTATCACTTGTTCACCCATCTACTTCACAAAGATATCACATTCAAGTGGGACGGTAGATGTGATCAAGAATTTGAACAAGTAAAAGAGTATCTATGCACTCCCCTAGTACTAATGCCACCTATTTTGAACAAAGAAATGATACTCTATGTATCTACAACACAAGCAGCATTAGGAGCTATCCTAGCATAGCTAGATGATAATAAAAAGGAAAGAGTGGTCTACTACATCAGCCGAACACTAGTGGGCTAGGAATTGAACTATTCTCCCATAGAAAGAGTGTGTCTTTCTACTATCTTTGCAGAATAGAAATTAAGACACTATATCTTGAACAAACAAGTAAAGTTGGTCTCAAAAGTAGATCCACTAAAGTACCTACTAGAAAAAGTAGCTCTAATAGGTAGGATTGGTAAATGGGTAATGATATTGAGTGAGTTTGATATAGAGCACATAGATAGGAAAGCCATCAAAGGATATATCATATCAGACCAACTAGATGAAGCACCAATGGAAGATCACCGGCCTCTCATAATAGACTTCCTAGATGAAAGCATATTGCTAATAGAATAGACAAGTTGTTGGACCTTGTATTTTAATGAGTCCTACACTCAACATGACTCAGGAGAAGGTATATTATTTCTCACACCATAGGGAGATAGTATACCTAAGGCTTATAAAATTTATTTCCCATGCATAAATAACATCTTGGAGTATGAAGCATTGATTGCATGACTCAAAATGGAAATAGAATGGAGGATCAAGGAACTACAGGTTTATGGAGACTCTCAACTAGTGATTAGGAAAGTAAGTGATGAGTATCAAAACAAGGATGACAAGTTGATGCCATATAAGAGGATGGTGGATAACTTCAAACAATATTTTATTTTATCACCGTCACCTTTGAAAAGATCCCCTAGATCAATAACAAAGTAGTCAATGCAATGGAAATGATAGGTTCACTTCTTCATATTCCATATAATATTTCTAATTATGAATTCCTTGTAGAGCAATTGCTCATACTGGAGTTCGATATCCTAGAATTAGAATTAGTGTGTGTTGTTGTTGGTCCTAATTCTCCATGGTACCATAATACATATGACTATATCTAACATGTTATCATACCCCCTCACCTGACAACCACCCAAAATAAAACCCTTGTCCATAGGACTTCCCAATTTACAATACTAGGAGACACCTTATATCGTTGAAGTTTAGATGGTACTTTACTCTGATGTATTGATGTAGAAGAAGTGAAAACCACCCTACAAAAAGTACATGTAGGTGTTTGTGGGTCCCACTCTAGTAGACCTAACCTAGCATAAAAGTTACTAAGAACAAGATACTATTGGCCATCTACAAAGAAAGAAGCTATTTCCTACACAAGAAAATGTCACCAATGTTAGCAGCACAATGACCTCATTTATGCACCAACACAGGAGCTAAGACCTATCACGTCACCATGGCATTTTTTTTGTAGTGGGGATTAGATTTGGTAGGTAAGATGTCTCCCACATCTTCAAATGGGAATAAGTTCATCATTACTGCAACTAAATACTTCACCAAGTGGATAGAAGTGATTCCATTGATCGACATCACTGATAAACAAATATCTAAGTTCATCTTAAATTATTTGATATGTCGATACATAATTCCCCAAACCGTCATAATAGACAATGGAACCTCGCTTATGAACCAAGATGTCAAACAACTTTGCTCCAATTTATATATCCAAAATAGATTACCCATGCCTATTACCCTAAGGAAACGGTCAGGTGGAAGCGTTTAACAAAACCATCTCGAAGATACTTAAAAATTCTCTTAATGATGCTAGTTGCGATTGGCATCTACAATTTAACCCATCCCTATGGGCCTACCGAGCTAGTATATGTACCCCTATAGGTGCCACGCCATTTTCCTTATTCTATAGATTTGAATTTGTCTTACCTATCGAAGTCAAAATCCTTTCACTATGAATCTCACTAAAAGGAATGGTCAACAATGAAGAGTATAGAGTATCCAAATTAAATGAATTGGAACTTCTAAACAAAAGGTGTTTGAACATGTTAAACCATCTTCAAGTTTATCAGAATCAAGTCAAACAAAGTTACAATAAAAAATCAAAAATAGAAACTTTTAGATTGGCGACTTGGTACTCAAAGAGAATTAGAAGGTACAACTGAATCAAGATGGCAAAGGTAAGTTTGAACCCAAATGGATAGGCCCATTCATTATTATAGAAAACTATGGCTTTGGAGCCTATCAATTGGCTACTCCCAAAGGGGAACCTTTGGGAGAACCACTGAATAGCAAACACCTCAAGAAGTTCTTCACATGAGCACATTAGAATGCCCCTGGAAAAAGGGTAAAAGTAAAAAAAATCAAATAAAGATAAAAAAGGGAAAAAAAAATCAAGAAAAATAGTAAAGAGAAATAAAACATTCTTTGAG
The DNA here is from genome assembly GCA_007258455.2 of Sequoia sempervirens. Taxonomy (NCBI): domain Eukaryota; kingdom Viridiplantae; phylum Streptophyta; class Pinopsida; order Cupressales; family Cupressaceae; genus Sequoia; species Sequoia sempervirens. The sequence continues at coordinate 210,008,739 of VDFB02168118.1, forward strand.
TGAAAACCACGTTGTGGCGCTTCTAGAATAGGTACAATAGTGAAAACCTAGAAAATAGGTACCATGATTGAATGAGGCTTGCATCGTTATCTATTAGCACTATCTAAAGCACTATCTAAAGCATCCACCCATTCATCCCATAATAAAACGTGTGTCCAACCATGGCTTGATGACTGATTGTGTATTGAACCTTGTTGCACCATCAACATCCATCTTCCTTAGTGAGGGTAATCGTATCTTGAACTTGGGACAACATCCTAAAACCGATAGTAGATTGGATCCTTATGTGTCCCATCATGGCCGAAAACTATAAAAAATAAAAAACATCTAGAAAACAAGCAAAATGAATTCAAAACATCAAAAATCCCAAAAGCATGTTATGCTTTGAGTCAACACCAGTTGAACTATGTGGTCTCTACATGTACAATTTAGGAAAGTCTTATCAGCCCTCGAGGTCTTAGGTCAATACCCTTAGGTGTCTATCATGCTTTACTTCAACTTAGTCAAAAAATTTAAAAAAATTTAAAAAATCAAATCCAAAAATATTCAAAAAATAGAAAAGATAGAAAAACATATTCATATCAAACAAAGAGAACTACGAGCCTCTACATGTATAATGTAGGCAAGGCTTATCTTTGATGAGCCCTCGAGGCCCCAGGTTAGTCCCCCAAAAACTACAAAAACAACATCATATAAAACTAGAAATCAAAATGGTCCTACCTCCATCATCACCAAACACAATAAAATTTTCATCCATAATAAACAAAACCTCACAATCACCCTTTGACAATGCAAATAGCAAACATAACAAAACATCAAAATCAAAAATTCTAAAGTGAAGATTGAAAGGATTAGAAAACTATCAAGTGAAAACAATGCCAAGTGTTAACTACCTATCTATTGACAATTCACCAACATGTTGAGATATTCCTTAATGGATCTGTTCCTACAATAGACATCATCAACAACATATAATAGCTTAAAACCTCAAAACTGATATGGCAAGTGATATTGCAACATTGTTTATATCTTTTTATAGTATTATCTTTTGATTTATCATAATACCACATTCCTAGGATCTCTCGAGGATGTCCATAAGGATTTGGAGAAGGAATGGTGGTATTAAGCATTAATTTTTGTTAGTCATGTTTGTAAGATGTTTTTGTGATACTACCATGGTGAATACTTGCTTTGTTTGGTGTATGGAAGTTGTTTTGAGACAATTTGTGTGGCGGTTGCATGTTAGGTATTTCACACCTCTCTATGTAATTGGTCCAAATTTTTTTGACACAACTCAACCATATATTCTAATAGGGTTTACATATGTCTAGTATGAGCAAGAACACTCTTTGTATGTTGAGTTAAAGTCCATGCAATGGATACAAAGACACCTTGGTTATTAATACACTAGTGCATAATATCTATTTGCTACATCAAAATAGATTGTTAAAGATATGAAGCCTCCGAGAATAGTAAAATCAATTCATCAATAACTAACAACATCAAGTTTCTATCCATCATCCAACATTTCTTGTAACTAAAAACTCCATTATGCATCACAACATCATTAGTATCACATTCATCCTGCATCCACAATTTTGTTAATACATGTCATGATGATAATAAAGCAATAAAACATCATGTATAACCATAGATCACATTCCATCATATATCAACATCCATCATATACATAATAAAACATCATATATGATATAGATATATTGATCATCCATCCATCCATATCATATGCATAGATAAAAAAGTACAAAAGAATGTATACGCATACATACATCATTATCCATAATCATCACATAACACATAGTGAAGTTGAATTGAAACATGCATATCTCATATATCATCATCATCAAAAAAGAGAATGTCAAGTACATCATCATATAAACATGTGTGATATCATAAATACAAAAAAGTACATATACATGAGGCCTCAACTGGGCTGATGAATGTATATACAAAATAATTTCTACAACAATATCTCTGAAACAATAAATATAATAAATGATCAAGAACATATAATCCTACTGCTTGGTTGGAGGTAGGAACCTCGATTGATGCTTGTTTTGATGAGGGGATGGATGAGGTATGAGTGGTGAATGTCTAATTGAGTTCCCACTTGACTCGACACCTGTAGCAGTACTAGGCTCTCTGAAGCATGACCACTGCTAAGCTCTAAGTACAAAGGAATCATACAACTTCAGTCTGATAATATGTAGCCTCTCTCATGTATTGATCTCACTCTATTAAGAGGGCATACACTCTACTTTGAGGGTATTTGTCTCAGCTATAATCACATGTACCTGGGCCTTTGCAACATGACGTTGTCTACTCTTAGTGTCTCGCTCTACCCTAAAGTCATCTCGCTCCATTATCAAGGTGGCAACCTAAGCCTTTGCAACCTATTGTCGCACTACCTCCGTGTCTCTAGTAGTTGTCAACTAAACTATTTGAGCAACCATCTCTACATCACCAGGTGGAGGAAGACCCACAACCAGTGCCTGATGCTGCTACATAGTATTGCCCTATCCACCCTATCCACTATCCTGCCTAGCTCTAGAAAGCTAGTCAACAACAATCTCAACTCACTATCTCTCCCCTTGGCGGTTGGTAATACCTGCTCTTCCCACAATTGGTGCACCACCTGCAGGATCTATAAAGTGGAGAGAAATCTGCCTAGCCCACCACTGGTCATAGTTTGGGGTAGTTCCAGGATCTATGATCTCAACATGCCATCCCCATGTGAATGGAACAAGTGCTCTAATATCTACCAAAGCTGCATCTTGATTTTCTTGCAACCCCCATACTTGGACCTCTCTAGTAGTTCTATTGAAATGAGCCTCATAAGCATCCACAAATTGGCCTTGTCTCTTTTCGAACTAACGAAAAACATGATTAGGAAGATATCTCTCTAACAAGGAACACACACAACCAATAAGCCAATGAGTCTTTCTACAATATGGCAACTACTCCTAATCATCGTGCCATGCATTGTAGTTTAAGTAAGGCCTCCAAACAAAACTTGGCATATCATCTATCACATGACGCCAGTAAGGTAGTTGCTTGGGCTAGGTATAAAGTAGAAAATCACCATATCTATAAGAATATGGATCCTCTGGATCTTGATCCAATATTCCATCAAGCCTGGTAACTGGGATGTGATCCTAGGCCCATACATGAAGTAGACTCACACCAATAGAAATGGATCTATCTCCTTGATACACAACCTCATGCATATCTTTGTATAAATGCGCAAGGAGACACGGGCCCCATTCATATCTAGTGCCATTCTCAAAAAATTTCTCGATGCACACACCCCACCCAATGAGAAACTGCCTACCTCATCAATCAAGAATGACAAGCCCTAGGACCAAAGCACATAGGACCAATGATATGGGATTTGTATTGCTAATAAGCGAAGATAGGTCTATCTTTTCCTCCTGAACCTAAAGATGCCTCACACCAAGGAATCGACACATAGCACATGTACCCCATTGTATGGAATAAGACACAAGCTCTCCATGAATAGGTACATGGAGGATCCGCCACACATCCTCTAGGGTGATGGTGGCCTCGCTAGTAGGTAAGTGAAATGATGATGTCTCATAATTCCATCTCTCAACAAGAGTAGTCATCATAGCTCTATGACATCAGATGGTCAACATGTAGAAAATATGCTTCAACCCCACAACATCTAGAGCATCTCACTCCAACTCTTGGAAACCAGTGATCAAATCAAATAGCTTTAGTGGTCGTCGCTCCCTTGACATAAGTGGTTTGAGAATTTCCTGCAACCATTCAGCCCATGGCATTAAGAATATGCTAATTAAACACAAAACACACCTCAAATTGCAAACAAACTGACTCAAGATTCTATGCAAATCAAAAGCAGTCAGTTTTTGACAAAATAGATGACATTTTTGTCAAAAGTGTTAAATACAACCAAAAGTGAACATTGTTTTCTCAAAAGCAACAAATAAATTCAAAAGAGAAAATGTCAAAAGATAAATTATATCTCACAAGCAATTTTTTTGACAAAGGCGGTCATAAAATTTGAAAAAAGTCAAAGTGAAACTTTAAAGTAGATGTGAAAACAAAGGAAAAAATTGAACTCAAATGTGAACATCTATGGCAAGTACGATCGAAAAAATCAAAATCCTTCTAGTTACAAACTACAAAAGTAGTAAAAACAACTCAAATACATGAAAAACATAGTATTACCACTATTGACTACTTTGACTTCATACATTAATTACACAAAAAAACAAGTCAAAAACAAGAAAGGAAAGGATACATATCAGGGCATTGATGCCTGCATGCCATCCAAACTCGTGAACCGCATCTGCACAATGTGGTACTCCTTGAATCCTCACCATAGCTCCTCAAAAATTGACAAATCATGAAATCCAAAGGCAAGAACTCTGTATAGACTTAGAGTGTAATGAGGAGAATTAGTCCCTAATTTATTACATAGGAAACCCTCCGAGGTTGAAATTAGGAGCTCCCGGGAACATCTAAACTATCAATGAAGAACCTATAGGCTTAATTTTTGGTCCTCTATGCATTTGAATTGAAATAAAATATTGTTGTGAGCCCGACCTCAAAAGTGATTTTTTTAGCCAACCTCTCGAGGGGGTAACCCAACATCCTACCATCATTCTGCTGACCATCAGGGCATAGTGGGGCATATAAATTTTTTCAAATCTTTATCTTAACATTGAATTCTTTGAAACAAAGCAACCACTACATTGTCTCAAAGAGGGGCAAAATGTAGACATGTAAAAATGGCCTAACACATATCACACATCCTAAATAGCATTTTCTCATCATCAACATCATTATCAACTAATATCACTACATTTCACATAATATCACTATACTTCACATCAAATACATCAAAAACCCTAATTTCCTTTATTAATTGAATAATATTACATTATTTAATGAATTCACTTTTTTATTATTTTTGACCTATCAAATAAATTTCATTTATTCAATAAAATCCTAATCTAACTTTATTCTTCCTAATTAATTAAATAACATCAATTATTTAATTATGTTGCTAATTCACTTTATTCACCTAAATTAATTAAATTATTAAAACATAATAGTTTAATTAAATCACTTTCCCCTAAACTTGAATAATTGAATAAATTATTCAAACATCATTCAAAAAGGTCAAAACAAACAAATACAACTTTGTTTGTAAAATTCAAACATGATTTGCATGCTCAACTCAAAAGGGCTTAATTAATTACCTTCAACACCTTTTATGATTGAGTAAATTACGATCCCACGATTGCTCACTCTGATTGGCTGACTAATCAATCTATTTCTAACTAATCAATCTATTCTTCAATCCCACTAAAGGATCAACATGATTTCTTTAAAATTCCAAAAATTATTCAATCTATTTCCTCAATTCCACTAAACACTCAAATTGATTTCTTCAATCACACCAATTACGTAATCAAAATCCATAGATTCTTCCCATCTAATTCCTTTCAATAGTTTTCAACTGTTGATCAGGATATTCTACTATGTGACTCAATTGTTCATTTTGAAACACAAATTCTATATAACAACCTCATTTCTTCTCAAAAATGATTAGAGAATCAATATCTTTTGCACAATGAAGTAATGCCAAAATCACAATCGATCTTTTGACAAAGCTTTACACACATCTTCGATCAACACACACACAACTTTGAAGATTTTTCTATGCACAAATGGAGACTTCACATTGATACAAAAATGATCCAACATCTTTGTGAATATACTTCGAGATAGGATGGTAATGCTACAATTTTTTAATTCATTTTATATTGTTTTGTTTCAATTGCTTTCTTGAATTCATTGTTCTCATAGTTTCGTTTTGTGAGTAATGGGCATGAATCATGATCTTTGTGTTGAATTATATTAGTTTCAATTCATTCATATTTGATCTTATTGCACACTCGATTTCCCCCTTACACAAATTGACATAGATTTTTAGACCTTATTCAAACCATATCACCAATTGCCATTGAATTCTCATCATAACCCTCCTAATGTGAAACATCCTAATCAATTGCATGTCCTAAAACCAACAGCTAAGGAGGAGCATTCACATTATGTCTACACTGAGAATGGAGGAATGAAATGGAAAAATACTTGTCCTTTATTCCCTATACCAGTTGAAATCTAATTTCTTCAGAATGTGGATCTTGAACCCTATATAGGTTTTTTGCACAACTCATTTGAAAATATTTCTTAATTGCATCATAAATAGCCACAAACAATCTCTTGTGCTTCAAGTAGTATTGTGTAAATAGACCACCTGCCCAACCCTTCCCCTTATCAAATTCATACTTTTGTACATTGCATAACAAACCATGAACACCTAGAATTTGGCCACAGACCACTTCAACCACTATCACCTCAAGATATTCAAAACATTATGTAAGATCTAAGACATTAGAGATAAAAATTGACAGTACTTGGGATGATAAAATGATGCATGGAGCTTGGTGTTGATATACATCTTCACCAAGAATGATTTAAATTCATTCTACCACACTTGGGAAATAAACATTAAATATTTGGCCTAATTCTACATTTGACAAGTATCCATTGAAAGGTTGTTCCCAATTCTGCACATGAAATGGCACCCAAAGATTCTTTGGTTGATAACCGATAATATGATAGCTAATGGAGATGTAGAGAATGCACCACCCTGATATACCACCTTCGTAATATATGAACTGTCAAACAAACTACACTAGAGAAATCTGAGTGAGAAAATGTTGATTAAGTCCTTTTTAATCCCATAGCCTGACTTGCTAACTAATGAAAAACTATTGATTGACATCTTAATTATTGCTATCTTATTACAACATGCAAGTGAAGATTTGGGACATTTGTTTATAGATTTGAGATCCTTTAAAATGTTCTTTGACAATACTAATAAATAAGACTCATCATTTAATCGATTAATGATCTTGTGGGAAGACAAGGATAGCGCCAAAGAAAATGAATACAATTTGGTATGTGACATATACCACCATCCTTCCATAGTAGTTGATGGAAATTTGAAGAAAAGTCTAGTGGAATTGTAGGGAGGTCTCCTAAACATTATATTATTGCTTATTTGATATGTGATGTATGCCTCCATTAGCCAGAGCATGTTAGGATTTGGCACATTTATTGATAGCTTTACCTACTTTGAAATGTGTATTAATAGCATTAGTAAATGAGCCTCTGAATTTGAATGATTAATGATCCTACAAGAAAAAAAAATAGTACCAAAAAATGATTATAGTTTGATATGTGATGGTTGCCACCACCATTCCACAAGAAGTGAGAAGACTTGCAGGTGAAGCTTGGCGGAATTACAATCAGTTAAGTTACATGCTGCATGTGCGTGATCATCATGGAAAACCAGCCCTTAAGTGGCAAAAATTCAAAAAAATCAAAGTTAGGCAACTTGGATATAAAAATTTGAATAATTTATCTATATTATTTCAAAAATATGCAACAATAGAATCAGAGTAAATTGAATGTAGTTTCTAAACTACTAGGTTTATTTTAAAATAAAAAAATCTATTTGGTGAAAATTTAAATTTCAATGCAGAGCACTTAAATTTTGGGAAAAATAAGAAGTAGGTGTATGTCCGACCACCCTAACCACAATAAAATGATAATATTTTTTTATAATATTTTAGATATAAGTAGAGGACTCATGTCCCGATGTGATGGATATTTTTGTAATTTTTTCCAAGTAAATAATTAATGATGACTTTTATTACAACTTTAAAAAATATAAAACTTGTATGTCCTAATTAATTTTAACTGGTCAAAACTTCATGGAATTCAATTTTTCTTTTTTAATCCTATAGTATGTGAAGCATAGAATGTGACACATGTTTTTAGATTCAAAAATATGATATTGTTTGAAAGCTATAGATGTTTTTCAATCACTCATCAATCTAACTTTAGTCGTGAATTAAAATAGAAAATGAATAATAATATTTATTGAATTCAAAGTAAAGCATAATTTATATTGGTGGAAAGCTGAGAATCTCCTTTAAAACCCTTTTGTTTCATCAATTTTGGGTATAAAAAAAGTCACCACATACCCTACACATACCCATCATATCGCTTCACTCTTTTGGCCCATTACAGATTCTGCACATACCTTAAACCTTTTTTCATTTAGTTATATTTTATTTTCTTAATCTTTTCAGACATTTATTTCCTTCTAATTTTAATAGCTATTAACTTTATCAAGAATTTAACACCTTTTCCCATCACTATTGTTTTATTTGTATGTTCTCCTTTTCTTTCACTATGTATCATAATTTTTTCCTTTCTCTCCTTCACTATTTACCTTAAATTGAATAGCTCTATTCTTCACTATTAAATCTAATGAGGGGTTTAATTTATACACATTACATATTACATGTTGCACTACTATAATAACTTAGACCTAGTATATTTTTTTCCAAGTTGGTTGATAACCATAAATAGCAAGGTAGTAAACACATAAAAATAACCTTTTACTAGTTTATTGTTTTGTCCTAGCATAGCGTTTTCATCAATTTAGAGTAGAAACCACAAATAGCTAGGCAATAATCACTTAATCATCACCATTTTAATTATTTTAATCTTATAATAGTCTTGTTATTAAATGGTAATATGTCAAACATGGCCAATCATACCTATATTTTAATAGTATCCTAATAGCCACAACATATCCCAACCTTTTCCAAGGTACTATTCTTCTACATGGTCTTGCCTCAACCATCTCTTACTATGTGCCTCGATGGGTCTTTTTCCTATCTTCTACTTCTCTAGTGTTGTTAATTTTGCAACATGAATTATTGGGAGTTGTGTATGTACTTAGCATTATATTTTTTTATTGTATCTCCACTAATTTTCTAGTATATTATTTTCTATGTTATCTATTTTTTTCCATTTAATAAATTATATATGTTAGTATAGTTCTTCAAGATATATGAGTCATTTTTTTTATTAACATGTTTAATGTTTCATTTATGTAGTGTTTTCATTGCATATATTTTGTATAGGATTATTTAATTTAATGAATAATTTTATTTTCTATGGATTATTGTAGGAATATGTACTTTTGTGTGGAAGAGAAGAAAACGTGAAAAATTGATCTCCTTTTTCATATCCTTTGCAAGTAATTTAAAATATATTATGCAGTGTTACTTTATTTTGATATTATACTTTAATTTAGAATGCTTCTTCACTTAGCATTATTAGAACACCAAAGTGGTGGAAAATCAAGGTTAAATTTGTCTCTTTATAATCTTTGTCTTATGATTTTGTGTTTATTTTAGTGCTTATTCCACTAAAATATTTTGAGGTTAATTTTAATATATTTTTGGCCTCTCTCATGATCACTAAAGAATAATGAAAACGTCATTAGCCTTAGAGACCTATTACAAGGAATTTTAGAATATAAGTTAATAAATCATTAAAAGCTCCCACAACCCTAATATAGGTGTCTAGGTCACCCACAAACTTGTAGTACATGATTCCAAGTTTAAAATTCATTAAAAATGTTTCATGTCCCTTCATTCACTAAATCATAATACATTTTCAATAGTCACTTATTCAAAATATTATTATAGGTCAATATTTAAACCTATTTTTCTCTAGATAATATCTCATTATGCTCTCTTTAAAAAATCTCTCTATCCAAGATACACATAGAATAGAAGAAATAACCATTTGAGAGAGAAGGAACATAATATTATAGATACAAACCTTCCAATTTTAGTAACATCCTCACTACATCTACTCTATGGATCATACCTATTTTTCTTTTAGGTATTTTTTTATTCTCCTTTCCCTATTTAGAAACTATAGATTTGCATTTTCCCTTCATCTCTTTCCTAAAAAACTTATCATTGTTCTCTGGTTCAAATTACAAAATAGCCTTCATATCTCCCTCATTTTCATTCCTATTATGAAAATTTCATACCCTCTTTACTCCCAACACAAGCATATTCCAATTGTGGTAGATCCCCCCTTAAGGTTTTTTACATTATGACAATCATTATTGCACACACCAACATTACACATACATAGGTATATGCATACACTAGATATTTATAAATAATATTATTTTTGAGGTTAGAAGAAACCTACTAATAGATTGTTTAAGGTGGTTTATCATATAGCACACCTTCTCCCCCTTGTGACCTAAATTTTAGCTCAATATTTGATGTTTTTTAAGTGAAAATGACTATTCTAGAAGTAGAGTAAGGTCAAGAGATGAAGGAGAGAATCTATGGAAATTTTTAGATCCCCCGAATCAAAATTCACTTATGTCCAAGAGGAGTTACTACACCATGTAGCATAAGAACATTGTCTTTAGTGTAGCAATAGTATCCCATTTTCATAGTTTCTCCTAGAGGTTTTTCTACACCTTCTTAGATCATTTCTAGTTTTAGGTTGACAAAAATATAGGTTTTTGTGTTCCATTCATAGTTTTTTTCCTATAGTTTCAAGTTTAATTTATTACTTTCTAGCTCGTGTTCTAATAGTATAGAGTAGACAATCCATTTGATGCTTTATATTTATTAACATACAAGTTTATAAACTATTAGGCACTTAAAAATGAACTAAAAGTGTATTTTCTTGCATAGTACACAAGAAGACATGCTTTTCTATCTTTCACATCCTCTAGATTTAAAACTTTGATTTGATTTGGGTCTATCATAGAGAGATAGAGGATGGTTTAGACAATTAATTTCTCTTTGGCATTTTTTAATTATGAGACTACATTACTCATAACACAAACATATTGACATTAGTTCATTTCCCATAAATAAGATAATAGTAACAAAAATTGTAAACAAATAAATTCTAAAATGTATAATACATATCTTCCAATATTATTACTTACTATATGATCTAAGGAATTCCAAAGTACATACCTCTATGAAATAGGAAAGCCCATTTTATATGCAAGGATGTGAAAAATAAGAAATTTAAAATCTAAATTATATGCAAAATGTGATTCTAGAAGACCTCACCAAGCTCTTCAAAATAAAATTTATAGAGTTTCGATACCAATTATAAAAAATAAAAAGGATAAACTCAAAAAACACAAATATGAAATGTGAGAATGAGATAAAAATAAATAAAAGAAATCTATAAACACAATTTTCATTTCCTAAGTTATCTAGTAATCAATTGATGATGTACGTTTTTCATACAAAGAAAAGGAAAAATTAAATTTTGTTAATAATTTAATGAGTTAAGATTTATTGATAATATAAATTTATAAATTTTCTAAATTAATATATATCAATAGAATTATTAAGTAAAATATTAAACATTTTTTAATATTAAAAATATAACATTTTGTTTCAATTTCAAACAATCATAAATTTATATAATCATTATGTAAATATAAAATGATTTATTAGTTTTAATAATCATTAATATAAACTTAAAATTATAAAAATATAACAATCAACTCTAAAATTCTTAATATAACCATAAATTAGCAATCACATCTTAGTGTGCAATGGGTACGTCGATGGTTTTTTTTTAATTTAGAAGTTGTATGGATAGAGCTTGTACTATTTGACATTGAGTATAGTAGAATGTAATTGTGAAATGCTTTGAACTAAGAAGAAAAGCAATTTAAAATAAATATTTTTGATTATGTGGAAAAATAGGATTTGATGGGACCTGAAACCCATTACATAACAATTTTAAAGGGACTTGTAACCCTATCCAAGAAAATCATGCCGCATCAAAGATAAACCATAAACCATCAACAACCAATTAACAACAACACTAAAAATATAGCAAGATAACACATGCCACACAAAGGAATTGTAGGGGCCTATAGCCCTTAATCAAATACAATCAAGCTTTACCTAGGACCTTAAACCTAAAGGTTTTAAAGGGACCTTAAGCCCTTAACTAGGTTTTTTAGGGACCTTGAACCCAAAAGAAATCCATCATCAGGTTTTGGCCGGGACCTTCAACCCAAGAACATAAATGGTTGAAAAGCAACAACCTTCTTACAACTCCATCCATTTTGAAAAACCATCCCACACTCCACCTCCATAGGACAGGGCTCCCTCTATAAGAGAGGAAGATGCGAGATCTCAAACCACCAAAGCAACCCACCTCCTACTCGTACCAGCTCCACCTCAAAAGGAACAAGCAAAGGAGAAGAGGAATTTCCATTGGACCTACAACAAACAACTCCACCTCAATAGGAGTCAGCTCTACCTCAACAAGAGCAAACTTCACCTCTAGAAAAGAAACAATCTATAGAATCCAGCCAAAAGAAACCACTCTAGTAGGAGAAGCACTCACAACAACCTTAGGCATCAAAAGAGATGGGAACAAAAAACCAAACTTAAAGATCAAGTCAGCCCACAACATAGAGAGCACACACTCTAGAGCCATCAAAATAACCATCTCCAAAGGCAACATCCATAACCAGAAAAAAGATTTTCCCCAATAGACCTCAACATCATTAGACTTTAGAAGGGAAACCATGAAAAAAGCTTAAACAAAACATCTTTTGAGAAAAGAGGAGCAATAGAAGAAACCCCACAATGGTCCAACATAAGCACAGAGAATTCCAGCCCTTGTAAAACCAAAAATAATAGTATAACCCAACAGGGGCACAACACCAAACAGAGAAAAGCCCCTTTACCGAGCTAGATAGAGTTCTTCCCAAACCAGAAGAACAACAAAAACAAGTGGGTTTTCAGGATAATAATTAGAAGCAACCCAAAGAACTGAAATTGCCCTAGCTAAGCACCAACAGAGGACCCAAAGTCTAGCTAGAAACAATAGCACAAAAGCAAAGAAACTCTCCCACACCAAAAGGAAAACAACCATGACCTATGGGAAAGCATATGGCACCACAATCCCAAAGAATAAGCTCCTAAAATGGAGCCACACCTGTCCACAAAGCATAGCCTACGCCTAAGGAAGACGACCCAGAGTAGACCACACATAGGATAGTCACCAGACAAAATCGAACACCCATCCTCTAGAGTGTTCAAAAATGTAGCCATAAAGACTAAGGCATCCACAAGAGGCAAAAGCTCCAAGAATCTAGACAGCAACAAAAGATCCTCACCAAACACCAACCACCCATCTTCACAGAGTTTGAAAAACAAAGGCACTAGGCAAGAAGACTTAAAGACCTCCACAACCCACAAATCTACACCAGGGTCATCCTCAGCATCAACAACCTCATCAGAGGAATTCAAATTTCCTTCCCCACTATTCTTCCCACTTGCTCCCACAACACCCGCTCTCCCCATACGTAACTAGGATTGTTGTCTTCAATTTGAAATAAATGTTTGTTTTGTCTAAAAAGATGGAATAAAAATTCTTCTGAATAATATTGAGTATACATTCAAAACATTAAATTAATTGTTTTGCATGTTTATAATATTTAAATATGTTTTTCTAAAATATAATATTTTTTTAATTTGTAAAATATAATAATTTGATTTTTTTTACCTTTATAATATGAATGTGAAGCATATTTTCTAGTGGAAATGTAGAAAGAATATCTTTATTCTTTTCTTTCTTTGATTATTGTATATTGGGTTCATCGAATGGTTAGATTTTTTTAAGTCTTACATCATGCTAACACATTCTCAACCGTTGATGCCTTTATAATATAATTTATACACTTTGAATATTAGTGGAAAATTATAAATAATATCTAATTCTTTGCTTAAAGTGCAATGATTAATTAGATAGGGTAAATTAGTATAGTAAAATATTTTTTTATAAAATATAATAATTATGGTGTTTTTTATTTTTTGTTTTTAACCTTTACTGTGTTATTTTTCTTAATATTATTTTTATTTATTTTATATTAGATTTGTCAACCATCATTCAACCACATTCTCAACCATCCATCATTAAAGTTAGTTGGTAATGTTCATATAGGGAACGCCTTTGGCATAAAAAATAAAAGACATAATATTAAACTTAAATTTACTATAAAATTTTATTAAAAAAATTAAAATTTAATTATAAGAAAGTGTTCAATGATAATATTTTCCTAAAATGGTATTAATTTCTACATAAATTTGGCTTGCTACAAATGGCAACTTTTTCATTTTGTATATTTTTATCCGTATTTTTTCTTGAAAAATAGATATTTAACTATTATATATTTAAATTAAATTAGTTTCTTATTTAATTAGTTTTATTATTTGTCTAAATATATTATTTATTTCTACTCAAAATATTAAATTTGTAATATTTTAAATATATAATAATGTTCAAAATATTTTAATTACTCTTCAAATAAATAATGCAAATTCAATTATATTTATTTTTAAAATTAATTTAAAAACAAACTATATTATTAAAATTTAACATTTATCAAAGGGTTGTAGTTCAATTGATAATGCTAATGAGATGTTCCAAATAATTATGTCATCTACCAAAGTTCAAACCCTCAAAATATGATATAAGAGATGAAGCCAAGATCATTGCCTCCTACAATTTTGATGAACATCCTCTCAAATTTTAGATAATATAAAATCCTCCATACAAACAGTTCAAAACATTTAAAAACGACATTTAATTTTTTTCCATAAATTTTAATCAATAAAACAAAAATCTCAGGGAAAGAAAGGAAAAAAAAACTAATAGTCAGCAAAGTGCAACTTGCCAACTGAAATGCTCCACACCTTCCTTGTGGGAAGGAGGACGTTTATCATCTTTATAAACCTTGTATTGAAAAGAAAAAAGACTAGTAAGCAGCAAGGTGTCACTTACCAACTGAGATGCTCCACACCTTCCTTGTGGGAAGGAAGGCGTTATTCTATATTTTATCATCTATATATATAAACATTGTATTGGAATGATTTAATAGCAATCATTTACCTGCTATAACCTACACGCATGTGTAATTTTCCTCACCTTTAAGGGTTTATCTTCTTCAATAGTAAGCATCACAATGTTACTCGTTAATTCGTTCTGTTTGTAGGTTTCTACTGATTAGAGAATGGGGTATTTACCAGACAAGAAGTTTAACTCTTCTCCTTGATTTAACCAATTCTTACTACAAATAAGAAACTGAATAAAGTTTGTATATCGTTCACTGCAAAGAGCTGCCATTTCCAGATTTCTCCCATATTTTGCTTTGGATACATAAGAGAACGTTGGAGCTGATCGAGATCAGCATCACTGTTCCAAACATCATATTAATGCACAAATGTTCATTTTGTTCTGTGATGAGAAAGAGATCTCTCATTGTCCAAACATGGTTGTTTTTAGTTTTTAATTTTTCTAATCTTTTCTCAAAATAGAAAAAATAACAAAGCTTCAGCGGGGAGAGGAGGACTTACAAATTGATGGTCCACACCCATAATTGCATTCCCTCTACTCTAGAACTACTGAGCTCTAAGTTTTAGTACAGTATAGTACATCATTCCAATCCATTGACAATTCACTTGCCTCCATGTTCATGTTGCTATTATTCTCAGCAATGAAATTACTATTCCACACTGTTTGGTAGCTTCCATTAGCATAGCTACCACAACTAATAGAAGACGTTGGAGGGAACATTACTGAGTTTTCATTTTCATGTAGCAGTGCACCCAATACTCTTGGGCTTTCGAGTTTTAGAAAATTTTCAGTACTTGTTTTATAATCAACTTGAGAGGAAGTTCCTGCCTGATATGAAACCTGGTCTGCTATTTCCATTGTAGAATGTCGTATTTGGGAGGAGGTGCAATTATTACTACTAAAAGTGCAGTTGGATGGCTCCATGTGAGACATTCCCATCAGGTTTATGGTGTTTGAACGTTCAATGAAAGCAGCCTCAAAACTCTCCATCAGCTTCGTCAAACTAGGATTACGATCTGGTACAGACATTTGCTCAACAAAGGCATGCTGAAGATTGAGCTGAGATATAGCCGATTGTGTGCTAGTGCTGCTATCAGCCTTGGTGGGTACATTAGCAGAATTAGTTTGCTCAAAAAATTGGGTAATTATTTCAGAACCCAAATTAGGACAAGGGCTTTTCATATTCATATTCATATTCATATGCTGGTCTACTACTACTGTAGATTGTGTCCCATATACATTTGGGCTTGTGTTGAACTCTTCTGGAACATACCTGTTTAGGTTATTCACTTCAATTAGCCTTGATGAAGCCGCGGCGGCTGTTGCTGCTGCAAGACGACGGTTGTGTTGATCCTTGCGTTTTCCAAACAATTTCTTCTTCAGTTTTGTGTTCCAGTAGTTCTTTATATCATTATCAGTTCTGCCTGGCAGCTGGGCTGCAATGATAGACCATCTGCATGAAAAACATGTTTGAGATCTTACACAAATTTGCTGAAGGATGGGTTTGAAAATATAAATATTGGGTTTTGTGGGGGTTTCTTGTTTTTTCTCATAAGTTTTTAGAGGTTCATTGACACATACCTGCTTCCAATAGTGATATAGAGACTACAGATGATTCTGTCTTCTTCTTCTGAGAACTCCCCATGCTTAATATTAGGCCTCAAGTAATTCAGCCATCTAAGTCTACAGCTCTTTCCACACCTTTTCAAGCCTGCGCCAAAGGCCATATAGATCAACACAACAAACCCTCCAGAGAACTGCCTTTTAACAACGGGAAAAATTATAGAAATAGTAGATCTACATGCTAGTTTTCTCTATACGGCATAAGTAATTAAGGAGGTGGTTATGTTTGATTTGTTTTTCTATATGTGGGGTGTTGTGGTTTGCCTTTGTGTTACGCTGTTAGGTGTTTCATGTTGTTTGTAGATGTTGTTTGTAGATTGTTGTAGGGTGTTTTATTTGTTTCTTTGCATGGACTTGGACCTTCTTATTCATATCTCCGATCAAAAACATTTACCACTTGTATTCAATATATATAATTCTATCCACCATAAGGAATCAAACCCCTCACACAGCAGGAGTGGTGCCTAATAAAAATAGATAGGCGTATGAAACCAAACAGTTACAAAAGCAATCATATGGTTTCCATGAAAGAAGAATGTAATTGCACACGCAACTTCTGCATTCAAACATAGATCTGATACTCGATGAATAAATCCTACTTACATGAGCAAATCCTCAAATTATACACCTAAAAACCAAACACACAGACGATAATTTGGCAAGTACATAATGGACAAAGACAAAGATGAGTACCCAAATTTATGAAACCTCGAGAATGTTAAAGACTCTACGAAGCAACCTTGGAAAGATCAAAAGCACAGGCTGACTAATTTGGTTTCATGTAGTTAAGACAAAGATTACATACCAACTTTCTTGGGGAGAGCAATCCAATTGCCTCCAGTGCCATGCTGTTCTATATAGTCCTTGAGTTTCGAGTCTTCTTCAGGAGACCATGGCCCTTTCTTCACGGCGGCTTTGTCACAGCATGGTGCTCTGCCCATCCTTACAGCAATATTTCTCAAATAATTATAACTATGGATGGACAGCCTCTGCCAAACTACCAAACTCCTCTTGATGATACAGATGAGGTGAGAGGTGGGTACCCAGATCCGTGCTTGGTAGATGATTTAATACAAACGACACCCACTAAGAAATAAATGTTCCTACATCTTCGGTTACGGTTGCACGGCCCTTTCTCCTCTCTTTTCTTGGTTGTCCTCTTCTCTCACAGGCTAGTTTCTTAACTAATTTGGTAATTGACCTAACTGTATTGTACAACCAGTGCCTAGCCCAAATCTTAAACAAAGTGGGAAAATGGTTCCTTGATCTGAATGATGGACAAATGCCTCACCTTTCCTTTGTTGCACCTGCACCCTTTACTATAAATCCCATGAAAGCTGGTCTGATTAGGGAAATTGAAGGCACCCAGCTCCAGAGTACCATGTTGATTTTAAACCAGAAGGGCAGCAACAACCTTGTTGGTAGTATGCTGTTATCAACACATTTTCTTAAAATTGTGTTGGTTAACACTAAACTGATAATAAACATGCCTGATGGTCAAGCCTAACCAATTGAAAGGATGAAGAGACATACGGTGATGGTGACTGGTGAGTGGGTCCTATCCATTAAATTTTCCAGCAGAATCCAATCAGTGAAATACCGTGTGTTCTTCTGCTTGTCTTTCTTGACCTAGAATTTATGCCGTTGCTAGCTAATAATCTCCAAAATATTGTTTTATAATAAGAAGAGCTTTTGAAACTGTAATTTATCCATGGTCATCAATGCCTTGGATGTGATATCTCCACCCCGTACTCCATTATTTAATTCAAAGCCAGAAACATTATTTAGGTTTTCCCAAAAGCTTCCGTGAGGGGCATGAATAATAAAAACGTTCAGTGTCACATCAAACATCACCTTTCCAAACAAACTAAAACGAGTAATCAAACGTAAAAAACTTTCCTGCTAAAAAATAGCTCCCAATGCCTAATTTATTTTCCATTCTTTCTGTGCTCTGTAGTGCAATTTGCCACTGTGTTCCTTGGAACTCAGATTATTCCAAATGATTTGATCATAGACTCAGAATTTGACAAATTCATAATATTTTGAACCAAGTACTTGTTCAAGGGAAATGATTAATTCCTTTGAAAAATGAAGTAAACTGGGAATGATTTTACTTCGTACTCATTTCCCATGAAAAGGGAATCAAATTTCTCCATGTATAAGCTAGATCAAGTCTGCCTTTCCAAGGTATTCACCAGTTACACTTCTCTTCCATGATTTGAGGGCAAATAATAAAGTGGGTCAAATGCTGTTAGACGACAGGTGTAGATTCTTTTGGGAAACTCAAAAAGTTAAATGCTTTTTTAGGTTTAGACCTACTTTAACTAAGCCTATTTTTCCTTTTAGAAGTAATAAGGCATTCTTTCCTATTTATTTTATATTATAAAATAATATTTAGGTTTAAATTTGATGGTCAATTTTGTTCAATTAAGATTGTATTTATCTTATATATATTGATATATTTTTAATATACTTATCAAAATAAAGAGGTAGCTACCACTTGTTTTTAGTATATTTATTAGATAATTCTTCTATATGTTTATAATTGTGCAAATTGTATGTCTTACATTTCTTTATTTTATTTTGAATTTGTTTTTTATAGAATGATTAGTTTATGAGTGGTAGGATCTCAATATAACAAATCACACATAGTCTAATTTCACTTACACTTATTCCTAAGGACCAATCTTAGCCTTATGTTTATGCATCCACTATGTAGGTTTGGATGTACAATTGCATAACTAAACTACTCCATCTCCATGGTTTATGGAAATGACCCTTGCTATTTGAAAAATAAAATCAAAAAATAGCCTTGAGCCAACCCCTCCTATATGATCATTGAAGAACTAAGACTAATTTATTTTTAATATTTATGAAGGAATCTAAGCATCGTCCTTATTAGCATCTTTATTCAAGGAGCATTACAATAGTATCAATATTGCATCATGTACATGCATCAACATATATGTGTCTTTGCATGATTGCTTACCTTTTTTGGCATTTCCAAAAGTTGTTAAATTGATATCTTAGGGTTTTGACCAAAGGACAAAAATCTTGCCTAACAAGATACTCAATATTATACTTAGACACTATTGCTATGTAGATATAGGTTTAAGATATCTAGCTCAACAAAAACTAAGTATTGTAATTCGTATAGTTTAGATCTATGAACCAATTTCAAATCTATAGCTACATAAATTGCTTCTATAATTGCAAAATTGAGCCTAACAGACATATACTCATTTTTCAATTCTAAGGCTTTTGTACGATACAATCTATTTTTGACACACAAATAAACCATTCCTATATATCGTGCACTATATATTCCATCACCCAAATTACATTGAAGTACCTTTATTTTATTACTTATACTACCTATTATTTTTATGCATTTATTACATATAGTTTGTCCCAATTGATGTGATTGTAAATTAATTTTATTAAACCTAGATATT